>CAVMJV010000139.1:0-448697 GCA_963681835.1 Meloidogyne enterolobii
AAGAACTATACCCATTTAATATACCGTAAGTTATTTATGGATTAATAATTTTGAGTTATTTTTTTGACTGATATTTTCAAAGTGGATTTGCCCGATGAAGTAATCATCGCGAATTGGGTTACGATATACCATTCGAATCACCATTAACTATAGTATCTAATTTACCAAGAAGAACTATACCCATTTAATATACCGTAAGTTATTTATGGATTAATAATTTTGAGTTATTTTTTTGACTGATATTTTCAAAGTGGATTTGCCCGATGAAGTAATCATCGCGAATTGGGTTACGATATACCATTCGAATCACCATTAACTATAGTATCTAATTTACCAAGAAGAACTATACCCATTTAATATACCGTAAGTTATTTATGGATTAATAATTTTGAGTTATTTTTTTGACTGATATTTTCAAAGTGGATTTGCCCGATGAAGTAATCATCGCGAATTGGGTTACGATATACCATTCGAATCACCATTAACTATAGTATCTAATTTACCAAGAAGAACTATACCCATTTAATATACCGTAAGTTATTTATGGATTAATAATTTTGAGTTATTTTTTTGACTGATATTTTCAAAGTGGATTTGCCCGATGAAGTAATCATCGCGAATTGGGTTACGATATACCATTCGAATCACCATTAACTATAGTATCTAATTTACCAAGAAGAACTATACCCATTTAATATACCGTAAGTTATTTATGGATTAATAATTTTGAGTTATTTTTTTGACTGATATTTTCAAAGTGGATTTGCCCGATGAAGTAATCATCGCGAATTGGGTTACGATATACCATTCGAATCACCATTAACTATAGTATCTAATTTACCAAGAAGAACTATACCCATTTAATATACCGTAAGTTATTTATGGATTAATAATTTTGAGTTATTTTTTTGACTGATATTTTCAAAGTGGATTTGCCCGATGAAGTAATCATCGCGAATTGGGTTACGATATACCATTCGAATCACCATTAACTATAGTATCTAATTTACCAAGAAGAACTATACCCATTTAATATACCGTAAGTTATTTATGGATTAATAATTTTGAGTTATTTTTTTGACTGATATTTTCAAAGTGGATTTGCCCGATGAAGTAATCATCGCGAATTGGGTTACGATATACCATTCGAATCACCATTAACTATAGTATCTAATTTACCAAGAAGAACTATACCCATTTAATATACCGTAAGTTATTTATGGATTAATAATTTTGAGTTATTTTTTTGACTGATATTTTCAAAAGTGGATTTGCCCGATGAAGTAATCATCGCGAATTGGGTTACGATATACCATTCGAATCACCATTAACTATAGTATCTAATTTACCAAGAAGAACTATACCCATTTAATATACCGTAAGTTATTTATGGATTAATAATTTTGAGTTATTTTTTTGACTGATATTTTCAAAGTGGATTTGCCCGATGAAGTAATCATCGCGAATTGGGTTACGATATACCATTCGAATCACCATTAACTATAGTATCTAATTTACCAAGAAGAACTATACCCATTTAATATACCGTAAGTTATTTATGGATTAATAATTTTGAGTTATTTTTTTGACTGATATTTTCAAAGTGGATTTGCCCGATGAAGTAATCATCGCGAATTGGGTTACGATATACCATTCGAATCACCATTAACTATAGTATCTAATTTACCAAGAAGAACTATACCCATTTAATATACCGTAAGTTATTTATGGATTAATAATTTTGAGTTATTTTTTTGACTGATATTTTCAAAGTGGATTTGCCCGATGAAGTAATCATCGCGAATTGGGTTACGATATACCATTCGAATCACCATTAACTATAGTATCTAATTTACCAAGAAGAACTATACCCATTTAATATACCGTAAGTTATTTATGGATTAATAATTTTGAGTTATTTTTTTGACTGATATTTTCAAAGTGGATTTGCCCGATGAAGTAATCATCGCGAATTGGGTTACGATATACCATTCGAATCACCATTAACTATAGTATCTAATTTACCAAGAAGAACTATACCCATTTAATATACCGTAAGTTATTTATGGATTAATAATTTTGAGTTATTTTTTTTGACTGATATTTTCAAAGTGGATTTGCCCGATGAAGTAATCATCGCGAATTGGGTTACGATATACCATTCGAATCACCATTAACTATAGTATCTAATTTACCAAGAAGAACTATACCCATTTAATATACCGTAAGTTATTTATGGATTAATAATTTTGAGTTATTTTTTTGACTGATATTTTCAAAGTGGATTTGCCCGATGAAGTAATCATCGCGAATTGGGTTACGATATACCATTCGAATCACCATTAACTATAGTATCTAATTTACCAAGAAGAACTATACCCATTTAATATACCGTAAGTTATTTATGGATTAATAATTTTGAGTTATTTTTTTGACTGATATTTTCAAAGTGGATTTGCCCGATGAAGTAATCATCGCGAATTGGGTTACGATATACCATTCGAATCACCATTAACTATAGTATCTAATTTACCAAGAAGAACTATACCCATTTAATATACCGTAAGTTATTTATGGATTAATAATTTTGAGTTATTTTTTTGACTGATATTTTCAAAGTGGATTTGCCCGATGAAGTAATCATCGCGAATTGGGTTACGATATACCATTCGAATCACCATTAACTATAGTATCTAATTTACCAAGAAGAACTATACCCATTTAATATACCGTAAGTTATTTATGGATTAATAATTTTGAGTTATTTTTTTGACTGATATTTTCAAAGTGGATTTGCCCGATGAAGTAATCATCGCGAATTGGGTTACGATATACCATTCGAATCACCATTAACTATAGTATCTAATTTACCAAGAAGAACTATACCCATTTAATATACCGTAAGTTATTTATGGATTAATAATTTTGAGTTATTTTTTTTGACTGATATTTTCAAAGTGGATTTGCCCGATGAAGTAATCATCGCGAATTGGGTTACGATATACCATTCGAATCACCATTAACTATAGTATCTAATTTACCAAGAAGAACTATACCCATTTAATATACCGTAAGTTATTTATGGATTAATAATTTTGAGTTATTTTTTTGACTGATATTTTCAAAGTGGATTTGCCCGATGAAGTAATCATCGCGAATTGGGTTACGATATACCATTCGAATCACCATTAACTATAGTATCTAATTTACCAAGAAGAACTATACCCATTTAATATACCGTAAGTTATTTATGGATTAATAATTTTGAGTTATTTTTTTGACTGATATTTTCAAAGTGGATTTGCCCGATGAAGTAATCATCGCGAATTGGGTTACGATATACCATTCGAATCACCATTAACTATAGTATCTAATTTACCAAGAAGAACTATACCCATTTAATATACCGTAAGTTATTTATGGATTAATAATTTTGAGTTATTTTTTTTGACTGATATTTTCAAAGTGGATTTGCCCGATGAAGTAATCATCGCGAATTGGGTTACGATATACCATTCGAATCACCATTAACTATAGTATCTAATTTACCAAGAAGAACTATACCCATTTAATATACCGTAAGTTATTTATGGATTAATAATTTTGAGTTATTTTTTTGACTGATATTTTCAAAGTGGATTTGCCCGATGAAGTAATCATCGCGAATTGGGTTACGATATACCATTCGAATCACCATTAACTATAGTATCTAATTTACCAAGAAGAACTATACCCATTTAATATACCGTAAGTTATTTATGGATTAATAATTTTGAGTTATTTTTTTGACTGATATTTTCAAAGTGGATTTGCCCGATGAAGTAATCATCGCGAATTGGGTTACGATATACCATTCGAATCACCATTAACTATAGTATCTAATTTACCAAGAAGAACTATACCCATTTAATATACCGTAAGTTATTTATGGATTAATAATTTTGAGTTATTTTTTTGACTGATATTTTCAAAGTGGATTTGCCCGATGAAGTAATCATCGCGAATTGGGTTACGATATACCATTCGAATCACCATTAACTATAGTATCTAATTTACCAAGAAGAACTATACCCATTTAATATACCGTAAGTTATTTATGGATTAATAATTTTGAGTTATTTTTTTGACTGATATTTTCAAAGTGGATTTGCCCGATGAAGTAATCATCGCGAATTGGGTTACGATATACCATTCGAATCACCATTAACTATAGTATCTAATTTACCAAGAAGAACTATACCCATTTAATATACCGTAAGTTATTTATGGATTAATAATTTTGAGTTATTTTTTTGACTGATATTTTCAAAGTGGATTTGCCCGATGAAGTAATCATCGCGAATTGGGTTACGATATACCATTCGAATCACCATTAACTATAGTATCTAATTTACCAAGAAGAACTATACCCATTTAATATACCGTAAGTTATTTATGGATTAATAATTTTGAGTTATTTTTTTGACTGATATTTTCAAAGTGGATTTGCCCGATGAAGTAATCATCGCGAATTGGGTTACGATATACCATTCGAATCACCATTAACTATAGTATCTAATTTACCAAGAAGAACTATACCCATTTAATATACCGTAAGTTATTTATGGATTAATAATTTTGAGTTATTTTTTTTGACTGATATTTTCAAAGTGGATTTGCCCGATGAAGTAATCATCGCGAATTGGGTTACGATATACCATTCGAATCACCATTAACTATAGTATCTAATTTACCAAGAAGAACTATACCCATTTAATATACCGTAAGTTATTTATGGATTAATAATTTTGAGTTATTTTTTTGACTGATATTTTCAAAGTGGATTTGCCCGATGAAGTAATCATCGCGAATTGGGTTACGATATACCATTCGAATCACCATTAACTATAGTATCTAATTTACCAAGAAGAACTATACCCATTTAATATACCGTAAGTTATTTATGGATTAATAATTTTGAGTTATTTTTTTGACTGATATTTTCAAAGTGGATTTGCCCGATGAAGTAATCATCGCGAATTGGGTTACGATATACCATTCGAATCACCATTAACTATAGTATCTAATTTACCAAGAAGAACTATACCCATTTAATATACCGTAAGTTATTTATGGATTAATAATTTTGAGTTATTTTTTTGACTGATATTTTCAAAGTGGATTTGCCCGATGAAGTAATCATCGCGAATTGGGTTACGATATACCATTCGAATCACCATTAACTATAGTATCTAATTTACCAAGAAGAACTATACCCATTTAATATACCGTAAGTTATTTATGGATTAATAATTTTGAGTTATTTTTTTTGACTGATATTTTCAAAGTGGATTTGCCGATGAAGTAATCATCGCGAATTGGGTTACGATATACCATTCGAATCACCATTAACTATAGTATCTAATTTACCAAGAAGAACTATACCCATTTAATATACCGTAAGTTATTTATGGATTAATAATTTTGAGTTATTTTTTTGACTGATATTTTCAAAGTGGATTTGCCCGATGAAGTAATCATCGCGAATTGGGTTACGATATACCATTCGAATCACCATTAACTATAGTATCTAATTTACCAAGAAGAACTATACCCATTTAATATACCGTAAGTTATTTATGGATTAATAATTTTGAGTTATTTTTTTGACTGATATTTTCAAAGTGGATTTGCCCGATGAAGTAATCATCGCGAATTGGGTTACGATATACCATTCGAATCACCATTAACTATAGTATCTAATTTACCAAGAAGAACTATACCCATTTAATATACCGTAAGTTATTTATGGATTAATAATTTTGAGTTATTTTTTTGACTGATATTTTCAAAGTGGATTTGCCCGATGAAGTAATCATCGCGAATTGGGTTACGATATACCATTCGAATCACCATTAACTATAGTATCTAATTTACCAAGAAGAACTATACCCATTTAATATACCGTAAGTTATTTATGGATTAATAATTTTGAGTTATTTTTTTGACTGATATTTTCAAAGTGGATTTGCCCGATGAAGTAATCATCGCGAATTGGGTTACGATATACCATTCGAATCACCATTAACTATAGTATCTAATTTACCAAGAAGAACTATACCCATTTAATATACCGTAAGTTATTTATGGATTAATAATTTTGAGTTATTTTTTTGACTGATATTTTCAAAGTGGATTTGCCCGATGAAGTAATCATCGCGAATTGGGTTACGATATACCATTCGAATCACCATTAACTATAGTATCTAATTTACCAAGAAGAACTATACCCATTTAATATACCGTAAGTTATTTATGGATTAATAATTTTGAGTTATTTTTTTGACTGATATTTTCAAAGTGGATTTGCCCGATGAAGTAATCATCGCGAATTGGGTTACGATATACCATTCGAATCACCATTAACTATAGTATCTAATTTACCAAGAAGAACTATACCCATTTAATATACCGTAAGTTATTTATGGATTAATAATTTTGAGTTATTTTTTTGACTGATATTTTCAAAGTGGATTTGCCCGATGAAGTAATCATCGCGAATTGGGTTACGATATACCATTCGAATCACCATTAACTATAGTATCTAATTTACCAAGAAGAACTATACCCATTTAATATACCGTAAGTTATTTATGGATTAATAATTTTGAGTTATTTTTTTGACTGATATTTTCAAAGTGGATTTGCCCGATGAAGTAATCATCGCGAATTGGGTTACGATATACCATTCGAATCACCATTAACTATAGTATCTAATTTACCAAGAAGAACTATACCCATTTAATATACCGTAAGTTATTTATGGATTAATAATTTTGAGTTATTTTTTTGACTGATATTTTCAAAGTGGATTTGCCCGATGAAGTAATCATCGCGAATTGGGTTACGATATACCATTCGAATCACCATTAACTATAGTATCTAATTTACCAAGAAGAACTATACCCATTTAATATACCGTAAGTTATTTATGGATTAATAATTTTGAGTTATTTTTTTTGACTGATATTTTCAAAGTGGATTTGCCCGATGAAGTAATCATCGCGAATTGGGTTACGATATACCATTCGAATCACCATTAACTATAGTATCTAATTTACCAAGAAGAACTATACCCATTTAATATACCGTAAGTTATTTATGGATTAATAATTTTGAGTTATTTTTTTTGACTGATATTTTCAAAGTGGATTTGCCCGATGAAGTAATCATCGCGAATTGGGTTACGATATACCATTCGAATCACCATTAACTATAGTATCTAATTTACCAAGAAGAACTATACCCATTTAATATACCGTAAGTTATTTATGGATTAATAATTTTGAGTTATTTTTTTTGACTGATATTTTCAAAGTGGATTTGCCCGATGAAGTAATCATCGCGAATTGGGTTACGATATACCATTCGAATCACCATTAACTATAGTATCTAATTTACCAAGAAGAACTATACATTTAATATACCGTAAGTTATTTATGGATTAATAATTTTGAGTTATTTTTTTGACTGATATTTTCAAAGTGGATTTGCCCGATGAAGTAATCATCGCGAATTGGGTTACGATATACCATTCGAATCACCATTAACTATAGTATCTAATTTACCAAGAAGAACTATACCCATTTAATATACCGTAAGTTATTTATGGATTAATAATTTTGAGTTATTTTTTTTGACTGATATATTCAAAATGGATTTGCCCGATGAAGTAATCATCGCGAATTGGGTTACGATATACCATTCGAATCACCATTAACTATAGTATCTAATTTAACAAGAAGAACTATACCCATTTAATATACCGTAAGTTATTTATGGATTAATAATTTTGAGTTATTTTTTTGACTGATATTTTCAAAGTGGATTTGCCCGATGAAGTAATCATCGCGAATTGGGTTACGATATACCATTCGAATCACCATTAACTATAGTATCTAATTTACCAAGAATAACTATACCCATTTAATATACCGTAAGTTATTTATGGATTAATAATTTTGAGTTATTTTTTTTGACTGATATTTTCAAAGTGGATTTGCCCGATGAAGTAATCATCGCGAATTGGGTTACGATATACCATTCGAATCACCATTAACTATAGTATCTAATTTACCAAGAAGAACTATACCCATTTAATATACCGTAAGTTATTTATGGATTAATAATTTTGAGTTATTTTTTTTGACTGATATTTTCAAAGTGGATTTGCCCGATGAAGTAATCATCGCGAATTGGGTTACGATATACCATTCGAATCACCATTAACTATAGTATCTAATTTACCAAGAAGAACTATACCCATTTAATATACCGTAAGTTATTTATGGATTAATAATTTTGAGTTATTTTTTTGACTGATATTTTCAAAGTGGATTTGCCCGATGAAGTAATCATCGCGAATTGGGTTACGATATACCATTCGAATCACCATTAACTATAGTATCTAATTTACCAAGAAGAACTATACCCATTTAATATACCGTAAGTTATTTATGGATTAATAATTTTGAGTTATTTTTTTGACTGATATTTTCAAAGTGGATTTGCCCGATGAAGTAATCATCGCGAATTGGGTTACGATATACCATTCGAATCACCATTAACTATAGTATCTAATTTACCAAGAAGAACTATACCCATTTAATATACCGTAAGTTATTTATTGATTATAATTTTGAGTTATTTTTTTTGACTGATATTTTCAAAATGGATTTGCCCGATGAAGTAATCATCGCGAATTGGGTTACGATATACCATTCGAATCACCATTAACTATAGTATCTAATTTACCAAGAAGAACTATACCCATTTAATATACCGTAAGTTATTTATGGATTAATAATTTTGAGTTATTTTTTTGACTGATATTTTCAAAGTGGATTTGCCCGATGAAGTAATCATCGCGAATTGGGTTACGATATACCATTCGAATCACCATTAACTATAGTATCTAATTTACCAAGAAGAACTATACCCATTTAATATACCGTAAGTTATTTATGGATTAATAATTTTGAGTTATTTTTTTACTGATATTTTCAAAATGGATTTGCCCGATGAAGTAATCATCGCGAATTGGGTTACGATATACCATTCGAATCACCATTAACTATAGTATCTAATTTACCAAGAAGAACTATACCCATTTAATATACCGTAAGTTATTTATGGATTAATAATTTTGAGTTATTTTTTTGACTGATATTTTCAAAGTGGATTTGCCCGATGAAGTAATCATCGCGAATTGGGTTACGATATACCATTCGAATCACCATTAACTATAGTATCTAATTTAACAAGAAGAACTATACCCATTTAATATACCGTAAGTTATTTATGGATTAATAATTTTGAGTTATTTTTTTGACTGATATTTTCAAAGTGGATTTGCCCGATGAAGTAATCATCGCGAATTGGGTTACGATATACCATTCGAATCACCATTAACTATAGTATCTAATTTACCAAGAAGAACTATACCCATTTAATATACCGTAAGTTATTTATGGATTAATAATTTTGAGTTATTTTTTTTGACTGATATATTCAAAATGGATTTGCCCGATGAAGTAATCATCGCGAATTGGGTTACGATATACCATTCGAATCACCATTAACTATAGTATCTAATTTAACAAGAAGAACTATACCCATTTAATATACCGTAAGTTATTTATGGATTAATAATTTTGAGTTATTTTTTTGACTGATATTTTCAAAGTGGATTTGCCCGATGAAGTAATCATCGCGAATTGGGTTACGATATACCATTCGAATCACCATTAACTATAGTATCTAATTTACCAAGAATAACTATACCCATTTAATATACCGTAAGTTATTTATGGATTAATAATTTTGAGTTATTTTTTTTGACTGATATTTTCAAAGTGGATTTGCCCGATGAAGTAATCATCGCGAATTGGGTTACGATATACCATTCGAATCACCATTAACTATAGTATCTAATTTACCAAGAAGAACTATACCCATTTAATATACCGTAAGTTATTTATGGATTAATAATTTTGAGTTATTTTTTTTGACTGATATTTTCAAAGTGGATTTGCCCGATGAAGTAATCATCGCGAATTGGGTTACGATATACCATTCGAATCACCATTAACTATAGTATCTAATTTACCAAGAAGAACTATACCCATTTAATATACCGTAAGTTATTTATGGATTAATAATTTTGAGTTATTTTTTTGACTGATATTTTCAAAGTGGATTTGCCCGATGAAGTAATCATCGCGAATTGGGTTACGATATACCATTCGAATCACCATTAACTATAGTATCTAATTTAACAAGAAGAACTATACCCATTTAATATACCGTAAGTTATTTATGGATTAATAATTTTGAGTTATTTTTTTGACTGATATTTTCAAAGTGGATTTGCCCGATGAAGTAATCATCGCGAATTGGGTTACGATATACCATTCGAATCACCATTAACTATAGTATCTAATTTACCAAGAAGAACTATACCCATTTAATATACCGTAAGTTATTTATGGATTAATAATTTTGAGTTATTTTTTTTGACTGATATATTCAAAATGGATTTGCCCGATGAAGTAATCATCGCGAATTGGGTTACGATATACCATTCGAATCACCATTAACTATAGTATCTAATTTAACAAGAAGAACTATACCCATTTAATATACCGTAAGTTATTTATGGATTAATAATTTTGAGTTATTTTTTTGACTGATATTTTCAAAGTGGATTTGCCCGATGAAGTAATCATCGCGAATTGGGTTACGATATACCATTCGAATCACCATTAACTATAGTATCTAATTTACCAAGAATAACTATACCCATTTAATATACCGTAAGTTATTTATGGATTAATAATTTTGAGTTATTTTTTTTGACTGATATTTTCAAAGTGGATTTGCCCGATGAAGTAATCATCGCGAATTGGGTTACGATATACCATTCGAATCACCATTAACTATAGTATCTAATTTACCAAGAAGAACTATACCCATTTAATATACCGTAAGTTATTTATGGATTAATAATTTTGAGTTATTTTTTTTGACTGATATTTTCAAAGTGGATTTGCCCGATGAAGTAATCATCGCGAATTGGGTTACGATATACCATTCGAATCACCATTAACTATAGTATCTAATTTACCAAGAAGAACTATACCCATTTAATATACCGTAAGTTATTTATGGATTAATAATTTTGAGTTATTTTTTTGACTGATATTTTCAAAGTGGATTTGCCCGATGAAGTAATCATCGCGAATTGGGTTACGATATACCATTCGAATCACCATTAACTATAGTATCTAATTTACCAAGAAGAACTATACCCATTTAATATACCGTAAGTTATTTATGGATTAATAATTTTGAGTTATTTTTTTGACTGATATTTTCAAAGTGGATTTGCCCGATGAAGTAATCATCGCGAATTGGGTTACGATATACCATTCGAATCACCATTAACTATAGTATCTAATTTACCAAGAAGAACTATACCCATTTAATATACCGTAAGTTATTTATTGATTATAATTTTGAGTTATTTTTTTTGACTGATATTTTCAAAATGGATTTGCCCGATGAAGTAATCATCGCGAATTGGGTTACGATATACCATTCGAATCACCATTAACTATAGTATCTAATTTACCAAGAAGAACTATACCCATTTAATATACCGTAAGTTATTTATGGATTAATAATTTTGAGTTATTTTTTTGACTGATATTTTCAAAGTGGATTTGCCCGATGAAGTAATCATCGCGAATTGGGTTACGATATACCATTCGAATCACCATTAACTATAGTATCTAATTTACCAAGAAGAACTATACCCATTTAATATACCGTAAGTTATTTATGGATTAATAATTTTGAGTTATTTTTTTACTGATATTTTCAAAATAAATTTGCCCGATGAAGTAATCATCGCGAATTGGGTTACGATATACCATTCGAATCACCATTAACTATAGTATCTAATTTACCAAGAAGAACTATACCCATTTAATATACCGTAAGTTATTTATGGATTAATAATTTTGAGTTATTTTTTTGACTGATATTTTCAAAGTGGATTTGCCCGATGAAGTAATCATCGCGAATTGGGTTACGATATACCATTCGAATCACCATTAACTATAGTATCTAATTTACCAAGAAGAACTATACCCATTTAATATACCGTAAGTTATTTATGGATTAATAATTTTGAGCTATTTTTTTGACTGATATTTCAAAGTGGATTTGCCCGATGAAGTAATCATCGCGAATTGGGTTACGATATACCATTCGAATCACCATTAACTATAGTATCTAATTTACCAAGAAGAACTATACCCATTTAATATACCGTAAGTTATTTATGGATTAATAATTTTGAGTTATTTTTTTTGACTGATATTTTCAAAATGGATTTGCCCGATGAAGTAATCATCGCGAATTGGGTTACGATATACCATTCGAATCACCATTAACTATAGTATCTAATTTACCAAGAAGAACTATACCCATTTAATATACCGTAAGTTATTTATGGATTAATAATTTTGAGTTATTTTTTTGACTGATATTTCAAAGTGGATTTGCCCGATGAAGTAATCATCGCGAATTGGGTTACGATATACCATTCGAATCACCATTAACTATAGTATCTAATTTACCAAGAAGAACTATACCCAGTTAATATACCGTAAGTTATTTATGGATTAATAATTTTGAGTTATTTTTTTTGACTGATATATTCAAAATGGATTTGCCCGATGAAGTAATCATCGCGAATTGGGTTACGATATACCATTCGAATCACCATTAACTATAGTATCTAATTTAACAAGAAGAACTATACCCATTTAATATACCGTAAGTTATTTATGGATTAATAATTTTGAGTTATTTTTTTGACTGATATTTTCAAAGTGGATTTGCCCGATGAAGTAATCATCGCGAATTGGGTTACGATATACCATTCGAATCACCATTAACTATAGTATCTAATTTACCAAGAATAACTATACCCATTTAATATACCGTAAGTTATTTATGGATTAATAATTTTGAGTTATTTTTTTTGACTGATATTTTCAAAGTGGATTTGCCCGATGAAGTAATCATCGCGAATTGGGTTACGATATACCATTCGAATCACCATTAACTATAGTATCTAATTTACCAAGAAGAACTATACCCATTTAATATACCGTAAGTTATTTATGGATTAATAATTTTGAGTTATTTTTTTTGACTGATATTTTCAAGTGGATTTGCCCGATGAAGTAATCATCGCGAATTGGGTTACGATATACCATTCGAATCACCATTAACTA
Organism: Meloidogyne enterolobii; assembly: GCA_963681835.1. Classification (NCBI taxonomy): domain Eukaryota; kingdom Metazoa; phylum Nematoda; class Chromadorea; order Rhabditida; family Meloidogynidae; genus Meloidogyne; species Meloidogyne enterolobii. The sequence goes on from CAVMJV010000139.1 coordinate 13,347, forward strand.
TAGTATCTAATTTACCAAGAAGAACTATACCCATTTAATATACCGTAAGTTATTTATGGATTAATAATTTTGAGTTATTTTTTTGACTGATATTTTCAAAGTGGATTTGCCCGATGAAGTAATCATCGCGAATTGGGTTACGATATACCATTCGAATCACCATTAACTATAGTATCTAATTTACCAAGAAGAACTATACCCATTTAATATACCGTAAGTTATTTATGGATTAATAATTTTGAGTTATTTTTTTGACTGATATTTTCAAAGTGGATTTGCCCGATGAAGTAATCATCGCGAATTGGGTTACGATATACCATTCGAATCACCATTAACTATAGTATCTAATTTACCAAGAAGAACTATACCCATTTAATATACCGTAAGTTATTTATTGATTATAATTTTGAGTTATTTTTTTTGACTGATATTTTCAAAATGGATTTGCCCGATGAAGTAATCATCGCGAATTGGGTTACGATATACCATTCGAATCACCATTAACTATAGTATCTAATTTACCAAGAAGAACTATACCCATTTAATATACCGTAAGTTATTTATGGATTAATAATTTTGAGTTATTTTTTTGACTGATATTTTCAAAGTGGATTTGCCCGATGAAGTAATCATCGCGAATTGGGTTACGATATACCATTCGAATCACCATTAACTATAGTATCTAATTTACCAAGAAGAACTATACCCATTTAATATACCGTAAGTTATTTATGGATTAATAATTTTGAGTTATTTTTTTACTGATATTTTCAAAATGGATTTGCCCGATGAAGTAATCATCGCGAATTGGGTTACGATATACCATTCGAATCACCATTAACTATAGTATCTAATTTACCAAGAAGAACTATACCCATTTAATATACCGTAAGTTATTTATGGATTAATAATTTTGAGTTATTTTTTTGACTGATATTTTCAAAGTGGATTTGCCCGATGAAGTAATCATCGCGAATTGGGTTACGATATACCATTCGAATCACCATTAACTATAGTATCTAATTTACCAAGAAGAACTATACCCATTTAATATACCGTAAGTTATTTATGGATTAATAATTTTGAGCTATTTTTTTGACTGATATTTCAAAGTGGATTTGCCCGATGAAGTAATCATCGCGAATTGGGTTACGATATACCATTCGAATCACCATTAACTATAGTATCTAATTTACCAAGAAGAACTATACCCATTTAATATACCATAAGTTATTTATGGATTAATAATTTTGAGTTATTTTTTTTGACTGATATTTTCAAAATGGATTTGCCCGATGAAGTAATCATCGCGAATTGGGTTACGATATACCATTCGAATCACCATTAACTATAGTATCTAATTTACCAAGAAGAACTATACCCATTTAATATACCGTAAGTTATTTATGGATTAATAATTTTGAGTTATTTTTTTGACTGATATTTCAAAGTGGATTTGCCCGATGAAGTAATCATCGCGAATTGGGTTACGATATACCATTCGAATCACCATTAACTATAGTATCTAATTTACCAAGAAGAACTATACCCAGTTAATATACCGTAAGTTATTTATGGATTAATAATTTTGAGTTATTTTTTTTGACTGATATATTCAAAATGGATTTGCCCGATGAAGTAATCATCGCGAATTGGGTTACGATATACCATTCGAATCACCATTAACTATAGTATCTAATTTAACAAGAAGAACTATACCCATTTAATATACCGTAAGTTATTTATGGATTAATAATTTTGAGTTATTTTTTTGACTGATATTTTCAAAGTGGATTTGCCCGATGAAGTAATCATCGCGAATTGGGTTACGATATACCATTCGAATCACCATTAACTATAGTATCTAATTTACCAAGAATAACTATACCCATTTAATATACCGTAAGTTATTTATGGATTAATAATTTTGAGTTATTTTTTTTGACTGATATTTTCAAAGTGGATTTGCCCGATGAAGTAATCATCGCGAATTGGGTTACGATATACCATTCGAATCACCATTAACTATAGTATCTAATTTACCAAGAAGAACTATACCCATTTAATATACCGTAAGTTATTTATGGATTAATAATTTTGAGTTATTTTTTTTGACTGATATTTTCAAGTGGATTTGCCCGATGAAGTAATCATCGCGAATTGGGTTACGATATACCATTCGAATCACCATTAACTATAGTATCTAATTTACCAAGAAGAACTATACCCATTTAATATACCGTAAGTTATTTATGGATTAATAATTTTGAGTTATTTTTTTGACTGATATTTTCAAAGTGGATTTGCCCGATGAAGTAATCATCGCGAATTGGGTTACGATATACCATTCGAATCACCATTAACTATAGTATCTAATTTACCAAGAAGAACTATACCCATTTAATATACCGTAAGTTATTTATGGATTAATAATTTTGAGTTATTTTTTTGACTGATATTTTCAAAGTGGATTTGCCCGATGAAGTAATCATCGCGAATTGGGTTACGATATACCATTCGAATCACCATTAACTATAGTATCTAATTTACCAAGAAGAACTATACCCATTTAATATACCGTAAGTTATTTATTGATTATAATTTTGAGTTATTTTTTTTGACTGATATTTTCAAAATGGATTTGCCCGATGAAGTAATCATCGCGAATTGGGTTACGATATACCATTCGAATCACCATTAACTATAGTATCTAATTTACCAAGAAGAACTATACCCATTTAATATACCGTAAGTTATTTATGGATTAATAATTTTGAGTTATTTTTTTGACTGATATTTTCAAAGTGGATTTGCCCGATGAAGTAATCATCGCGAATTGGGTTACGATATACCATTCGAATCACCATTAACTATAGTATCTAATTTACCAAGAAGAACTATACCCATTTAATATACCGTAAGTTATTTATGGATTAATAATTTTGAGTTATTTTTTTACTGATATTTTCAAAATGGATTTGCCCGATGAAGTAATCATCGCGAATTGGGTTACGATATACCATTCGAATCACCATTAACTATAGTATCTAATTTACCAAGAAGAACTATACCCATTTAATATACCGTAAGTTATTTATGGATTAATAATTTTGAGTTATTTTTTTGACTGATATTTTCAAAGTGGATTTGCCCGATGAAGTAATCATCGCGAATTGGGTTACGATATACCATTCGAATCACCATTAACTATAGTATCTAATTTACCAAGAAGAACTATACCCATTTAATATACCGTAAGTTATTTATGGATTAATAATTTTGAGCTATTTTTTTGACTGATATTTCAAAGTGGATTTGCCCGATGAAGTAATCATCGCGAATTGGGTTACGATATACCATTCGAATCACCATTAACTATAGTATCTAATTTACCAAGAAGAACTATACCCATTTAATATACCGTAAGTTATTTATGGATTAATAATTTTGAGTTATTTTTTTTGACTGATATTTTCAAAATGGATTTGCCCGATGAAGTAATCATCGCGAATTGGGTTACGATATACCATTCGAATCACCATTAACTATAGTATCTAATTTACCAAGAAGAACTATACCCATTTAATATACCGTAAGTTATTTATGGATTAATAATTTTGAGTTATTTTTTTTGACTGATATTTTCAAAGTGGATTTGCCCGATGAAGTAATCATCGCGAATTGGGTTACGATATACCATTCGAATCACCATTAACTATAGTATCTAATTTACCAAGAAGAACTATACCCATTTAATATACCGTAAGTTATTTATGGATTAATAATTTTGAGTTATTTTTTTGACTGATATTTTCAAAGTGGATTTGCCCGATGAAGTAATCATCGCGAATTGGGTTACGATATACCATTCGAATCACCATTAACTATAGTATCTAATTTACCAAGAAGAACTATACCCATTTAATATACCGTAAGTTATTTATGGATTAATAATTTTGAGTTATTTTTTTTGACTGATATTTTCAAAATGGATTTGCCCGATGAAGTAATCATCGCGAATTGGGTTACGATATACCATTCGAATCACCATTAACTATAGTATCTAATTTACCAAGAAGAACTATACCCATTTAATATACCGTAAGTTATTTATGGATTAATAATTTTGAGTTATTTTTTTGACTGATATTTTCAAAGTGGATTTGCCCGATGAAGTAATCATCGCGAATTGGGTTACGATATACCATTCGAATCACCATTAACTATAGTATCTAATTTACCAAGAAGAACTATACCCATTTAATATACCGTAAGTTATTTATGGATTAATAATTTTGAGTTATTTTTTTGACTGATATTTTCAAAGTGGATTTGCCCGATGAAGTAATCATCGCGAATTGGGTTACGATATACCATTCGAATCACCATTAACTATAGTATCTAATTTACCAACAAGAACTATACCCATTTAATATACCGTAAGTTATTTATGGATTAATAATTTTGAGTTATTTTTTTGACTGATATTTTCAAAGTGGATTTGCCCGATGAAGTAATCATCGCGAATTGGGTTACGATATACCATTCGAATCACCATTAACTATAGTATCTAATTTACCAAGAAGAACTATACCCATTTAATATACCGTAAGTTATTTATGGATTAATAATTTTGAGTTATTTTTTTTGACTGATATTTTCAAAATGGATTTGCCCGATGAAGTAATCATCGCGAATTGGGTTACGATATACCATTCGAATCACCATTAACTATAGTATCTAATTTACCAAGAAGAACTATACCCATTTAATATACCGTAAGTTATTTATGGATTAATAATTTTGAGTTATTTTTTTGACTGATATTTTCAAAGTGGATTTGCCCGATGAAGTAATCATCGCGAATTGGGTTACGATATACCATTCGAATCACCATTAACTATAGTATCTAATTTACCAAGAAGAACTATACCCATTTAATATACCGTAAGTTATTTATGGATTAATAATTTTGAGTTATTTTTTTGACTGATATTTTCAAAGTGGATTTGCCCGATGAAGTAATCATCGCGAATTGGGTTACGATATACCATTCGAATCACCATTAACTATAGTATCTAATTTACCAACAAGAACTATACCCATTTAATATACCGTAAGTTATTTATGGATTAATAATTTTGAGTTATTTTTTTGACTGATATTTTCAAAGTGGATTTGCCCGATGAAGTAATCATCGCGAATTGGGTTACGATATACCATTCGAATCACCATTAACTATAGTATCTAATTTACCAAGAAGAACTATACCCATTTAATATACCGTAAGTTATTTATGGATTAATAATTTTGAGTTATTTTTTTGACTGATATTTTCAAAGTGGATTTGCCCGATGAAGTAATCATCGCGAATTGGGTTACGATATACCATTCGAATCACCATTAACTATAGTATCTAATTTACCAAGAAGAACTATACCCATTTAATATACCGTAAGTTATTTATGGATTAATAATTTTGAGTTATTTTTTTGACTGATATTTTCAAAGTGGATTTGCCCGATGAAGTAATCATCGCGAATTGGGTTACGATATACCATTCGAATCACCATTAACTATAGTATCTAATTTACCAAGAAGAACTATACCCATTTAATATACCGTAAGTTATTTATGGATTAATAATTTTGAGTTATTTTTTTGACTGATATTTTCAAAGTGGATTTGCCCGATGAAGTAATCATCGCGAATTGGGTTACGATATACCATTCGAATCACCATTAACTATAGTATCTAATTTACCAAGAAGAACTATACCCATTTAATATACCGTAAGTTATTTATGGATTAATAATTTTGAGTTATTTTTTTGACTGATATTTTCAAAGTGGATTTGCCCGATGAAGTAATCATCGCGAATTGTGTTACGATATACCATTCGAATCACCATTAACTATAGTATCTAATTTACCAAGAAGAACTATACCCATTTAATATACCGTAAGTTATTTATGGATTAATAATTTTGAGTTATTTTTTTGACTGATATTTTCAAAGTGGATTTGCCCGATGAAGTAATCATCGCGAATTGGGTTACGATATACCATTCGAATCACCATATCTAATTTACCAAGAAGAACTATACCCAGTTAATATACCGTAAGTTATTTATGGATTAATAATTTTGAGTTATTTTTTTGACTGATATTTTCAAAGTGGATTTGCCCGATGAAGTAATCATCGCGAATTGGGTTACGATATACCATTCGAATCACCATTAACTATAGTATCTAATTTACCAAGAAGAACTATACCCATTTAATATACCGTAAGTTATTTATGGATTAATAATTTTGAGTTATTTTTTTGACTGATATTTTCAAAGTGGATTTGCCCGATGAAGTAATCATCGCGAATTGGGTTACGATATACCATTCGAATCACCATTAACTATAGTATCTAATTTACCAAGAAGAACTATACCCATTTAATATACCGTAAGTTATTTATTGATTATAATTTTGAGTTATTTTTTTTGACTGATATTTTCAAAATGGATTTGCCCGATGAAGTAATCATCGCGAATTGGGTTACGATATACCATTCGAATCACCATTAACTATAGTATCTAATTTACCAAGAAGAACTATACCCATTTAATATACCGTAAGTTATTTATGGATTAATAATTTTGAGTTATTTTTTTACTGATATTTTCAAAATGGATTTGCCCGATGAAGTAATCATCGCGAATTGGGTTACGATATACCATTCGAATCACCATTAACTATAGTATCTAATTTACCAAGAAGAACTATACCCATTTAATATACCGTAAGTTATTTATGGATTAATAATTTTGAGTTATTTTTTTGACTGATATTTTCAAAGTGGATTTGCCCGATGAAGTAATCATCGCGAATTGGGTTACGATATACCATTCGAATCACCATTAACTATAGTATCTAATTTACCAAGAAGAACTATACCCATTTAATATACCGTAAGTTATTTATGGATTAATAATTTTGAGTTATTTTTTTTGACTGATATTTTCAAAATGGATTTGCCCGATGAAGTAATCATCGCGAATTGGGTTACGATATACCATTCGAATCACCATTAACTATAGTATCTAATTTACCAAGAAGAACTATACCCAGTTAATATACCGTAAGTTATTTATGGATTAATAATTTTGAGTTATTTTTTTGACTGATATTTTCAAAGTGGATTTGCCCGATGAAGTAATCATCGCGAATTGGGTTACGATATACCATTCGAATCACCATTAACTATAGTATCTAATTTACCAAGAAGAACTATACCCATTTAATATACCGTAAGTTATTTATGGATTAATAATTTTGAGTTATTTTTTTGACTGATATTTTCAAAGTGGATTTGCCCGATGAAGTAATCATCGCGAATTGGGTTACGATATACCATTCGAATCACCATTAATATAGTATCTAATTTACCAAGAAGAACTATACCCATTTAATATACCGTAAGTTATTTATGGATTAATAATTTTGAGTTATTTTTTTACTGATATTTTCAAAATGGATTTGCCCGATGAAGTAATCATCGCGAATTGGGTTACGATATACCATTCGAATCATCATTAACTATAGTATCTAATTTACCAAGAAGAACTATACCCATTTAATATACCGTAAGTTATTTATGGATTAATAATTTTGAGTTATTTTTTTGACTGATATTTTCAAAGTGGATTTGCCCGATGAAGTAATCATCGCGAATTGGGTTACGATATACCATTCGAATCACCATTAACTATAGTATCTAATTTACCAAGAAGAACTATACCCATTTAATATACCGTAAGTTATTTATGGATTAATAATTTTGAGTTATTTTTTTGACTGATATTTTCAAAGTGGATTTGCCCGATGAAGTAATCATCGCGAATTGGGTTACGATATACCATTCGAATCACCATTAACTATAGTATCTAATTTACCAAGAAGAACTATACCCATTTAATATACCGTAAGTTATTTATGGATTAATAATTTTGAGTTATTTTTTTTGACTGATATTTTCAAAATGGATTTGCCCGATGAAGTAATCATCGCGAATTGGGTTACGATATACCATTCGAATCACCATTAACTATAGTATCTAATTTACCAAGAAGAACTATACCCATTTAATATACCGTAAGTTATTTATGGATTAATAATTTTGAGTTATTTTTTTTGACTGATATTTTCAAAGTGGATTTGCCCGATGAAGTAATCATCGCGAATTGGGTTACGATATACCATTCGAATCACCATTAACTATAGTATCTAATTTACCAAGAAGAACTATACCCATTTAATATACCGTAAGTTATTTATGGATTAATAATTTTGAGTTATTTTTTTTGACTGATATTTTCAAAGTGGATTTGCCCGATGAAGTAATCATCGCGAATTGGGTTACGATATACCATTCGAATCACCATTAACTATAGTATCTAATTTACCAAGAAGAACTATACCCATTTAATATACCGTAAGTTATTTATGGATTAATAATTTTGAGTTATTTTTTTTGACTGATATTTTCAAAGTGGATTTGCCCGATGAAGTAATCATCGCGAATTGGGTTACGATATACCATTCGAATCACCATTAACTATAGTATCTAATTTACCAAGAAGAACTATACCCATTTAATATACCGTAAGTTATTTATGGATTAATAATTTTGAGTTATTTTTTTTGACTGATATTTTCAAAGTGGATTTGCCCGATGAAGTAATCATCGCGAATTGGGTTACGATATACCATTCGAATCACCATTAACTATAGTATCTAATTTACCAAGAAGAACTATACCCATTTAATATACCGTAAGTTATTTATGGATTAATAATTTTGAGTTATTTTTTTGACTGATATTTTCAAAGTGGATTTGCCCGATGAAGTAATCATCGCGAATTGGGTTACGATATACCATTCGAATCACCATTAACTATAGTATCTAATTTACCAAGAAGAACTATACCCATTTAATATACCGTAAGTTATTTATGGATTAATAATTTTGAGTTATTTTTTTGACTGATATTTTCAAAGTGGATTTGCCCGATGAAGTAATCATCGCGAATTGGGTTACGATATACCATTCGAATCACCATTAACTATAGTATCTAATTTACCAAGAAGAACTATACCCATTTAATATACCGTAAGTTATTTATGGATTAATAATTTTGAGTTATTTTTTTGACTGATATTTTCAAAGTGGATTTGCCCGATGAAGTAATCATCGCGAATTGGGTTACGATATACCATTCGAATCACCATTAACTATAGTATCTAATTTACCAAGAAGAACTATACCCATTTAATATACCGTAAGTTATTTATGGATTAATAATTTTGAGTTATTTTTTTGACTGATATTTTCAAAGTGGATTTGCCCGATGAAGTAATCATCGCGAATTGGGTTACGATATACCATTCGAATCACCATTAACTATAGTATCTAATTTACCAACAAGAACTATACCCATTTAATATACCGTAAGTTATTTATGGATTAATAATTTTGAGTTATTTTTTTGACTGATATTTTCAAAGTGGATTTGCCCGATGAAGTAATCATCGCGAATTGGGTTACGATATACCATTCGAATCACCATTAACTATAGTATCTAATTTACCAAGAAGAACTATACCCATTTAATATACCGTAAGTTATTTATGGATTAATAATTTTGAGTTATTTTTTTGACTGATATTTTCAAAGTGGATTTGCCCGATGAAGTAATCATCGCGAATTGGGTTACGATATACCATTCGAATCACCATTAACTATAGTATCTAATTTACCAAGAAGAACTATACCCATTTAATATACCGTAAGTTATTTATGGATTAATAATTTTGAGTTATTTTTTTGACTGATATTTTCAAAGTGGATTTGCCCGATGAAGTAATCATCGCGAATTGGGTTACGATATACCATTCGAATCACCATTAACTATAGTATCTAATTTACCAAGAAGAACTATACCCATTTAATATACCGTAAGTTATTTATGGATTAATAATTTTGAGTTATTTTTTTGACTGATATTTTCAAAGTGGATTTGCCCGATGAAGTAATCATCGCGAATTGGGTTACGATATACCATTCGAATCACCATTAACTATAGTATCTAATTTACCAAGAAGAACTATACCCATTTAATATACCGTAAGTTATTTATGGATTAATAATTTTGAGTTATTTTTTTGACTGATATTTTCAAAGTGGATTTGCCCGATGAAGTAATCATCGCGAATTGGGTTACGATATACCATTCGAATCACCATTAACTATAGTATCTAATTTACCAAGAAGAACTATACCCATTTAATATACCGTAAGTTATTTATGGATTAATAATTTTGAGTTATTTTTTTGACTGATATTTTCAAAGTGGATTTGCCCGATGAAGTAATCATCGCGAATTGGGTTACGATATACCATTCGAATCACCATTAACTATAGTATCTAATTTACCAAGAAGAACTATACCCATTTAATATACCGTAAGTTATTTATGGATTAATAATTTTGAGTTATTTTTTTGACTGATATTTTCAAAGTGGATTTGCCCGATGAAGTAATCATCGCGAATTGGGTTACGATATACCATTCGAATCACCATTAACTATAGTATCTAATTTACCAAGAAGAACTATACCCATTTAATATACCGTAAGTTATTTATGGATTAATAATTTTGAGTTATTTTTTTGACTGATATTTTCAAAGTGGATTTGCCCGATGAAGTAATCATCGCGAATTGGGTTACGATATACCATTCGAATCACCATTAACTATAGTATCTAATTTACCAAGAAGAACTATACCCATTTAATATACCGTAAGTTATTTATGGATTAATAATTTTGAGTTATTTTTTTGACTGATATTTTCAAAGTGGATTTGCCCGATGAAGTAATCATCGCGAATTGTGTTACGATATACCATTCGAATCACCATTAACTATAGTATCTAATTTACCAAGAAGAACTATACCCATTTAATATACCGTAAGTTATTTATGGATTAATAATTTTGAGTTATTTTTTTGACTGATATTTTCAAAGTGGATTTGCCCGATGAAGTAATCATCGCGAATTGGGTTACGATATACCATTCGAATCACCATATCTAATTTACCAAGAAGAACTATACCCAGTTAATATACCGTAAGTTATTTATGGATTAATAATTTTGAGTTATTTTTTTGACTGATATTTTCAAAGTGGATTTGCCCGATGAAGTAATCATCGCGAATTGGGTTACGATATACCATTCGAATCACCATTAACTATAGTATCTAATTTACCAAGAAGAACTATACCCATTTAATATACCGTAAGTTATTTATGGATTAATAATTTTGAGTTATTTTTTTGACTGATATTTTCAAAGTGGATTTGCCCGATGAAGTAATCATCGCGAATTGGGTTACGATATACCATTCGAATCACCATTAACTATAGTATCTAATTTACCAAGAAGAACTATACCCATTTAATATACCGTAAGTTATTTATTGATTATAATTTTGAGTTATTTTTTTTGACTGATATTTTCAAAATGGATTTGCCCGATGAAGTAATCATCGCGAATTGGGTTACGATATACCATTCGAATCACCATTAACTATAGTATCTAATTTACCAAGAAGAACTATACCCATTTAATATACCGTAAGTTATTTATGGATTAATAATTTTGAGTTATTTTTTTGACTGATATTTTCAAAATGGATTTGCCCGATGAAGTAATCATCGCGAATTGGGTTACGATATACCATTCGAATCACCATTAACTATAGTATCTAATTTACCAAGAAGAACTATACCCATTTAATATACCGTAAGTTATTTATGGATTAATAATTTTGAGTTATTTTTTTGACTGATATTTTCAAAGTGGATTTGCCCGATGAAGTAATCATCGCGAATTGGGTTACGATATACCATTCGAATCACCATTAACTATAGTATCTAATTTACCAAGAAGAACTATACCCATTTAATATACCGTAAGTTATTTATGGATTAATAATTTTGAGTTATTTTTTTTGACTGATATTTTCAAAATGGATTTGCCCGATGAAGTAATCATCGCGAATTGGGTTACGATATACCATTCGAATCACCATTAACTATAGTATCTAATTTACCAAGAAGAACTATACCCAGTTAATATACCGTAAGTTATTTATGGATTAATAATTTTGAGTTATTTTTTTGACTGATATTTTCAAAGTGGATTTGCCCGATGAAGTAATCATCGCGAATTGGGTTACGATATACCATTCGAATCACCATTAACTATAGTATCTAATTTACCAAGAAGAACTATACCCATTTAATATACCGTAAGTTATTTATGGATTAATAATTTTGAGTTATTTTTTTGACTGATATTTTCAAAGTGGATTTGCCCGATGAAGTAATCATCGCGAATTGGGTTACGATATACCATTCGAATCACCATTAATATAGTATCTAATTTACCAAGAAGAACTATACCCATTTAATATACCGTAAGTTATTTATGGATTAATAATTTTGAGTTATTTTTTTACTGATATTTTCAAAATGGATTTGCCCGATGAAGTAATCATCGCGAATTGGGTTACGATATACCATTCGAATCATCATTAACTATAGTATCTAATTTACCAAGAAGAACTATACCCATTTAATATACCGTAAGTTATTTATGGATTAATAATTTTGAGTTATTTTTTTGACTGATATTTTCAAAGTGGATTTGCCCGATGAAGTAATCATCGCGAATTGGGTTACGATATACCATTCGAATCACCATTAACTATAGTATCTAATTTACCAAGAAGAACTATACCCATTTAATATACCGTAAGTTATTTATGGATTAATAATTTTGAGTTATTTTTTTGACTGATATTTTCAAAGTGGATTTGCCCGATGAAGTAATCATCGCGAATTGGGTTACGATATACCATTCGAATCACCATTAACTATAGTATCTAATTTACCAAGAAGAACTATACCCATTTAATATACCGTAAGTTATTTATGGATTAATAATTTTGAGTTATTTTTTTTGACTGATATTTTCAAAATGGATTTGCCCGATGAAGTAATCATCGCGAATTGGGTTACGATATACCATTCGAATCACCATTAACTATAGTATCTAATTTACCAAGAAGAACTATACCCATTTAATATACCGTAAGTTATTTATGGATTAATAATTTTGAGTTATTTTTTGACTGATATTTTCAAAGTGGATTTGCCCGATGAAGTAATCATCGCGAATTGGGTTACGATATACCATTCGAATCACCATTAACTATAGTATCTAATTTACCAAGAATAACTATACCCATTTAATATACCGTAAGTTATTTATGGATTAATAATTTTGAGTTATTTTTTTGACTGATATTTTCAAAGTGGATTTGCCCGATGAAGTAATCATCGCGAATTGGGTTACGATATACCATTCGAATCACCATTAACTATAGTATCTAATTTACCAAGAAGAACTATACCCATTTAATATACCGTAAGTTATTTATGGATTAATAATTTTGAGTTATTTTTTTTGACTGATATTTTCAAAGTGGATTTGCCCGATGAAGTAATCATCGCGAATTGGGTTACGATATACCATTCGAATCACCATTAACTATAGTATCTAATTTACCAAGAAGAACTATACCCATTTAATATACCGTAAGTTATTTATGGATTAATAATTTTGAGTTATTTTTTTGACTGATATTTTCAAAGTGGATTTGCCCGATGAAGTAATCATCGCGAATTGGGTTACGATATACCATTCGAATCACCATTAACTATAGTATCTAATTTACCAAGAAGAACTATACCCATTTAATATACCGTAAGTTATTTATGGATTAATAATTTTGAGTTATTTTTTTGACTGATATTTTCAAAGTGGATTTGCCCGATGAAGTAATCATCGCGAATTGGGTTACGATATACCATTCGAATCACCATTAACTATAGTATCTAATTTACCAAGAAGAACTATACCCATTTAATATACCGTAAGTTATTTATGGATTAATAATTTTGAGTTATTTTTTTGACTGATATTTTCAAAGTGGATTTGCCCGATGAAGTAATCATCGCGAATTGGGTTACGATATACCATTCGAATCACCATTAACTATAGTATCTAATTTACCAAGAAGAACTATACCCATTTAATATACCGTAAGTTATTTATGGATTAATAATTTTGAGTTATTTTTTTGACTGATATTTTCAAAGTGGATTTGCCCGATGAAGTAATCATCGCGAATTGGGTTACGATATACCATTCGAATCACCATTAACTATAGTATCTAATTTACCAAGAAGAACTATACCATTTAATATACCGTAAGTTATTTATTGATTATAATTTTGAGTTATTTTTTTTGACTGATATTTTCAAAATGGATTTGCCCGATGAAGTAATCATCGCGAATTGGGTTACGATATACCATTCGAATCACCATTAACTATAGTATCTAATTTACCAAGAATAACTATACCCATTTAATATACCGTAAGTTATTTATGGATTAATAATTTTGAGTTATTTTTTTTGACTGATATTTTCAAAGTGGATTTGCCCGATGAAGTAATCATCGCGAATTGGGTTACGATATACCATTCGAATCACCATTAACTATATTATCTAATTTACCAAGAAGAACTATACCCAGTTAATATACCGTAAGTTATTTATGGATTAATAATTTTGAGTTATTTTTTTGACTGATATTTTCAAAGTGGATTTGCCCGATGAAGTAATCATCGCGAATTGGGTTACGATATACCATTCGAATCACCATTAACTATAGTATCTAATTTACCAAGAAGAACTATACCCATTTAATATACCGTAAGTTATTTATGGATTAATAATTTTGAGTTATTTTTTTGACTGATATTTTCAAAGTGGATTTGCCCGATGAAGTAATCATCGCGAATTGGGTTACGATATACCATTCGAATCACCATTAATATAGTATCTAATTTACCAAGAAGAACTATACCCATTTAATATACCGTAAGTTATTTATGGATTAATAATTTTGAGTTATTTTTTTACTGATATTTTCAAAATGGATTTGCCCGATGAAGTAATCATCGCGAATTGGGTTACGATATACCATTCGAATCATCATTAACTATAGTATCTAATTTACCAAGAAGAACTATACCCATTTAATATACCGTAAGTTATTTATGGATTAATAATTTTGAGTTATTTTTTTGACTGATATTTTCAAAGTGGATTTGCCCGATGAAGTAATCATCGCGAATTGGGTTACGATATACCATTCGAATCACCATTAACTATAGTATCTAATTTACCAAGAAGAACTATACCCATTTAATATACCGTAAGTTATTTATGGATTAATAATTTTGAGTTATTTTTTTGACTGATATTTTCAAAGTGGATTTGCCCGATGAAGTAATCATCGCGAATTGGGTTACGATATACCATTCGAATCACCATTAACTATAGTATCTAATTTACCAAGAAGAACTATACCCATTTAATATACCGTAAGTTATTTATGGATTAATAATTTTGAGTTATTTTTTTGACTGATATTTTCAAAGTGGATTTGCCCGATGAAGTAATCATCGCGATTGGGTTACGATATACCATTCGAATCACCATTAACTATAGTATCTAATTTACCAAGAAGAACTATACCCATTTAATATACCGTAAGTTATTTATGGATTAATAATTTTGAGTTATTTTTTTGACTGATATTTTCAAAGTGGATTTGCCCGATGAAGTAATCATCGCGAATTGGGTTACGATATACCATTCGAATCACCATTAACTATAGTATCTAATTTACCAAGAAGAACTATACCCATTTAATATACCGTAAGTTATTTATGGATTAATAATTTTGAGTTATTTTTTTGACTGATATTTTCAAAGTGGATTTGCCCGATGAAGTAATCATCGCGAATTGGGTTACGATATACCATTCGAATCACCATTAACTATAGTATCTAATTTACCAAGAAGAACTATACCCATTTAATATACCGTAAGTTATTTATGGATTAATAATTTTGAGTTATTTTTTTGACTGATATTTTCAAAGTGGATTTGCCCGATGAAGTAATCATCGCGAATTGGGTTACGATATACCATTCGAATCACCATTAATATAGTATCTAATTTACCAAGAAGAACTATACCCATTTAATATACCGTAAGTTATTTATGGATTAATAATTTTGAGTTATTTTTTTACTGATATTTTCAAAATGGATTTGCCCGATGAAGTAATCATCGCGAATTGGGTTACGATATACCATTCGAATCATCATTAACTATAGTATCTAATTTACCAAGAAGAACTATACCCATTTAATATACCGTAAGTTATTTATGGATTAATAATTTTGAGTTATTTTTTTGACTGATATTTTCAAAGTGGATTTGCCCGATGAAGTAATCATCGCGAATTGGGTTACGATATACCATTCGAATCACCATTAACTATAGTATCTAATTTACCAAGAAGAACTATACCCATTTAATATACCGTAAGTTATTTATGGATTAATAATTTTGAGTTATTTTTTTGACTGATATTTTCAAAGTGGATTTGCCCGATGAAGTAATCATCGCGAATTGGGTTACGATATACCATTCGAATCACCATTAACTATAGTATCTAATTTACCAAGAAGAACTATACCCATTTAATATACCGTAAGTTATTTATGGATTAATAATTTTGAGTTATTTTTTTTGACTGATATTTTCAAAATGGATTTGCCCGATGAAGTAATCATCGCGAATTGGGTTACGATATACCATTCGAATCACCATTAACTATAGTATCTAATTTACCAAGAAGAACTATACCCATTTAATATACCGTAAGTTATTTATGGATTAATAATTTTGAGTTATTTTTTTGACTGATATTTTCAAAGTGGATTTGCCCGATGAAGTAATCATCGCGAATTGGGTTACGATATACCATTCGAATCACCATTAACTATAGTATCTAATTTACCAAGAATAACTATACCCATTTAATATACCGTAAGTTATTTATGGATTAATAATTTTGAGTTATTTTTTTTGACTGATATTTTCAAAGTGGATTTGCCCGATGAAGTAATCATCGCGAATTGGGTTACGATATACCATTCGAATCACCATTAACTATAGTATCTAATTTACCAAGAAGAACTATACCCATTTAATATACCGTAAGTTATTTATGGATTAATAATTTTGAGTTATTTTTTTTGACTGATATTTTCAAAGTGGATTTGCCCGATGAAGTAATCATCGCGAATTGGGTTACGATATACCATTCGAATCACCATTAACTATAGTATCTAATTTACCAAGAAGAACTATACCCATTTAATATACCGTAAGTTATTTATGGATTAATAATTTTGAGTTATTTTTTTGACTGATATTTTCAAAGTGGATTTGCCCGATGAAGTAATCATCGCGAATTGGGTTACGATATACCATTCGAATCACCATTAACTATAGTATCTAATTTACCAAGAAGAACTATACCCATTTAATATACCGTAAGTTATTTATGGATTAATAATTTTGAGTTATTTTTTTGACTGATATTTTCAAAGTGGATTTGCCCGATGAAGTAATCATCGCGAATTGGGTTACGATATACCATTCGAATCACCATTAACTATAGTATCTAATTTACCAAGAAGAACTATACCCATTTAATATACCGTAAGTTATTTATGGATTAATAATTTTGAGTTATTTTTTTGACTGATATTTTCAAAGTGGATTTGCCCGATGAAGTAATCATCGCGAATTGGGTTACG
The DNA here is from genome assembly GCA_963681835.1 of Meloidogyne enterolobii. Lineage (NCBI taxonomy): Eukaryota > Metazoa > Nematoda > Chromadorea > Rhabditida > Meloidogynidae > Meloidogyne > Meloidogyne enterolobii. The sequence continues at coordinate 31,217 of CAVMJV010000139.1, forward strand.
ATATACCATTCGAATCACCATTAACTATAGTATCTAATTTACCAAGAAGAACTATACCCATTTAATATACCGTAAGTTATTTATGGATTAATAATTTTGAGTTATTTTTTTGACTGATATTTTCAAAGTGGATTTGCCCGATGAAGTAATCATCGCGAATTGGGTTACGATATACCATTCGAATCACCATTAACTATAGTATCTAATTTACCAAGAAGAACTATACCCATTTAATATACCGTAAGTTATTTATTGATTATAATTTTGAGTTATTTTTTTTGACTGATATTTTCAAAATGGATTTGCCCGATGAAGTAATCATCGCGAATTGGGTTACGATATACCATTCGAATCACCATTAACTATAGTATCTAATTTACCAAGAATAACTATACCCATTTAATATACCGTAAGTTATTTATGGATTAATAATTTTGAGTTATTTTTTTTGACTGATATTTTCAAAGTGGATTTGCCCGATGAAGTAATCATCGCGAATTGGGTTACGATATACCATTCGAATCACCATTAACTATATTATCTAATTTACCAAGAAGAACTATACCCAGTTAATATACCGTAAGTTATTTATGGATTAATAATTTTGAGTTATTTTTTTGACTGATATTTTCAAAGTGGATTTGCCCGATGAAGTAATCATCGCGAATTGGGTTACGATATACCATTCGAATCACCATTAACTATATTATCTAATTTACCAAGAAGAACTATACCCATTTAATATACCGTAAGTTATTTATGGATTAATAATTTTGAGTTATTTTTTTGACTGATATTTTCAAAGTGGATTTGCCCGATGAAGTAATCATCGCGAATTGTGTTACGATATACCATTCGAATCACCATTAACTATAGTATCTAATTTACCAAGAAGAACTATACCCATTTAATATACCGTAAGTTATTTATGGATTAATAATTTTGAGTTATTTTTTTGACTGATATTTTCAAAGTGGATTTGCCCGATGAAGTAATCATCGCGAATTGGGTTACGATATACCATTCGAATCACCATTAACTATAGTATCAATTTACCAAGAAGAACTATACCCATTTAATATACCGTAAGTTATTTATTGATTATAATTTTGAGTTATTTTTTTTGACTGATATTTTCAAAATGGATTTGCCCGATGAAGTAATCATCGCGAATTGGGTTACGATATACCATTCGAATCACCATTAACTATAGTATCTAATTTACCAAGAAGAACTATACCCATTTAATATACCGTAAGTTATTTATGGATTAATAATTTTGAGTTATTTTTTTACTGATATTTTCAAAATGGATTTGCCCGATGAAGTAATCATCGCGAATTGGGTTACGATATACCATTCGAATCACCATTAACTATAGTATCTAATTTACCAAGAAGAACTATACCCATTTAATATACCGTAAGTTATTTATGGATTAATAATTTTGAGTTATTTTTTTGACTGATATTTTCAAAGTGGATTTGCCCGATGAAGTAATCATCGCGAATTGGGTTACGATATACCATTCGAATCACCATTAACTATAGTATCTAATTTACCAAGAAGAACTATACCCATTTAATATACCGTAAGTTATTTATGGATTAATAATTTTGAGTTATTTTTTTGACTGATATTTTCAAAGTGGATTTGCCCGATGAAGTAATCATCGCGAATTGGGTTACGATATACCATTCGAATCATCATTAACTATAGTATCTAATTTACCAAGAAGAACTATACCCATTTAATATACCGTAAGTTATTTATGGATTAATAATTTTGAGTTATTTTTTTGACTGATATTTTCAAAGTGGATTTGCCCGATGAAGTAATCATCGCGAATTGGGTTACGATATACCATTCGAATCACCATTAACTATAGTATCAATTTACCAAGAAGAACTATACCCATTTAATATACCGTAAGTTATTTATTGATTATAATTTTGAGTTATTTTTTTTGACTGATATTTTCAAAATGGATTTGCCCGATGAAGTAATCATCGCGAATTGGGTTACGATATACCATTCGAATCACCATTAACTATAGTATCTAATTTACCAAGAAGAACTATACCCATTTAATATACCGTAAGTTATTTATGGATTAATAATTTTGAGTTATTTTTTTGACTGATATTTTCAAAGTGGATTTGCCCGATGAAGTAATCATCGCGAATTGGGTTACGATATACCATTCGAATCACCATTAACTATAGTATCAATTTACCAAGAAGAACTATACCCATTTAATATACCGTAAGTTATTTATGGATTAATAATTTTGAGTTATTTTTTTACTGATATTTTCAAAATGGATTTGCCCGATGAAGTAATCATCGCGAATTGGGTTACGATATACCATTCGAATCACCATTAACTATAGTATCTAATTTACCAAGAAGAACTATACCCATTTAATATACCGTAAGTTATTTATGGATTAATAATTTTGAGTTATTTTTTTGACTGATATTTTCAAAGTGGATTTGCCCGATGAAGTAATCATCGCGAATTGGGTTACGATATACCATTCGAATCACCATTAACTATAGTATCTAATTTACCAAGAAGAACTATACCCATTTAATATACCGTAAGTTATTTATGGATTAATAATTTTGAGTTATTTTTTTGACTGATATTTCAAAGTGGATTTGCCCGATGAAGTAATCATCGCGAATTGGGTTACGATATACCATTCGAATCACCATTAACTATAGTATCTAATTTACCAAGAAGAACTATACCCATTTAATATACCGTAAGTTATTTATGGATTAATAATTTTGAGTTATTTTTTTTGACTGATATTTTCAAAATGGATTTGCCCGATGAAGTAATCATCGCGAATTGGGTTACGATATACCATTCGAATCACCATTAACTATAGTATCTAATTTACCAAGAAGAACTATACCCATTTAATATACCGTAAGTTATTTATGGATTAATAATTTTGAGTTATTTTTTTGACTGATATTTTCAAAGTGGATTTGCCCGATGAAGTAATCATCGCGAATTGGGTTACGATATACCATTCGAATCACCATTAACTATAGTATCTAATTTACCAAGAAGAACTATACCCATTTAATATACCGTAAGTTATTTATGGATTAATAATTTTGAGTTATTTTTTTGACTGATATTTTCAAAGTGGATTTGCCCGATGAAGTAATCATCGCGAATTGGGTTACGATATACCATTCGAATCACCATTAACTATAGTATCTAATTTACCAAGAAGAACTATACCCATTTAATATACCGTAAGTTATTTATGGATTAATAATTTTGAGTTATTTTTTTGACTGATATTTTCAAAGTGGATTTGCCCGATGAAGTAATCATCGCGAATTGGGTTACGATATACCATTCGAATCATCATTAACTATAGTATCTAATTTACCAAGAAGAACTATACCCATTTAATATACCGTAAGTTATTTATGGATTAATAATTTTGAGTTATTTTTTTGACTGATATTTTCAAAGTGGATTTGCCCGATGAAGTAATCATCGCGAATTGGGTTACGATATACCATTCGAATCACCATTAACTATAGTATCTAATTTACCAAGAAGAACTATACCCATTTAATATACCGTAAGTTATTTATGGATTAATAATTTTGAGTTATTTTTTTGACTGATATTTTCAAAGTGGATTTGCCCGATGAAGTAATCATCGCGAATTGGGTTACGATATACCATTCGAATCACCATTAACTATAGTATCTAATTTACCAAGAAGAACTATACCCATTTAATATACCGTAAGTTATTTATGGATTAATAATTTTGAGTTATTTTTTTGACTGATATTTTCAAAGTGGATTTGCCCGATGAAGTAATCATCGCGAATTGGGTTACGATATACCATTCGAATCATCATTAACTATAGTATCTAATTTACCAAGAAGAACTATACCCATTTAATATACCGTAAGTTATTTATGGATTAATAATTTTGAGTTATTTTTTTGACTGATATTTTCAAAGTGGATTTGCCCGATGAAGTAATCATCGCGAATTGGGTTACGATATACCATTCGAATCACCATTAACTATAGTATCAATTTACCAAGAAGAACTATACCCATTTAATATACCGTAAGTTATTTATTGATTATAATTTTGAGTTATTTTTTTTGACTGATATTTTCAAAATGGATTTGCCCGATGAAGTAATCATCGCGAATTGGGTTACGATATACCATTCGAATCACCATTAACTATAGTATCTAATTTACCAAGAAGAACTATACCCATTTAATATACCGTAAGTTATTTATGGATTAATAATTTTGAGTTATTTTTTTGACTGATATTTTCAAAGTGGATTTGCCCGATGAAGTAATCATCGCGAATTGGGTTACGATATACCATTCGAATCACCATTAACTATAGTATCAATTTACCAAGAAGAACTATACCCATTTAATATACCGTAAGTTATTTATGGATTAATAATTTTGAGTTATTTTTTTACTGATATTTTCAAATGGATTTGCCCGATGAAGTAATCATCGCGAATTGGGTTACGATATACCATTCGAATCACCATTAACTATAGTATCTAATTTACCAAGAAGAACTATACCCATTTAATATACCGTAAGTTATTTATGGATTAATAATTTTGAGTTATTTTTTTGACTGATATTTTCAAAGTGGATTTGCCCGATGAAGTAATCATCGCGAATTGGGTTACGATATACCATTCGAATCACCATTAACTATAGTATCTAATTTACCAAGAAGAACTATACCCATTTAATATACCGTAAGTTATTTATGGATTAATAATTTTGAGTTATTTTTTTGACTGATATTTTCAAAGTGGATTTGCCCGATGAAGTAATCATCGCGAATTGGGTTACGATATACCATTCGAATCACCATTAACTATAGTATCTAATTTACCAAGAAGAACTATACCCATTTAATATACCGTAAGTTATTTATGGATTAATAATTTTGAGTTATTTTTTTTGACTGATATTTTCAAATGGATTTGCCGATGAAGTAATCATCGCGAATTGGGTTACGATATACCATTCGAATCACCATTAACTATAGTATCTAATTTACCAAGAAGAACTATACCCATTTAATATACCGTAAGTTATTTATGGATTAATAATTTTGAGTTATTTTTTTGACTGATATTTTCAAAGTGGATTTGCCCGATGAAGTAATCATCGCGAATTGGGTTACGATATACCATTCGAATCACCATTAACTATAGTATCTAATTTACCAAGAAGAACTATACCCAGTTAATATACCGTAAGTTATTTATGGATTAATAATTTTGAGTTATTTTTTTGACTGATATTTTCAAAGTGGATTTGCCCGATGAAGTAATCATCGCGAATTGGGTTACGATATACCATTCGAATCACCATTAACTATAGTATCTAATTTACCAAGAAGAACTATACCCATTTAATATACCGTAAGTTATTTATGGATTAATAATTTTGAGTTATTTTTTTGACTGATATTTTTAAAATGGATTTGCCCGATGAAGTAATCATCGCGAATTGGGTTACGATATACCATTCGAATCACCATTAACTATAGTATCTAATTTACCAAGAAGAACTATACCCATTTAATATACCGTAAGTTATTTATGGATTAATAATTTTGAGTTATTTTTTTGACTGATATTTTCAAAGTGGATTTGCCCGATGAAGTAATCATCGCGAATTGGGTTACGATATACCATTCGAATCAGCATTAACTATAGTATCTAATTTACCAAGAAGAACTATACCCATTTAATATACCGTAAGTTATTTATGGATTAATAATTTTGAGTTATTTTTTTGACTGATATTTTCAAAGTGGATTTGCCCGATGAGGTAATCATCGCGAATTGGGTTACGATATACCATTCGAATCACCATTAACTATAGTATCTAATTTACCAACAAGAACTATACCCATTTAATATACCGTAAGTTATTTATGGATTAATAATTTTGAGTTATTTTTTTGACTGATATATTCAAAGTGGATTTGCCCGATAAAGTAATCATCGCGAATTGGGTTACGATATACCATTCGAATCACCATTAACTATAGTATCTAATTTACCAAGAAGAACTATACCCATTTAATATACCGTAAGTTATTTATGGATTAATAATTTTGAGTTATTTTTTTGACTGATATTTTCAAAGTGGATTTGCCCGATGAAGTAATCATCGCGAATTGGGTTACGATATACCATTCGAATCACCATTAACTATAGTATCTAATTTACCAAGAAGAACTATACCCATTTAATATACCGTAAGTTATTTATGGATTAATAATTTTGAGTTATTTTTTTGACTGATATTTTCAAAGTGGATTTGCCCGATGAAGTAATCATCGCGAATTGGGTTACGATATACCATTCGAATCATCATTAACTATAGTATCTAATTTACCAAGAAGAACTATACCCATTTAATATACCGTAAGTTATTTATGGATTAATAATTTTGAGTTATTTTTTTGACTGATATTTTCAAAGTGGATTTGCCCGATGAAGTAATCATCGCGAATTGGGTTACGATATACCATTCGAATCACCATTAACTATAGTATCTAATTTACCAAGAAGAACTATACCCATTTAATATACCGTAAGTTATTTATGGATTAATAATTTTGAGTTATTTTTTTGACTGATATTTTCAAAGTGGATTTGCCCGATGAAGTAATCATCGCGAATTGGGTTACGATATACCATTCGAATCACCATTAACTATAGTATCTAATTTACCAAGAAGAACTATACCCAGTTAATATACCGTAAGTTATTTATGGATTAATAATTTTGAGTTATTTTTTTGACTGATATTTTCAAAGTGGATTTGCCCGATGAAGTAATCATCGCGAATTGGGTTACGATATACCATTCGAATCACCATTAACTATAGTATCTAATTTACCAAGAAGAACTATACCCAGTTAATATACCGTAAGTTATTTATGGATTAATAATTTTGAGTTATTTTTTTACTGATATTTTCAAAATGGATTTGCCCGATGAAGTAATCATCGCGAATTGGGTTACGATATACCATTCGAATCACCATTAACTATAGTATCTAATTTACCAAGAAGAACTATACCCATTTAATATACCGTAAGTTATTTATGGATTAATAATTTTGAGTTATTTTTTTGACTGATATTTTCAAAGTGGATTTGCCCGATGAAGTAATCATCGCGAATTGGGTTACGATATACCATTCGAATCACCATTAACTATAGTATCTAATTTACCAAGAAGAACTATACCCATTTAATATACCGTAAGTTATTTATGGATTAATAATTTTGAGTTATTTTTTTGACTGATATTTCAAAGTGGATTTGCCCGATGAAGTAATCATCGCGAATTGGGTTACGATATACCATTCGAATCACCATTAACTATAGTATCTAATTTACCAAGAAGAACTATACCCATTTAATATACCGTAAGTTATTTATGGATTAATAATTTTGAGTTATTTTTTTTGACTGATATTTTCAAAATGGATTTGCCCGATGAAGTAATCATCGCGAATTGGGTTACGATATACCATTCGAATCACCATTAACTATAGTATCTAATTTACCAAGAAGAACTATACCCATTTAATATACCGTAAGTTATTTATGGATTAATAATTTTGAGTTATTTTTTTGACTGATATTTTCAAAGTGGATTTGCCCGATGAAGTAATCATCGCGAATTGGGTTACGATATACCATTCGAATCACCATTAACTATAATATCTAATTTACCAAGAAGAACTATACCCAGTTAATATACCGTAAGTTATTTATGGATTAATAATTTTGAGTTATTTTTTTGACTGATATTTTCAAAGTGGATTTGCCCGATGAAGTAATCATCGCGAATTGGGTTACGATATACCATTCGAATCACCATTAACTATAGTATCTAATTTACCAAGAAGAACTATACCCATTTAATATACCGTAAGTTATTTATGGATTAATAATTTTGAGTTATTTTTTTTGACTGATATTTTTAAAATGGATTTGCCCGATGAAGTAATCATCGCGAATTGGGTTACGATATACCATTCGAATCACCATTAACTATAGTATCTAATTTACCAAGAAGAACTATACCCATTTAATATACCGTAAGTTATTTATGGATTAATAATTTTGAGTTATTTTTTTGACTGATATTTTCAAAGTGGATTTGCCCGATGAAGTAATCATCGCGAATTGGGTTACGATATACCATTCGAATCAGCATTAACTATAGTATCTAATTTACCAAGAAGAACTATACCCATTTAATATACCGTAAGTTATTTATGGATTAATAATTTTGAGTTATTTTTTTGACTGATATTTTCAAAGTGGATTTGCCCGATGAGGTAATCATCGCGAATTGGGTTACGATATACCATTCGAATCACCATTAACTATAGTATCTAATTTACCAACAAGAACTATACCCATTTAATATACCGTAAGTTATTTATGGATTAATAATTTTGAGTTATTTTTTTGACTGATATTTTCAAAGTGGATTTGCCCGATGAAGTAATCATCGCGAATTGGGTTACGATATACCATTCGAATCACCATTAACTATAGTATCTAATTTACCAAGAAGAACTATACCCATTTAATATACCGTAAGTTATTTATGGATTAATAATTTTGAGTTATTTTTTTGACTGATATTTTCAAAGTGGATTTGCCCGATGAAGTAATCATCGCGAATTGGGTTACGATATACCATTCGAATCACCATTAACTATAGTATCTAATTTACCAAGAAGAACTATACCCATTTAATATACCGTAAGTTATTTATGGATTAATAATTTTGAGTTATTTTTTTGACTGATATTTTCAAAGTGGATTTGCCCGATGAAGTAATCATCGCGAATTGGGTTACGATATACCATTCGAATCACCATTAACTATAATATCTAATTTACCAAGAAGAACTATACCCAGTTAATATACCGTAAGTTATTTATGGATTAATAATTTTGAGTTATTTTTTTGACTGATATTTTCAAAGTGGATTTGCCCGATGAAGTAATCATCGCGAATTGGGTTACGATATACCATTCGAATCACCATTAACTATAGTATCTAATTTACCAAGAAGAACTATACCCATTTAATATACCGTAAGTTATTTATGGATTAATAATTTTGAGTTATTTTTTTTGACTGATATTTTTAAAATGGATTTGCCCGATGAAGTAATCATCGCGAATTGGGTTACGATATACCATTCGAATCACCATTAACTATAGTATCTAATTTACCAAGAAGAACTATACCCATTTAATATACCGTAAGTTATTTATGGATTAATAATTTTGAGTTATTTTTTTGACTGATATTTTCAAAGTGGATTTGCCCGATGAAGTAATCATCGCGAATTGGGTTACGATATACCATTCGAATCAGCATTAACTATAGTATCTAATTTACCAAGAAGAACTATACCCATTTAATATACCGTAAGTTATTTATGGATTAATAATTTTGAGTTATTTTTTTGACTGATATTTTCAAAGTGGATTTGCCCGATGAGGTAATCATCGCGAATTGGGTTACGATATACCATTCGAATCACCATTAACTATAGTATCTAATTTACCAACAAGAACTATACCCATTTAATATACCGTAAGTTATTTATGGATTAATAATTTTGAGTTATTTTTTTGACTGATATTTTCAAAGTGGATTTGCCCGATGAAGTAATCATCGCGAATTGGGTTACGATATACCATTCGAATCACCATTAACTATAGTATCTAATTTACCAAGAAGAACTATACCCATTTAATATACCGTAAGTTATTTATGGATTAATAATTTTGAGTTATTTTTTTGACTGATATTTTCAAAGTGGATTTGCCCGATGAAGTAATCATCGCGAATTGGGTTACGATATACCATTCGAATCACCATTAACTATAGTATCTAATTTACCAAGAAGAACTATACCCATTTAATATACCGTAAGTTATTTATGGATTAATAATTTTGAGTTATTTTTTTGACTGATATTTTCAAAGTGGATTTGCCCGATGAAGTAATCATCGCGAATTGGGTTACGATATACCATTCGAATCATCATTAACTATAGTATCTAATTTACCAAGAAGAACTATACCCATTTAATATACCGTAAGTTATTTATGGATTAATAATTTTGAGTTATTTTTTGACTGATATTTTCAAAGTGGATTTGCCCGATGAAGTAATCATCGCGAATTGGGTTACGATATACCATTCGAATCATCATTAACTATAGTATCTAATTTACCAAGAAGAACTATACCCATTTAATATACCGTAAGTTATTTATGGATTAATAATTTTGAGTTATTTTTTTGACTGATATTTTCAAAGTGGATTTGCCCGATGAAGTAATCATCGCGAATTGGGTTACGATATACCATTCGAATCATCATTAACTATAGTATCTAATTTACCAAGAAGAACTATACCCATTTAATATACCGTAAGTTATTTATGGATTAATAATTTTGAGTTATTTTTTTGACTGATATTTTCAAAGTGGATTTGCCCGATGAAGTAATCATCGCGAATTGGGTTACGATATACCATTCGAATCACCATTAACTATAGTATCTAATTTACCAAGAAGAACTATACCCAGTTAATATACCGTAAGTTATTTATGGATTAATAATTTTGAGTTATTTTTTTGACTGATATTTTCAAAGTGGATTTGCCCGATGAAGTAATCATCGCGAATTGGGTTACGATATACCATTCGAATCACCATTAACTATAGTATCTAATTTACCAAGAAGAACTATACCCATTTAATATACCGTAAGTTATTTATGGATTAATAATTTTGAGTTATTTTTTTGACTGATATTTCAAAGTGGATTTGCCCGATGAAGTAATCATCGCGAATTGGGTTACGATATACCATTCGAATCACCATTAACTATAGTATCTAATTTACCAAGAAGAACTATACCCATTTAATATACCGTAAGTTATTTATGGATTAATAATTTTGAGTTATTTTTTTTGACTGATATTTTCAAAATGGATTTGCCCGATGAAGTAATCATCGCGAATTGGGTTACGATATACCATTCGAATCACCATTAACTATAGTATCTAATTTACCAAGAAGAACTATACCCATTTAATATACCGTAAGTTATTTATGGATTAATAATTTTGAGTTATTTTTTTGACTGATATTTTCAAAGTGGATTTGCCCGATGAAGTAATCATCGCGAATTGGGTTACGATATACCATTCGAATCACCATTAACTATAGTATCTAATTTACCAAGAAGAACTATACCCAGTTAATATACCGTAAGTTATTTATGGATTAATAATTTTGAGTTATTTTTTTGACTGATATTTTCAAAGTGGATTTGCCCGATGAAGTAATCATCGCGAATTGGGTTACGATATACCATTCGAATCACCATTAACTATAGTATCTAATTTACCAAGAAGAACTATACCCATTTAATATACCGTAAGTTATTTATGGATTAATAATTTTGAGTTATTTTTTTTGACTGATATTTTTAAAATGGATTTGCCCGATGAAGTAATCATCGCGAATTGGGTTACGATATACCATTCGAATCACCATTAACTATAGTATCTAATTTACCAAGAAGAACTATACCCATTTAATATACCGTAAGTTATTTATGGATTAATAATTTTGAGTTATTTTTTTGACTGATATTTTCAAAGTGGATTTGCCCGATGAAGTAATCATCGCGAATTGGGTTACGATATACCATTCGAATCAGCATTAACTATAGTATCTAATTTACCAAGAAGAACTATACCCATTTAATATACCGTAAGTTATTTATGGATTAATAATTTTGAGTTATTTTTTTGACTGATATTTTCAAAGTGGATTTGCCCGATGAGGTAATCATCGCGAATTGGGTTACGATATACCATTCGAATCACCATTAACTATAGTATCTAATTTACCAACAAGAACTATACCCATTTAATATACCGTAAGTTATTTATGGATTAATAATTTTGAGTTATTTTTTTGACTGATATTTTCAAAGTGGATTTGCCCGATGAAGTAATCATCGCGAATTGGGTTACGATATACCATTCGAATCACCATTAACTATAGTATCTAATTTACCAAGAAGAACTATACCCATTTAATATACCGTAAGTTATTTATAGATTAATAATTTTGAGTTATTTTTTTGACTGATATTTTCAAAGTGGATTTGCCCGATGAAGTAATCATCGCGAATTGGGTTACGATATACCATTCGAATCACCATTAACTATAGTATCTAATTTACCAAGAAGAACTATACCCATTTAATATACCGTAAGTTATTTATGGATTAATAATTTTGAGTTATTTTTTTGACTGATATTTTCAAAGTGGATTTGCCCGATGAAGTAATCATCGCGAATTGGGTTACGATATACCATTCGAATCATCATTAACTATAGTATCTAATTTACCAAGAAGAACTATACCCATTTAATATACCGTAAGTTATTTATGGATTAATAATTTTGAGTTATTTTTTTGACTGATATTTTCAAAGTGGATTTGCCCGATGAAGTAATCATCGCGAATTGGGTTACGATATACCATTCGAATCATCATTAACTATAGTATCTAATTTACCAAGAAGAACTATACCCATTTAATATACCGTAAGTTATTTATGGATTAATAATTTTGAGTTATTTTTTTGACTGATATTTTCAAAGTGGATTTGCCCGATGAAGTAATCATCGCGAATTGGGTTACGATATACCATTCGAATCATCATTAACTATAGTATCTAATTTACCAAGAAGAACTATACCCATTTAATATACCGTAAGTTATTTATGGATTAATAATTTTGAGTTATTTTTTTGACTGATATTTTCAAAGTGGATTTGCCCGATGAAGTAATCATCGCGAATTGGGTTACGATATACCATTCGAATCACCATTAACTATAGTATCTAATTTACCAAGAAGAACTATACCCATTTAATATACCGTAAGTTATTTATGGATTAATAATTTTGAGTTATTTTTTTGACTGATATTTTCAAAGTGGATTTGCCCGATGAAGTAATCATCGCGAATTGGGTTACGATATACCATTCGAATCACCATTAACTATAGTATCTAATTTACCAAGAAGAACTATACCCAGTTAATATACCGTAAGTTATTTATGGATTAATAATTTTGAGTTATTTTTTTGACTGATATTTTCAAAGTGGATTTGCCCGATGAAGTAATCATCGCGAATTGGGTTACGATATACCATTCGAATCACCATTAACTATAGTATCTAATTTACCAAGAAGAACTATACCCATTTAATATACCGTAAGTTATTTATGGATTAATAATTTTGAGTTATTTTTTTGACTGATATTTTCAAAGTGGATTTGCCCGATGAAGTAATCATCGCGAATTGGGTTACGATATACCATTCGAATCACCATTAACTATAGTATCTAATTTACCAAGAAGAACTATACCCATTTAATATACCGTAAGTTATTTATGGATTAATAATTTTGAGTTATTTTTTTGACTGATATTTTCAAAGTGGATTTGCCCGATGAAGTAATCATCGCGAATTGGGTTACGATATACCATTCGAATCACCATTAACTATAGTATCTAATTTACCAAGAAGAACTATACCCAGTTAATATACCGTAAGTTATTTATGGATTAATAATTTTGAGTTATTTTTTTGACTGATATTTTCAAAGTGGATTTGCCCGATGAAGTAATCATCGCGAATTGGGTTACGATATACCATTCGAATCACCATTAACTATAGTATCTAATTTAGCAAGAAGAACTATACCCATTTAATATACCGTAAGTTATTTATGGATTAATAATTTTGATTGACTGATATTTTCAAAGTGGATTTGCCCGATGAAGTAATCATCGCGAATTGGGTTACGATATACCATTCGAATCACCATTAACTATAGTATCTAATTTACCAAGAAGAACTATACCCAGTTAATATACCGTAAGTTATTTATGGATTAATAATTTTGAGTTATTTTTTTGACTGATATTTTCAAAGTGGATTTGCCCGATGAAGTAATCATCGCGAATTGGGTTACGATATACCATTCGAATCACCATTAACTATAGTATCTAATTTACCAAGAAGAACTATACCCATTTAATATACTGTAAGTTATTTATGGATTAATAATTTTGAGTTATTTTTTTGACTGATATTTTCAAAGTGGATTTGCCCGATGAAGTAATCATCGCGAATTGGGTTACGATATACCATTCGAATCACCATTAACTATAGTATCTAATTTACCAAGAAGAACTATACCCATTTAATATACCGTAAGTTATTTATGGATTAATAATTTTGAGTTATTTTTTTTGATTGATATTTTCAAAATGGATTTGCCCGATGAAGTAATCATCGCGAATTGGGTTACGATATACCATTCGAATCACCATTAACTATAGTATCTAATTTACCAAGAAGAACTATACCCATTTAATATACCGTAAGTTATTTATGGATTAATAATTTTGAGTTATTTTTTTGACTGATATTTTCAAAGTGGATTTGCCCGATGAAGTAATCATCGCGAATTGGGTTACGATATACCATTCGAATCACCATTAACTATAGTATCTAATTTACCAAGAAGAACTATACCCATTTAATATACCGTAAGTTATTTATTGATTATAATTTTGAGTTATTTTTTTTGACTGATATTTTCAAAATGGATTTGCCCGATGAAGTAATCATCGCGAATTGGGTTACGATATACCATTCGAATCACCATTAACTATAGTATCTAATTTACCAAGAAGAACTATACCCATTTAATATACCGTAAGTTATTTATGGATTAATAATTTTGAGTTATTTTTTTGACTGATATTTTCAAAGTGGATTTGCCCGATGAAGTAATCATCGCGAATTGGGTTACGATATACCATTCGAATCACCATTAACTATAGTATCTAATTTACCAAGAAGAACTATACCCATTTAATATACTGTAAGTTATTTATGGATTAATAATTTTGAGTTATTTTTTTGACTGATATTTTCAAAGTGGATTTGCCCGATGAAGTAATCATCGCGAATTGGGTTACGATATACCATTCGAATCACCATTAACTATAGTATCTAATTTACCAAGAAGAACTATACCCATTTAATATACCGTAAGTTATTTATGGATTAATAATTTTGAGTTATTTTTTTTGATTGATATTTTCAAAATGGATTTGCCCGATGAAGTAATCATCGCGAATTGGGTTACGATATACCATTCGAATCACCATTAACTATAGTATCTAATTTACCAAGAAGAACTATACCCATTTAATATACCGTAAGTTATTTATGGATTAATAATTTTGAGTTATTTTTTTGACTGATATTTTCAAAGTGGATTTGCCCGATGAAGTAATCATCGCGAATTGGGTTACGATATACCATTCGAATCACCATTAACTATAGTATCTAATTTACCAAGAAGAACTATACCCATTTAATATACCGTAAGTTATTTATTGATTATAATTTTGAGTTATTTTTTTTGACTGATATTTTCAAAATGGATTTGCCCGATGAAGTAATCATCGCGAATTGGGTTACGATATACCATTCGAATCACCATTAACTATAGTATCTAATTTACCAAGAAGAACTATACCCATTTAATATACCGTAAGTTATTTATGGATTAATAATTTTGAGTTATTTTTTTGACTGATATTTTCAAAGTGGATTTGCCCGATGAAGTAATCATCGCGAATTGGGTTACGATATACCATTCGAATCACCATTAACTATAGTATCTAATTTACCAAGAAGAACTATACCCATTTAATATACCGTAAGTTATTTATGGATTAATAATTTTGAGTTATTTTTTTACTGATATTTTCAAAATGGATTTGCCCGATGAAGTAATCATCGCGAATTGGGTTACGATATACCATTCGAATCACCATTAACTATAGTATCTAATTTACCAAGAAGAACTATACCCATTTAATATACCGTAAGTTATTTATGGATTAATAATTTTGAGTTATTTTTTTGACTGATATTTTCAAAGTGGATTTGCCCGATGAAGTAATCATCGCGAATTGGGTTACGATATACCATTCGAATCACCATTAACTATAGTATCTAATTTACCAAGAAGAACTATACCCAGTTAATATACCGTAAGTTATTTATGGATTAATAATTTTGAGTTATTTTTTTGACTGATATTTTCAAAGTGGATTTGCCCGATGAAGTAATCATCGCGAATTGGGTTACGATATACCATTCGAATCACCATTAACTATAGTATCTAATTTACGAAGAAGAACTATACCCATTTAATATACCGTAAGTTATTTATGGATTAATAATTTTGAGTTATTTTTTTGACTGATATTTTCAAAGTGGATTTGCCCGATGAGGTAATCATCGCGAATTGGGTTACGATATACCATTCGAATCACCATTAACTATAGTATCTAATTTACCAAGAAGAACTATACCCATTTAATATACCGTAAGTTATTTATGGATTAATAATTTTGAGTTATTTTTTTGACTGATATTTTCAAAGTGGATTTGCCCGATGAAGTAATCATCGCGAATTGGGTTACGATATACCATTCGAATCAGCATTAACTATAGTATCTAATTTACCAAGAAGAACTATACCCATTTAATATACCGTAAGTTATTTATGGATTAATAATTTTGAGTTATTTTTTTGACTGATATTTTCAAAGTGGATTTGCCCGATGAGGTAATCATCGCGAATTGGGTTACGATATACCATTCGAATCACCATTAACTATAGTATCTAATTTACCAACAAGAACTATACCCATTTAATATACCGTAAGTTATTTATGGATTAATAATTTTGAGTTATTTTTTTGACTGATATTTTCAAAGTGGATTTGCCCGATGAAGTAATCATCGCGAATTGGGTTACGATATACCATTCGAATCATCATTAACTATAGTATCTAATTTACCAAGAAGAACTATACCCATTTAATATACCGTAAGTTATTTATGGATTAATAATTTTGAGTTATTTTTTTGACTGATATTTTCAAAGTGGATTTGCCCGATGAAGTAATCATCGCGAATTGGGTTACGATATACCATTCGAATCACCATTAACTATAGTATCTAATTTACCAAGAAGAACTATACCCATTTAATATACCGTAAGTTATTTATGGATTAATAATTTTGAGTTATTTTTTTGACTGATATTTTCAAAGTGGATTTGCCCGATGAAGTAATCATCGCGAATTGGGTTACGATATACCATTCGAATCACCATTAACTATAGTATCTAATTTACCAAGAAGAACTATACCCAGTTAATATACCGTAAGTTATTTATGGATTAATAATTTTGAGTTATTTTTTTGACTGATATTTTCAAAGTGGATTTGCCCGATGAAGTAATCATCGCGAATTGGGTTACGATATACCATTCGAATCACCATTAACTATAGTATCTAATTTACCAAGAAGAACTATACCCATTTAATATACCGTAAGTTATTTATGGATTAATAATTTTGAGTTATTTTTTTGACTGATATTTTCAAAGTGGATTTGCCCGATGAAGTAATCATCGCGAATTGGGTTACGATATACCATTCGAATCACCATTAACTATAGTATCTAATTTACCAAGAAGAACTATACCCATTTAATATACCGTAAGTTATTTATGGATTAATAATTTTGAGTTATTTTTTTGACTGATATTTTCAAAGTGGATTTGCCCGATGAAGTAATCATCGCGAATTGGGTTACGATATACCATTCGAATCACCATTAACTATAGTATCTAATTTACCAAGAAGAACTATACCCATTTAATATACCGTAAGTTATTTATGGATTAATAATTTTGAGTTATTTTTTTACTGATATTTTCAAAATGGATTTGCCCGATGAAGTAATCATCGCGAATTGGGTTACGATATACCATTCGAATCACCATTAACTATAGTATCTAATTTACCAAGAAGAACTATACCCATTTAATATACCGTAAGTTATTTATGGATTAATAATTTTGAGTTATTTTTTTGACTGATATTTTCAAAGTGGATTTGCCCGATGAAGTAATCATCGCGAATTGGGTTACGATATACCATTCGAATCACCATTAACTATAGTATCTAATTTACCAAGAAGAACTATACCCATTTAATATACCGTAAGTTATTTATGGATTAATAATTTTGAGTTATTTTTTTTGACTGATATTTTCAAAATGGATTTGCCCGATGAAGTAATCATCGCGAATTGGGTTACGATATACCATTCGAATCACCATTAACTATAGTATCTAATTTACCAAGAAGAACTATACCCATTTAATATACCGTAAGTTATTTATGGATTAATAATTTTGAGTTATTTTTTTGACTGATATATTCAAAGTGGATTTGCCCGATGAAGTAATCATCGCGAATTGGGTTACGATATACCATTCGAATCACCATTAACTATAGTATCTAATTTACCAAGAAGAACTATACCCAGTTAATATACCGTAAGTTATTTATGGATTAATAATTTTGAGTTATTTTTTTGACTGATATTTTCAAAGTGGATTTGCCCGATGAAGTAATCATCGCGAATTGGGTTACGATATACCATTCGAATCACCATTAACTATAGTATCTAATTTACCAAGAAGAACTATACCCAGTTAATATACCGTAAGTTATTTATGGATTAATAATTTTGAGTTATTTTTTTGACTGATATTTTCAAAGTGGATTTGCCCGATGAAGTAATCATTGCGAATTGGGTTACGATATACCATTCGAATCAGCATTAACTATAGTATCTAATTTACCAAGAAGAACTATACCCATTTAATATACCGTAAGTTATTTATGGATTAATAATTTTGAGTTATTTTTTTGACTGATATTTTCAAAGTGGATTTGCCCGATGAGGTAATCATCGCGAATTGGGTTACGATATACCATTCGAATCACCATTAACTATAGTATCTAATTTACCAAGAAGAACTATACCCATTTAATATACCGTAAGTTATTTATGGATTAATAATTTTGAGTTATTTTTTTGACTGATATTTTCAAAGTGGATTTGCCCGATGAAGTAATCATCGCGAATTGGGTTACGATATACCATTCGAATCAGCATTAACTATAGTATCTAATTTACCAAGAAGAACTATACCCATTTAATATACCGTAAGTTATTTATGGATTAATAATTTTGAGTTATTTTTTTGACTGATATTTTCAAAGTGGATTTGCCCGATGAGGTAATCATCGCGAATTGGGTTACGATATACCATTCGAATCACCATTAACTATAGTATCTAATTTACCAACAAGAACTATACCCATTTAATATACCGTAAGTTATTTATGGATTAATAATTTTGAGTTATTTTTTTGACTGATATTTTCAAAGTGGATTTGCCCGATGAAGTAATCATCGCGAATTGGGTTACGATATACCATTCGAATCATCATTAACTATAGTATCTAATTTACCAAGAAGAACTATACCCATTTAATATACCGTAAGTTATTTATGGATTAATAATTTTGAGTTATTTTTTTGACTGATATTTTCAAAGTGGATTTGCCCGATGAAGTAATCATCGCGAATTGGGTTACGATATACCATTCGAATCACCATTAACTATAGTATCTAATTTACCAAGAAGAACTATACCCATTTAATATACCGTAAGTTATTTATGGATTAATAATTTTGAGTTATTTTTTTGACTGATATTTTCAAAGTGGATTTGCCCGATGAAGTAATCATCGCGAATTGGGTTACGATATACCATTCGAATCACCATTAACTATAGTATCTAATTTACCAAGAAGAACTATACCCAGTTAATATACCGTAAGTTATTTATGGATTAATAATTTTGAGTTATTTTTTTGACTGATATTTTCAAAGTGGATTTGCCCGATGAAGTAATCATCGCGAATTGGGTTACGATATACCATTCGAATCACCATTAACTATAGTATCTAATTTACCAAGAAGAACTATACCCATTTAATATACCGTAAGTTATTTATGGATTAATAATTTTGAGTTATTTTTTTGACTGATATTTTCAAAGTGGATTTGCCCGATGAAGTAATCATCGCGAATTGGGTTACGATATACCATTCGAATCACCATTAACTATAGTATCTAATTTACCAAGAAGAACTATACCCATTTAATATACCGTAAGTTATTTATGGATTAATAATTTTGAGTTATTTTTTTGACTGATATTTTCAAAGTGGATTTGCCCGATGAAGTAATCATCGCGAATTGGGTTACGATATACCATTCGAATCACCATTAACTATAGTATCTAATTTACCAAGAAGAACTATACCCATTTAATATACCGTAAGTTATTTATGGATTAATAATTTTGAGTTATTTTTTTACTGATATTTTCAAAATGGATTTGCCCGATGAAGTAATCATCGCGAATTGGGTTACGATATACCATTCGAATCACCATTAACTATAGTATCTAATTTACCAAGAAGAACTATACCCATTTAATATACCGTAAGTTATTTATGGATTAATAATTTTGAGTTATTTTTTTGACTGATATTTTCAAAGTGGATTTGCCCGATGAAGTAATCATCGCGAATTGGGTTACGATATACCATTCGAATCACCATTAACTATAGTATCTAATTTACCAAGAAGAACTATACCCATTTAATATACCGTAAGTTATTTATGGATTAATAATTTTGAGTTATTTTTTTTGACTGATATTTTCAAAATGGATTTGCCCGATGAAGTAATCATCGCGAATTGGGTTACGATATACCATTCGAATCACCATTAACTATAGTATCTAATTTACCAAGAAGAACTATACCCATTTAATATACCGTAAGTTATTTATGGATTAATAATTTTGAGTTATTTTTTTGACTGATATATTCAAAGTGGATTTGCCCGATGAAGTAATCATCGCGAATTGGGTTACGATATACCATTCGAATCACCATTAACTATAGTATCTAATTTACCAAGAAGAACTATACCCAGTTAATATACCGTAAGTTATTTATGGATTAATAATTTTGAGTTATTTTTTTGACTGATATTTTCAAAGTGGATTTGCCCGATGAAGTAATCATCGCGAATTGGGTTACGATATACCATTCGAATCACCATTAACTATAGTATCTAATTTACCAAGAAGAACTATACCCATTTAATATACCGTAAGTTATTTATGGATTAATAATTTTGAGTTATTTTTTTGACTGATATTTTCAAAGTGGATTTGCCCGATGAAGTAATCATCGCGAATTGGGTTACGATATACCATTCGAATCACCATTAACTATAGTATCTAATTTACCAAGAAGAACTATACCCAGTTAATATACCGTAAGTTATTTATGGATTAATAATTTTGAGTTATTTTTTTGACTGATATTTTCAAAGTGGATTTGCCCGATGAAGTAATCATTGCGAATTGGGTTACGATATACCATTCGAATCAGCATTAACTATAGTATCTAATTTACCAAGAAGAACTATACCCATTTAATATACCGTAAGTTATTTATGGATTAATAATTTTGAGTTATTTTTTTGACTTATATTTTCAAAGTGGATTTGCCCGATGAGGTAATCATCGCGAATTGGGTTACGATATACCATTCGAATCACCATTAACTATAGTATCTAATTTACCAAGAAGAACTATACCCATTTAATATACCGTAAGTTATTTATGGATTAATAATTTTGAGTTATTTTTTTGACTGATATTTTCAAAGTGGATTTGCCCGATGAAGTAATCATCGCGAATTGGGTTACGATATACCATTCGAATCAGCATTAACTATAGTATCTAATTTACCAAGAAGAACTATACCCATTTAATATACCGTAAGTTATTTATGGATTAATAATTTTGAGTTATTTTTTTGACTGATATTTTCAAAGTGGATTTGCCCGATGAGGTAATCATCGCGAATTGGGTTACGATATACCATTCGAATCACCATTAACTATAGTATCTAATTTACCAACAAGAACTATACCCATTTAATATACCGTAAGTTATTTATGGATTAATAATTTTGAGTTATTTTTTTGACTGATATTTTCAAAGTGGATTTGCCCGATGAAGTAATCATCGCGAATTGGGTTACGATATACCATTCGAATCATCATTAACTATAGTATCTAATTTACCAAGAAGAACTATACCCATTTAATATACCGTAAGTTATTTATGGATTAATAATTTTGAGTTATTTTTTTGACTGATATTTTCAAAGTGGATTTGCCCGATGAAGTAATCATCGCGAATTGGGTTACGATATACCATTCGAATCACCATTAACTATAGTATCTAATTTACCAAGAAGAACTATACCCATTTAATATACCGTAAGTTATTTATGGATTAATAATTTTGAGTTATTTTTTTGACTGATATTTTCAAAGTGGATTTGCCCGATGAAGTAATCATCGCGAATTGGGTTACGATATACCATTCGAATCACCATTAACTATAGTATCTAATTTACCAAGAAGAACTATACCCAGTTAATATACCGTAAGTTATTTATGGATTAATAATTTTGAGTTATTTTTTTGACTGATATTTTCAAAGTGGATTTGCCCGATGAAGTAATCATCGCGAATTGGGTTACGATATACCATTCGAATCACCATTAACTATAGTATCTAATTTACCAAGAAGAACTATACCCATTTAATATACCGTAAGTTATTTATGGATTAATAATTTTGAGTTATTTTTTTGACTGATATTTTCAAAGTGGATTTGCCCGATGAAGTAATCATCGCGAATTGGGTTACGATATACCATTCGAATCACCATTAACTATAGTATCTAATTTACCAAGAAGAACTATACCCAGTTAATATACCGTAAGTTATTTATGGATTAATAATTTTGAGTTATTTTTTTGACTGAGATTTTCAAAGTGGATTTGCCCGATGAAGTAATCATCGCGAATTGGGTTACGATATACCATTCGAATCACCATTAACTATAGTATCTAATTTACCAAGAAGAACTATACCCATTTAATATACCGTAAGTTATTTATGGATTAATAATTTTGAGTTATTTTTTTGACTGATATTTTCAAAGTGGATTTGCCCGATGAAGTAATCATCGCGAATTGGGTTACGATATACCATTCGAATCACCATTAACTATAGTATCTAATTTACCAAGAAGAACTATACCCAGTTAATATACCGTAAGTTATTTATGGATTAATAATTTTGAGTTATTTTTTTGACTGAGATTTTCAAAGTGGATTTGCCCGATGAAGTAATCATCGCGAATTGGGTTACGATATACCATTCGAATCACCATTAACTATAGTATCTAATTTACCAAGAAGAACTATACCCATTTAATATACCGTAAGTTATTTATGGATTAATAATTTTGAGTTATTTTTTTGACTGATATTTTCAAAGTGGATTTGCCCGATGAAGTAATCATCGCGAATTGGGTTACGATATACCATTCGAATCACCATTAACTATAGTATCTAATTTACCAAGAAGAACTATACCCATTTAATATACCGTAAGTTATTTATGGATTAATAATTTTGAGTTATTTTTTTACTGATATTTTCAAAATGGATTTGCCCGATGAAGTAATCATCGCGAATTGGGTTACGATATACCATTCGAATCACCATTAACTATAGTATCTAATTTACCAAGAAGAACTATACCCATTTAATATACCGTAAGTTATTTATGGATTAATAATTTTGAGTTATTTTTTTGACTGATATTTTCAAAGTGGATTTGCCCGATGAAGTAATCATCGCGAATTGGGTTACGATATACCATTCGAATCACCATTAACTATAGTATCTAATTTACCAAGAAGAACTATACCCATTTAATATACCGTAAGTTATTTATGGATTAATAATTTTGAGTTATTTTTTTTGACTGATATTTTCAAAATGGATTTGCCCGATGAAGTAATCATCGCGAATTGGGTTACGATATACCATTCGAATCACCATTAACTATAGTATCTAATTTACCAAGAAGAACTATACCCATTTAATATACCGTAAGTTATTTATGGATTAATAATTTTGAGTTATTTTTTTGACTGATATATTCAAAGTGGATTTGCCCGATGAAGTAATCATCGCGAATTGGGTTACGATATACCATTCGAATCACCATTAACTATAGTATCTAATTTACCAAGAAGAACTATACCCAGTTAATATACCGTAAGTTATTTATGGATTAATAATTTTGAGTTATTTTTTTGACTGATATTTTCAAAGTGGATTTGCCCGATGAAGTAATCATCGCGAATTGGGTTACGATATACCATTCGAATCACCATTAACTATAGTATCTAATTTACCAAGAAGAACTATACCCATTTAATATACCGTAAGTTATTTATGGATTAATAATTTTGAGTTATTTTTTTGACTGATATTTTCAAAGTGGATTTGCCCGATGAAGTAATCATCGCGAATTGGGTTACGATATACCATTCGAATCACCATTAACTATAGTATCTAATTTACCAAGAAGAACTATACCCAGTTAATATACCGTAAGTTATTTATGGATTAATAATTTTGAGTTATTTTTTTGACTGATATTTTCAAAGTGGATTTGCCCGATGAAGTAATCATTGCGAATTGGGTTACGATATACCATTCGAATCACCATTAACTATAGTATCTAATTTACCAAGAAGAACTATACCCATTTAATATACCGTAAGTTATTTATGGATTAATAATTTTGAGTTATTTTTTTGACTGATATTTTCAAAGTGGATTTGCCCGATGAAGTAATCATCGCGAATTGGGTTACGATATACCATTCGAATCAGCATTAACTATAGTATCTAATTTACCAAGAAGAACTATACCCATTTAATATACCGTAAGTTATTTATGGATTAATAATTTTGAGTTATTTTTTTGACTGATATTTTCAAAGTGGATTTGCCCGATGAGGTAATCATCGCGAATTGGGTTACGATATACCATTCGAATCACCATTAACTATAGTATCTAATTTACCAACAAGAACTATACCCATTTAATATACCGTAAGTTATTTATGGATTAATAATTTTGAGTTATTTTTTTGACTGATATTTTCAAAGTGGATTTGCCCGATGAAGTAATCATCGCGAATTGGGTTACGATATACCATTCGAATCATCATTAACTATAGTATCTAATTTACCAAGAAGAACTATACCCATTTAATATACCGTAAGTTATTTATGGATTAATAATTTTGAGTTATTTTTTTGACTGATATTTTCAAAGTGGATTTGCCCGATGAAGTAATCATCGCGAATTGGGTTACGATATACCATTCGAATCACCATTAACTATAGTATCTAATTTACCAAGAAGAACTATACCCATTTAATATACCGTAAGTTATTTATGGATTAATAATTTTGAGTTATTTTTTTGACTGATATTTTCAAAGTGGATTTGCCCGATGAAGTAATCATCGCGAATTGGGTTACGATATACCATTCGAATCACCATTAACTATAGTATCTAATTTACCAAGAAGAACTATACCCAGTTAATATACCGTAAGTTATTTATGGATTAATAATTTTGAGTTATTTTTTTGACTGATATTTTCAAAGTGGATTTGCCCGATGAAGTAATCATCGCGAATTGGGTTACGATATACCATTCGAATCACCATTAACTATAGTATCTAATTTACCAAGAAGAACTATACCCATTTAATATACCGTAAGTTATTTATGGATTAATAATTTTGAGTTATTTTTTTGACTGATATTTTCAAAGTGGATTTGCCCGATGAAGTAATCATCGCGAATTGGGTTACGATATACCATTCGAATCACCATTAACTATAGTATCTAATTTACCAAGAAGAACTATACCCAGTTAATATACCGTAAGTTATTTATGGATTAATAATTTTGAGTTATTTTTTTGACTGAGATTTTCAAAGTGGATTTGCCCGATGAAGTAATCATCGCGAATTGGGTTACGATATACCATTCGAATCACCATTAACTATAGTATCTAATTTACCAAGAAGAACTATACCCATTTAATATACCGTAAGTTATTTATGGATTAATAATTTTGAGTTATTTTTTTGACTGATATTTTCAAAGTGGATTTGCCCGATGAAGTAATCATCGCGAATTGGGTTACGATATACCATTCGAATCACCATTAACTATAGTATCTAATTTACCAAGAAGAACTATACCCAGTTAATATACCGTAAGTTATTTATGGATTAATAATTTTGAGTTATTTTTTTGACTGATATTTTCAAAGTGGATTTGCCCGATGAAGTAATCATCGCGAATTGGGTTACGATATACCATTCGAATCACCATTAACTATAGTATCTAATTTACCAAGAAGAACTATACCCATTTAATATACCGTAAGTTATTTATGGATTAATAATTTTGAGTTATTTTTTTGACTGATATTTTCAAAGTGGATTTGCCCGATGAAGTAATCATCGCGAATTGGGTTACGATATACCATTCGAATCACCATTAACTATAGTATCTAATTTACCAAGAAGAACTATACCCATTTAATATACCGTAAGTTATTTATGGATTAATAATTTTGAGTTATTTTTTTTGATTGATATTTTCAAAATGGATTTGCCCGATGAAGTAATCATCGCGAATTGGGTTACGATATACCATTCGAATCACCATTAACTATAGTATCTAATTTACCAAGAAGAACTATACCCATTTAATATACCGTAAGTTATTTATGGATTAATAATTTTGAGTTATTTTTTTGACTGATATTTTCAAAGTGGATTTGCCCGATGAAGTAATCATCGCGAATTGGGTTACGATATACCATTCGAATCACCATTAACTATAGTATCTAATTTACCAAGAAGAACTATACCCAGTTAATATACCGTAAGTTATTTATGGATTAATAATTTTGAGTTATTTTTTTGACTGATATTTTCAAAGTGGATTTGCCCGATGAAGTAATCATCGCGAATTGGGTTACGATATACCATTCGAATCACCATTAACTATAGTATCTAATTTACCAAGAAGAACTATACCCAGTTAATATACCGTAAGTTATTTATGGATTAATAATTTTGAGTTATTTTTTTGACTGATATTTTCAAAGTGGATTTGCCCGATGAAGTAATCATCGCGAATTGGGTTACGATATACCATTCGAATCTCCATTAAATATAGTATCTAATATAACAAGACGAACAATGAAGTAATCATCGAATTGGGTTACGATATACCATTCGAATCACCATTAACTATAGTATCTAATTTACCAAGAAGAACTATACCCAGTTAATATACCGTAAGTTATTTATGGATTAATAATTTTGAGTTATTTTTTTGACTGATATTTTCAAAGTGGATTTGCCCGATGAAGTAATCATCGCGAATTGGGTTACGATATACCATTCGAATCACCATTAACTATAGTATCTAATTTACCAAGAAGAACTATACCCATTTAATATACCGTAAGTTATTTATGGATTAATAATTTTGAGTTATTTTTTTGACTGATATTTTCAAAGTGGATTTGCCCGATGAAGTAATCATCGCGAATTGGGTTACGATATACCATTCGAATCATCATTAACTATAGTATCTAATTTACCAAGAAGAACTATACCCATTTAATATACCGTAAGTTATTTATGGATTAATAATTTTGAGTTATTTTTTTGACTGATATTTTCAAAGTGGATTTGCCCGATGAAGTAATCATCGCGAATTGGGTTACGATATACCATTCGAATCCCATTAACTATAGTATCTAATTTACCAAGAAGAACTATACCCAGTTAATATACCGTAAGTTATTTATGGATTAATAATTTTGAGTTATTTTTTTGACTGATATTTTCAAAGTGGATTTGCCCGATGAAGTAATCATCGCGAATTGGGTTACGATATACCATTCGAATCACCATTAACTATAGTATCTAATTTACCAAGAAGAACTATACCCAGTTAATATACCGTAAGTTATTTATGGATTAATAATTTTGAGTTATTTTTTTGACTGATATTTTCAAAGTGGATTTGCCCGATGAAGTAATCATCGCGAATTGGGTTACGATATACCATTCGAATCACCATTAACTATAGTATCTAATTTACCAAGAAGAACTATACCCAGTTAATATACCGTAAGTTATTTATGGATAAATAATTTTGAGTTATTTTTTTTGACTGATATTTTCAAAGTGGATTTGCCCAATGAAGTAATCATCGCGAATTGGGTTACGATATACCATTCGAATCACCATTAACTATAGTATCTAATTTACCAAGAAGAACTATACCCAGTTAATATACCGTAAGTTATTTATGGATTAATAATTTTGAGTTATTTTTTTGACTGATATTTTCAAAGTGGATTTGCCCGATGAAGTAATCATCGCGAATTGGGTTACGATATACCATTCGAATCACCATTAACTATAGTATCTAATTTACCAAGAAGAACTATACCCAGTTAATATACCGTAAGTTATTTATGGATTAATAATTTTGAGTTATTTTTTTGACTGATATTTTCAAAGTGGATTTGCCCGATGAAGTAATCATCGCGAATTGGGTTACGATATACCATTCGAATCACCATTAACTATAGTATCTAATTTACCAAGAAGAACTATACCCATTTAATATACCGTAAGTTATTTATGGATTAATAATTTTGAGTTATTTTTTTGACTGATATTTTCAAAGTGGATTTGCCCGATGAAGTAATCATCGCGAATTGGGTTACGATATACCATTCGAATCCCATTAACTATAGTATCTAATTTACCAAGAAGAACTATACCCAGTTAATATACCGTAAGTTATTTATGGATTAATAATTTTGAGTTATTTTTTTGACTGATATTTTCAAAGTGGATTTGCCCGATGAAGTAATCATCGCGAATTGGGTTACGATATACCATTCGAATCACCATTAACTATAGTATCTAATTTACCAAGAAGAACTATACCCAGTTAATATACCGTAAGTTATTTATGGATTAATAATTTTGAGTTATTTTTTTGACTGATATTTTCAAAGTGGATTTGCCCGATGAAGTAATCATCGCGAATTGGGTTACGATATACCATTCGAATCACCATTAACTATAGTATCTAATTTACCAAGAAGAACTATACCCAGTTAATATACCGTAAGTTATTTATGGATAAATAATTTTGAGTTATTTTTTTTGACTGATATTTTCAAAGTGGATTTGCCCAATGAAGTAATCATCGCGAATTGGGTTACGATATACCATTCGAATCACCATTAACTATAGTATCTAATTTACCAAGAAGAACTATACCCAGTTAATATACCGTAAGTTATTTATGGATTAATAATTTTGAGTTATTTTTTTGACTGATATTTTCAAAGTGGATTTGCCCGATGAAGTAATCATCGCGAATTGGGTTACGATATACCATTCGAATCACCATTAACTATAGTATCTAATTTACCAAGAAGAACTATACCCAGTTAATATACCGTAAGTTATTTATGGATTAATAATTTTGAGTTATTTTTTTGACTGATATTTTCAAAGTGGATTTGCCCGATGAAGTAATCATCGCGAATTGGGTTACGATATACCATTCGAATCACCATTAACTATAGTATCTAATTTACCAAGAAGAACTATACCCATTTAATATACCGTAAGTTATTTATGGATTAATAATTTTGAGTTATTTTTTTGACTGATATTTTCAAAGTGGATTTGCCCGATGAAGTAATCATCGCGAATTGGGTTACGATATACCATTCGAATCATCATTAACTATAGTATCTAATTTACCAAGAAGAACTATACCCATTTAATATACCGTAAGTTATTTATGGATTAATAATTTTGAGTTATTTTTTTGACTGATATTTTCAAAGTGGATTTGCCCGATGAAGTAATCATCGCGAATTGGGTTACGATATACCATTCGAATCCCATTAACTATAGTATCTAATTTACCAAGAAGAACTATACCCAGTTAATATACCGTAAGTTATTTATGGATTAATAATTTTGAGTTATTTTTTTGACTGATATTTTCAAAGTGGATTTGCCCGATGAAGTAATCATCGCGAATTGGGTTACGATATACCATTCGAATCACCATTAACTATAGTATCTAATTTACCAAGAAGAACTATACCCATTTAATATACCGTAAGTTATTTATGGATTAATAATTTTGAGTTATTTTTTTGACTGATATTTTCAAAGTGGATTTGCCCGATGAAGTAATCATCGCGAATTGGGTTACGATATACCATTCGAATCACCATTAACTATAGTATCTAATTTACCAAGAAGAACTATACCCATTTAATATACCGTAAGTTATTTATGGATTAATAATTTTGAGTTATTTTTTTGACTGATATTTTCAAAGTGGATTTGCCCGATGAAGTAATCATCGCGAATTGGGTTACGATATACCATTCGAATCACCATTAACTATAGTATCTAATTTACCAAGAAGAACTATACCCAGTTAATATACCGTAAGTTATTTATGGATTAATAATTTTGAGTTATTTTTTTGACTGATATTTTCAAAGTGGATTTGCCCGATGAAGTAATCATCGCGAATTGGGTTACGATATACCATTCGAATCACCATTAACTATAGTATCTAATTTACCAAGAAGAACTATACCCATTTAATATACCGTAAGTTATTTATGGATTAATAATTTTGAGTTATTTTTTTGACTGATATTTTCAAAGTGGATTTGCCCGATGAAGTAATCATCGCGAATTGGGTTACGATATACCATTCGAATCACCATTAACTATAGTATCTAATTTACCAAGAAGAACTATACCCATTTAATATACCGTAAGTTATTTATGGATTAATAATTTTGAGTTATTTTTTTGACTGATATTTTCAAAATGGATTTGCCCGATGAAGTAATCATCGCGAATTGGGTTACGATATACCATTCGAATCACCATTAACTATAGTATCTAATTTACCAAGAAGAACTATACCCAGTTAATATACCGTAAGTTATTTATGGATTAATAATTTTGAGTTATTTTTTTGACTGATATTTTCAAAGTGGATTTGCCCGATGAAGTAATCATCGCGAATTGGGTTACGATATACCATTCGAATCACCATTAACTATAGTATCTAATTTACCAAGAAGAACTATACCCAGTTAATATACCGTAAGTTATTTATGGATTAATAATTTTGAGTTATTTTTTTGACTGATATTTTCAAAGTGGATTTGCCCGATGAAGTAATCATCGCGAATTGGGTTACGATATACCATTCGAATCACCATTAACTATAGTATCTAATTTACCAAGAAGAACTATACCCATTTAATATACCGTAAGTTATTTATGGATTAATAATTTTGAGTTATTTTTTTGACTGATATTTTCAAAGTGGATTTGCCCGATGAAGTAATCATCGCGAATTGGGTTACGATATACCATTCGAATCACCATTAACTATAGTATCTAATTTACCAAGAAGAACTATACCCAGTTAATATACCGTAAGTTATTTATGGATTAATAATTTTGAGTTATTTTTTTGACTGATATTTTCAAAGTGGATTTGCCCGATGAAGTAATCATCGCGAATTGGGTTACGATATACCATTCGAATCACCATTAACTATAGTATCTAATTTACCAAGAAGAACTATACCCATTTAATATACCGTAAGTTATTTATGGATTAATAATTTTGAGTTATTTTTTTGA
Organism: Meloidogyne enterolobii; assembly: GCA_963681835.1. Lineage (NCBI taxonomy): Eukaryota > Metazoa > Nematoda > Chromadorea > Rhabditida > Meloidogynidae > Meloidogyne > Meloidogyne enterolobii. The sequence goes on from CAVMJV010000139.1 coordinate 63,166, forward strand.
CTGATATTTTCAAAGTGGATTTGCCCGATGAAGTAATCATCGCGAATTGGGTTACGATATACCATTCGAATCACCATTAACTATAGTATCTAATTTACCAAGAAGAACTATACCCATTTAATATACCGTAAGTTATTTATGGATTAATAATTTTGAGTTATTTTTTTTGATTGATATTTTCAAAATGGATTTGCCCGATGAAGTAATCATCGCGAATTGGGTTACGATATACCATTCGAATCACCATTAACTATAGTATCTAATTTACCAAGAAGAACTATACCCATTTAATATACCGTAAGTTATTTATGGATTAATAATTTTGAGTTATTTTTTTGACTGATATTTTCAAAGTGGATTTGCCCGATGAAGTAATCATCGCGAATTGGGTTACGATATACCATTCGAATCACCATTAACTATAGTATCTAATTTACCAAGAAGAACTATACCCAGTTAATATACCGTAAGTTATTTATGGATTAATAATTTTGAGTTATTTTTTTGACTGATATTTTCAAAGTGGATTTGCCCGATGAAGTAATCATCGCGAATTGGGTTACGATATACCATTCGAATCACCATTAACTATAGTATCTAATTTACCAAGAAGAACTATACCCAGTTAATATACCGTAAGTTATTTATGGATTAATAATTTTGAGTTATTTTTTTGACTGATATTTTCAAAGTGGATTTGCCCGATGAAGTAATCATCGCGAATTGGGTTACGATATACCATTCGAATCACCATTAACTATAGTATCTAATTTACCAAGAAGAACTATACCCAGTTAATATACCGTAAGTTATTTATGGATTAATAATTTTGAGTTATTTTTTGACTGATATTTTCAAAGTGGATTTGCCCGATGAAGTAATCATCGCGAATTGGGTTACGATATACCATTCGAATCACCATTAACTATAGTATCTAATTTACGAAGAAGAACTATACCCATTTAATATACCGTAAGTTATTTATGGATTAATAATTTTGAGTTATTTTTTTGACTGATATTTTCAAAGTGGATTTGCCCGATGAAGTAATCATCGCGAATTGGGTTACGATATACCATTCGAATCACCATTAACTATAGTATCTAATTTACCAAGAAGAACTATACCCATTTAATATACCGTAAGTTATTTATGGATTAATAATTTTGAGTTATTTTTTTGACTGATATTTTCAAAGTGGATTTGCCCGATGAAGTAATCATCGCGAATTGGGTTACGATATACCATTCGAATCACCATTAACTATAGTATCTAATTTACCAAGAAGAACTATACCCATTTAATATACCGTAAGTTATTTATGGATTAATAATTTTGAGTTATTTTTTTGACTGATATTTTCAAAGTGGATTTGCCCGATGAAGTAATCATCGCGAATTGGGTTACGATATACCATTCGAATCACCATTAACTATAGTATCTAATTTACCAAGAAGAACTATACCCAGTTAATATACCGTAAGTTATTTATGGATTAATAATTTTGAGTTATTTTTTTGACTGATATTTTCAAAGTGGATTTGCCCGATGAAGTAATCATCGCGAATTGGGTTACGATATACCATTCGAATCACCATTAACTATAGTATCTAATTTACCAAGAAGAACTATACCCAGTTAATATACCGTAAGTTATTTATGGATTAATAATTTTGAGTTATTTTTTTGACTGATATTTTCAAAGTGGATTTGCCCGATGAAGTAATCATCGCGAATTGGGTTACGATATACCATTCGAATCACCATTAACTATAGTATCTAATTTACCAAGAAGAACTATACCCAGTTAATATACCGTAAGTTATTTATGGATTAATAATTTTGAGTTATTTTTTTGACTGATATTTTCAAAGTGGATTTGCCCGATGAAGTAATCATCGCGAATTGGGTTACGATATACCATTCGAATCACCATTAACTATAGTATCTAATTTACGAAGAAGAACTATACCCATTTAATATACCGTAAGTTATTTATGGATTAATAATTTTGAGTTATTTTTTTGACTGATATTTTCAAAGTGGATTTGCCCGATGAAGTAATCATCGCGAATTGGGTTACGATATACCATTCGAATCACCATTAACTATAGTATCTAATTTACCAAGAAGAACTATACCCATTTAATATACCGTAAGTTATTTATGGATTAATAATTTTGAGTTATTTTTTTGACTGATATTTTCAAAGTGGATTTGCCCGATGAAGTAATCATCGCGAATTGGGTTACGATATACCATTCGAATCACCATTAACTATAGTATCTAATTTACCAAGAAGAACTATACCCAGTTAATATACCGTAAGTTATTTATGGATTAATAATTTTGAGTTATTTTTTTGACTGATATTTTCAAAGTGGATTTGCCCGATGAAGTAATCATCGCGAATTGGGTTACGATATACCATTCGAATCACCATTAACTATAGTATCTAATTTACCAAGAAGAACTATACCCAGTTAATATACCGTAAGTTATTTATGGATTAATAATTTTGAGTTATTTTTTTGACTGATATTTTCAAAGTGGATTTGCCCGATGAAGTAATCATCGCGAATTGGGTTACGATATATCATTCGAATCTCCATTAAATATAGTATCTAATATACCAAGACGAACTATACCCATTTAATATACCGTAAGTTATTTATGGATTAATAATTTTGAGTTATTTTTTTGACTGATATTTTCAAAGTGGATTTGCCCGATGAAGTAATCATCGCGAATTGGGTTACGATATACCATTCGAATCACCATTAACTATAGTATCTAATTCACCAAGAAGAACTATACCCATTTAATATACCGTAAGTTATTTATGGATTAATAATTTTGAGTTATTTTTTTGACTGATATTTTCAAAGTGGATTTGCCCGATGAAGTAATCATCGCGAATTGGGTTACGATATACCATTCGAATCACCATTAACTATAGTATCTAATTTACCAAGAAGAACTATACCCATTTAATATACCGTAAGTTATTTATGGATTAATAATTTTGAGTTATTTTTTTGACTGATATTTTCAAAGTGGATTTGCCCGATGAAGTAATCATCGCGAATTGGGTTACGATATACCATTCGAATCACCATTAACTATAGTATCTAATTTACCAAGAAGAACTATACCCAGTTAATATACCGTAAGTTATTTATGGATTAATAATTTTGAGTTATTTTTTTGACTGATATTTTCAAAGTGGATTTGCCCGATGAAGTAATCATCGCGAATTGGGTTACGATATACCATTCGAATCACCATTAACTATAGTATCTAATTTACGAAGAAGAACTATACCCATTTAATATACCGTAAGTTATTTATGGATTAATAATTTTGAGTTATTTTTTTGACTGATATTTTCAAAGTGGATTTGCCCGATGAAGTAATCATCGCGAATTGGGTTACGATATACCATTCGAATCACCATTAACTATAGTATCTAATTTACCAAGAAGAACTATACCCAGTTAATATACCGTAAGTTATTTATGGATTAATAATTTTGAGTTATTTTTTTGACTGATATTTTCAAAGTGGATTTGCCCGATGAAGTAATCATCGCGAATTGGGTTACGATATACCATTCGAATCACCATTAACTATAGTATCTAATTCACCAAGAAGAACTATACCCATTTAATATACCGTAAGTTATTTATGGATTAATAATTTTGAGTTATTTTTTTGACTGATATTTTCAAAGTGGATTTGCCCGATGAAGTAATCATCGCGAATTGGGTTACGATATACCATTCGAATCACCATTAACTATAGTATCTAATTTACCAAGAAGAACTATACCCATTTAATATACCGTAAGTTATTTATGGATTAATAATTTTGAGTTATTTTTTTGACTGATATTTTCAAAGTGGATTTGCCCGATGAAGTAATCATCGCGAATTGGGTTACGATATACCATTCGAATCTTCTTTAACTATAGTATCTAATTTACCAAGAAGAACTATACCCATTTAATATACCGTAAGTTATTTATGGATTAATAATTTTGAGTTATTTTTTTGACTGATATTTTCAAAGTGGATTTGCCCGATGAAGTAATCATCGCGAATTGGGTTACGATATACCATTCGAATCACCATTAACTATAGTATCTAATTTACCAAGAAGAACTATACCCAGTTAATATACCGTAAGTTATTTATGGATTAATAATTTTGAGTTATTTTTTTGACTGATATTTTCAAAGTGGATTTGCCCGATGAAGTAATCATCGCGAATTGGGTTACGATATACCATTCGAATCACCATTAACTATAGTATCTAATTTACCAAGAAGAACTATACCCATTTAATATACCGTAAGTTATTTATGGATTAATAATTTTGAGTTATTTTTTTGACTGATATTTTCAAAGTGGATTTGCCCGATGAAGTAATCATCGCGAATTGGGTTACGATATACCATTCGAATCACCATTAACTATAGTATCTAATTTACCAAGAAGAACTATACCCATTTAATATACCGTAAGTTATTTATGGATTAATAATTTTGAGTTATTTTTTTACTGATATTTTCAAAATGGATTTGCCCGATATAGTAATCATCGCGAATTGGGTTACGATATACCATTCGAATCACCATTAACTATAGTATCTAATTTACCAAGAAGAACTATACCCAGTTAATATACCGTAAGTTATTTATGGATTAATAATTTTGAGTTATTTTTTTGACTGATATTTTCAAAGTGGATTTGCCCGATGAAGTAATCATCGCGAATTGGGTTACGATATACCATTCGAATCACCATTAACTATAGTATCTAATTTACCAAGAAGAACTATACCCAGTTAATATACCGTAAGTTATTTATGGATTAATAATTTTGAGTTATTTTTTTGACTGATATTTTCAAAGTGGATTTGCCCGATGAAGTAATCATCGCGAATTGGGTTACGATATACCATTCGAATCACCATTAACTATAGTATCTAATTTACGAAGAAGAACTATACCCATTTAATATACCGTAAGTTATTTATGGATTAATAATTTTGAGTTATTTTTTTGACTGATATTTTCAAAGTGGATTTGCCCGATGAAGTAATCATCGCGAATTGGGTTACGATATACCATTCGAATCACCATTAACTATAGTATCTAATTCACCAAGAAGAACTATACCCATTTAATATACCGTAAGTTATTTATGGATTAATAATTTTGAGTTATTTTTTTGACTGATATTTTCAAAGTGGATTTGCCCGATGAAGTAATCATCGCGAATTGGGTTACGATATACCATTCGAATCACCATTAACTATAGTATCTAATTTACCAAGAAGAACTATACCCATTTAATATACCGTAAGTTATTTATGGATTAATAATTTTGAGTTATTTTTTTGACTGATATTTTCAAAGTGGATTTGCCCGATGAAGTAATCATCGCGAATTGGGTTACGATATACCATTCGAATCACCATTAACTATAGTATCTAATTTACCAAGAAGAACTATACCCAGTTAATATACCGTAAGTTATTTATGGATTAATAATTTTGAGTTATTTTTTTGACTGATATTTTCAAAGTGGATTTGCCCGATGAAGTAATCATCGCGAATTGGGTTACGATATACCATTCGAATCACCATTAACTATAGTATCTAATTTACGAAGAAGAACTATACCCATTTAATATACCGTAAGTTATTTATGGATTAATAATTTTGAGTTATTTTTTTGACTGATATTTTCAAAGTGGATTTGCCCGATGAAGTAATCATCGCGAATTGGGTTACGATATACCATTCGAATCACCATTAACTATAGTATCTAATTTACCAAGAAGAACTATACCCAGTTAATATACCGTAAGTTATTTATGGATTAATAATTTTGAGTTATTTTTTTGACTGATATTTTCAAAGTGGATTTGCCCGATGAAGTAATCATCGCGAATTGGGTTACGATATACCATTCGAATCACCATTAACTATAGTATCTAATTCACCAAGAAGAACTATACCCATTTAATATACCGTAAGTTATTTATGGATTAATAATTTTGAGTTATTTTTTTGACTGATATTTTCAAAGTGGATTTGCCCGATGAAGTAATCATCGCGAATTGGGTTACGATATACCATTCGAATCAACATTAACTATAGTATCTAATTTACCAAGAAGAACTATACCCATTTAATATACCGTAAGTTATTTATGGATTAATAATTTTGAGTTATTTTTTTGACTGATATTTTCAAAGTGGATTTGCCCGATGAAGTAATCATCGCGAATTGGGTTACGATATACCATTCGAATCTTCTTTAACTATAGTATCTAATTTACCAAGAAGAACTATACCCATTTAATATACCGTAAGTTATTTATGGATTAATAATTTTGAGTTATTTTTTTGACTGATATTTTCAAAGTGGATTTGCCCGATGAAGTAATCATCGCGAATTGGGTTACGATATACCATTCGAATCACCATTAACTATAGTATCTAATTTACCAAGAAGAACTATACCCAGTTAATATACCGTAAGTTATTTATGGATTAATAATTTTGAGTTATTTTTTTGACTGATATTTTCAAAGTGGATTTGCCCGATGAAGTAATCATCGCGAATTGGGTTACGATATACCATTCGAATCACCATTAACTATAGTATCTAATTTACCAAGAAGAACTATACCCATTTAATATACCGTAAGTTATTTATGGATTAATAATTTTGAGTTATTTTTTTGACTGATATTTTCAAAGTGGATTTGCCCGATGAAGTAATCATCGCGAATTGGGTTACGATATACCATTCGAATCACCATTAACTATAGTATCTAATTTACCAAGAAGAACTATACCCATTTAATATACCGTAAGTTATTTATGGATTAATAATTTTGAGTTATTTTTTTACTGATATTTTCAAAATGGATTTGCCCGATATAGTAATCATCGCGAATTGGGTTACGATATACCATTCGAATCACCATTAACTATAGTATCTAATTTACCAAGAAGAACTATACCCAGTTAATATACCGTAAGTTATTTATGGATTAATAATTTTGAGTTATTTTTTTGACTGATATTTTCAAAGTGGATTTGCCCGATGAAGTAATCATCGCGAATTGGGTTACGATATACCATTCGAATCACCATTAACTATAGTATCTAATTTACCAAGAAGAACTATACCCAGTTAATATACCGTAAGTTATTTATGGATTAATAATTTTGAGTTATTTTTTTGACTGATATTTTCAAAGTGGATTTGCCCGATGAAGTAATCATCGCGAATTGGGTTACGATATACCATTCGAATCACCATTAACTATAGTATCTAATTTACGAAGAAGAACTATACCCATTTAATATACCGTAAGTTATTTATGGATTAATAATTTTGAGTTATTTTTTTGACTGATATTTTCAAAGTGGATTTGCCCGATGAAGTAATCATCGCGAATTGGGTTACGATATACCATTCGAATCACCATTAACTATAGTATCTAATTTACCAAGAAGAACTATACCCAGTTAATATACCGTAAGTTATTTATGGATTAATAATTTTGAGTTATTTTTTTGACTGATATTTTCAAAGTGGATTTGCCCGATGAAGTAATCATCGCGAATTGGGTTACGATATACCATTCGAATCACCATTAACTATAGTATCTAATTCACCAAGAAGAACTATACCCATTTAATATACCGTAAGTTATTTATGGATTAATAATTTTGAGTTATTTTTTTGACTGATATTTTCAAAGTGGATTTGCCCGATGAAGTAATCATCGCGAATTGGGTTACGATATACCATTCGAATCACCATTAACTATAGTATCTAATTTACCAAGAAGAACTATACCCATTTAATATACCGTAAGTTATTTATGGATTAATAATTTTGAGTTATTTTTTTGACTGATATTTTCAAAGTGGATTTGCCCGATGAAGTAATCATCGCGAATTGGGTTACGATATACCATTCGAATCTTCTTTAACTATAGTATCTAATTTACCAAGAAGAACTATACCCATTTAATATACCGTAAGTTATTTATGGATTAATAATTTTGAGTTATTTTTTTGACTGATATTTTCAAAGTGGATTTGCCCGATGAAGTAATCATCGCGAATTGGGTTACGATATACCATTCGAATCACCATTAACTATAGTATCTAATTTACCAAGAAGAACTATACCCAGTTAATATACCGTAAGTTATTTATGGATTAATAATTTTGAGTTATTTTTTTGACTGATATTTTCAAAGTGGATTTGCCCGATGAAGTAATCATCGCGAATTGGGTTACGATATACCATTCGAATCACCATTAACTATAGTATCTAATTTACCAAGAAGAACTATACCCATTTAATATACCGTAAGTTATTTATGGATTAATAATTTTGAGTTATTTTTTTGACTGATATTTTCAAAGTGGATTTGCCCGATGAAGTAATCATCGCGAATTGGGTTACGATATACCATTCGAATCACCATTAACTATAGTATCTAATTTACCAAGAAGAACTATACCCATTTAATATACCGTAAGTTATTTATGGATTAATAATTTTGAGTTATTTTTTTACTGATATTTTCAAAATGGATTTGCCCGATATAGTAATCATCGCGAATTGGGTTACGATATACCATTCGAATCACCATTAACTATAGTATCTAATTTACCAAGAAGAACTATACCCAGTTAATATACCGTAAGTTATTTATGGATTAATAATTTTGAGTTATTTTTTTGACTGATATTTTCAAAGTGGATTTGCCCGATGAAGTAATCATCGCGAATTGGGTTACGATATACCATTCGAATCACCATTAACTATAGTATCTAATTTACCAAGAAGAACTATACCCAGTTAATATACCGTAAGTTATTTATGGATTAATAATTTTGAGTTATTTTTTTGACTGATATTTTCAAAGTGGATTTGCCCGATGAAGTAATCATCGCGAATTGGGTTACGATATACCATTCGAATCACCATTAACTATAGTATCTAATTTACCAAGAAGAACTATACCCAGTTAATATACCGTAATATATTTATGGATTAATAATTTTGAGTTATTTTTTTGACTGATATTTTCAAAGTGGATTTGCCCGATGAAGTAATCATCGCGAATTGGGTTACGATATACCATTCGAATCACCATTAACTATAGTATCTAATTTACCAAGAAGAACTATACCCAGTTAATATACCGTAAGTTATTTATGGATTAATAATTTTGAGTTATTTTTTTGACTGATATTTTCAAAGTGGATTTGCCCGATGAAGTAATCATCGCGAATTGGGTTACGATATACCATTCGAATCATCATTAACTATAGTATCTAATATACCAAGAAGAACTATACCCAGTTAATATACCGTAAGTTATTTATGGATTAATAATTTTGAGTTATTTTTTTGACTGATATTTCAAAGTGGATTTGCCCGATGAAGTAATCATCGCGAATTGGGTTACGATATACCATTCGAATCACCATTAAATATAGTATCTAATATACCAAGAAGAACTATACCCAGTTAATATACCGTAAGTTATTTATGGATTAATAATTTTGAGTTATTTTTTTGACTGATATTTTCAAAGTGGATTTGCCCGATGAAGTAATCATCGCGAATTGGGTTACGATATACCATTCGAATCACCATTAAATATAGTATCTAATATACCAAGAAGAACTATACCCAGTTAATATACCGTAAGTTATTTATGGATTAATAATTTTGAGTTATTTTTTTGACTGATATTTTCAAAGTGGATTTGCCCGATGAAGTAATCATCGCGAATTGGGTTACGATATACCATTCGAATCACCATTAACTATAGTATCTAATTTACCAAGAAGAACTATACCCAGTTAATATACCGTAAGTTATTTATGGATTAATAATTTTGAGTTATTTTTTTGACTGATATTTTCAAAGTGGATTTGCCCGATGAAGTAATCATCGCGAATTGGGTTACGATATACCATTCGAATCACCATTAACTATAGTATCTAATTTACCAAGAAGAACTATACCCATTTAATATACCGTAAGTTATTTATGGATTAATAATTTTGAGTTATTTTTTTGACTGATATTTTCAAAGTGGATTTGCCCGATGAAGTAATCATCGCGAATTGGGTTACGATATACCATTCGAATCACCATTAACTATAGTATCTAATTTACCAAGAAGAACTATACCCAGTTAATATACCGTAAGTTATTTATGGATTAATAATTTTGAGTTATTTTTTTGACTGATATTTTCAAAGTGGATTTGCCCGATGAAGTAATCATCGCGAATTGGGTTACGATATACCATTCGAATCACCATTAACTATAGTATCTAATTTACCAAGAAGAACTATACCCATTTAATATACCGTAAGTTATTTATGGATTAATAATTTTGAGTTATTTTTTTGACTGATATTTTCAAAGTGGATTTGCCCGATGAAGTAAGTATCGCGAATTGGGTTACGATATACCATTCGAATCACCATTAACTATAGTATCTAATTTACCAAGAAGAACTATACCCATTTAATATACCGTAAGTTATTTATAGATTAATAATTTTGAGTTATTTTTTTGACTGATATTTTCAAAGTGGATTTGCCCGATGAAGTAATCATCGCGAATTGGGTTACGATATACCATTCGAATCTTCATTAACTATAGTATCTAATTTACCAAGAAGAACTATACCCATTTAATATACCGTAAGTTATTTATGGATTAATAATTTTGAGTTATTTTTTTGACTGATATTTTCAAAGTGGATTTGCCCGATGAAGTAATCATCGCGAATTGGGTTACGATATACCATTCGAATCACCATTAACTATAGTATCTAATTTACCAAGAAGAACTATACCCAGTTAATATACCGTAAGTTATTTATGGATTAATAATTTTGAGTTATTTTTTTGACTGATATTTTCAAAGTGGATTTGCCCGATGAAGTAATCATCGCGAATTGGGTTACGATATACCATTCGAATCACCATTAACTATAGTATCTAATTTACCAAGAAAAACTATACCCATTTAATATACCGTAAGTTATTCATGGATTAATAATTTTGAGTTATTTTTTTGACTGATATTTTCAAAGTGGATTTGCCCGATGAAGTAATCATCGCGAATTGGGTTACGATATACTCACCATTAACTATAGTATCTAATTTACCAAGAAGAACTATACCCAGTTAATATACCGTAAGTTATTTATGGATTAATAATTTTGAGTTATTTTTTTGACTGATATTTCAAAGTGGATTTGCCCGATAAAGTAATCATCGCGAATTGGGTTACGATATACCATTCGAATCACCATTAAATATAGTATCTAATTTACCAAGAAGAACTATACCCAGTTAATATACCGTAAGTTATTTATGGATTAATAATTTTGAGTTATTTTTTTGACTGATATTTTCAAAGTGGATTTGCCCGATGAAGTAATCATCGCGAATTGGGTTACGATATACCATTCGAATCACCATTAAATATAGTATCTAATATACCAAGAAGAACTATACCCAGTTAATATACCGTAAGTTATTTATGGATTAATAATTTTGAGTTATTTTTTTGACTGATATTTTCAAAGTGGATTTGCCCGATGAAGTAATCATCGCGAATTGGGTTACGATATACTCACCATTAACTATAGTATCTAATTTACCAAGAAGAACTATACCCAGTTAATATACCGTAAGTTATTTATGGATTAATAATTTTGAGTTATTTTTTTGACTGATATTTTCAAAGTGGATTTGCCCGATGAAGTAATCATCTCGAATTGGGTTACGATATACCATTCGAATCACCATTAACTATAGTATCTAATTTACCAAGAAGAACTATACCCAGTTAATATACCGTAAGTTATTTATGGATTAATAATTTTGAGTTATTTTTTTGACTGATATTTTCAAAGTGGATTTGCCCGATGAAGTAATCATCGCGAATTGGGTTACGATATACCATTCGAATCACCATTAACTATAGTATCTAATTTACCAAGAAGAACTATACCCATTTAATATACCGTAAGTTATTTATGGATTAATAATTTTGAGTTATTTTTTTGACTGATATTTTCAAAGTGGATTTGCCCGATGAAGTAATCATCGCGAATTGGGTTACGATATACCATTCGAATCACCATTAACTATAGTATCTAATTTACCAAGAAGAACTATACCCATTTAATATACCGTAAGTTATTTATGGATTAATAATTTTGAGTTATTTTTTTGACTGATATTTTCAAAGTGGATTTGCCCGATGAAGTAATCATCGCGAATTGGGTTACGATATACCATTCGAATCACCATTAACTATAGTATCTAATTTACCAAGAAGAACTATACCCATTTAATATACCGTAAGTTATTTATGGATTAATAATTTTGAGTTATTTTTTTGACTGATATTTTCAAAGTGGATTTGCCCGATGAAGTAATCATCGCGAATTGGGTTACGATATACCATTCGAATCACCATTAACTATAGTATCTAATTTACCAAGAAGAACTATACCCAGTTAATATACCGTAAGTTATTTATGGATAAATAATTTTGAGTTATTTTTTTTGACTGATATTTTCAAAGTGGATTTGCCCAATGAAGTAATCATCGCGAATTGGGTTACGATATACCATTCGAATCACCATTAAATATAGTATCTAATATACCAAGAAGAACTATACCCAGTTAATATACCGTAAGTTATTTATGGATTAATAATTTTGAGTTATTTTTTTGACTGATATTTTCAAAGTGGATTTGCCCGATGAAGTAATCATCGCGAATTGGGTTACGATATACCATTCGAATCACCATTAACTATAGTATCTAATTTACCAAGAAGAACTATACCCAGTTAATATACCGTAAGTTATTTATGGATTAATAATTTTGAGTTATTTTTTTGACTGATATTTTCAAAGTGGATTTGCCCGATGAAGTAATCATCGCGAATTGGGTTACGATATACCATTCGAATCACCATTAACTATAGTATCTAATTTACCAAGAAGAACTATACCCAGTTAATATACCGTAAGTTATTTATGGATTAATAATTTTGAGTTATTTTTTTGACTGATATTTTCAAAGTGGATTTGCCCGATGAAGTAATCATCGCGAATTGGGTTACGATATACCATTCGAATCACCATTAACTATAGTATCTAATTTACCAAGAAGAACTATACCCATTTAATATACCGTAAGTTATTTATGGATTAATAATTTTGAGTTATTTTTTTGACTGATATTTTCAAAGTGGATTTGCCCGATGAAGTAATCATCGCGAATTGGGTTACGATATACCATTCGAATCATCATTAACTATAGTATCTAATTTACCAAGAAGAACTATACCCATTTAATATACCGTAAGTTATTTATGGATTAATAATTTTGAGTTATTTTTTTGACTGATATTTTCAAAGTGGATTTGCCCGATGAAGTAATCATCGCGAATTGGGTTACGATATACCATTCGAATCACCATTAACTATAGTATCTAATTTACCAAGAAGAACTATACCCATTTAATATACCGTAAGTTATTTATGGATTAATAATTTTGAGTTATTTTTTTGACTGATATTTTCAAAGTGGATTTGCCCGATGAAGTAATCATCGCGAATTGGGTTACGATATACCATTCGAATCACCATTAACTATAGTATCTAATTTACCAAGAAGAACTATACCCAGTTAATATACCGTAAGTTATTTATGGATAAATAATTTTGAGTTATTTTTTTGACTGATATTTTCAAAGTGGATTTGCCCAATGAAGTAATCATCGCGAATTGGGTTACGATATATCATTCGAATCTCCATTAAATATAGTATCTAATTTACCAAGAAGAACTATACCCAGTTAATATACCGTAAGTTATTTATGGATTAATAATTTTGAGTTATTTTTTTGACTGATATTTTCAAAGTGGATTTGCCCGATGAAGTAATCATCGCGAATTGGGTTACGATATACCATTCGAATCACCATTAACTATAGTATCTAATTTACCAAGAAGAACTATACCCAGTTAATATACCGTAAGTTATTTATGGATTAATAATTTTGAGTTATTTTTTTGACTGATATTTTCAAAGTGGATTTGCCCGATGAAGTAATCATCGCGAATTGGGTTACGATATACCATTCGAATCACCATTAACTATAGTATCTAATTTACCAAGAAGAACTATACCCATTTAATATACCGTAAGTTATTTATGGATTAATAATTTTGAGTTATTTTTTTGACTGATATTTTCAAAGTGGATTTGCCCGATGAAGTAATCATCGCGAATTGGGTTACGATATACCATTCGAATCATCATTAACTATAGTATCTAATTTACCAAGAAGAACTATACCCATTTAATATACCGTAAGTTATTTATGGATTAATAATTTTGAGTTATTTTTTTGACTGATATTTTCAAAGTGGATTTGCCCGATGAAGTAATCATCGCGAATTGGGTTACGATATACCATTCGAATCACCATTAACTATAGTATCTAATTTACCAAGAAGAACTATACCCAGTTAATATACCGTAAGTTATTTATGGATTAATAATTTTGAGTTATTTTTTTGACTGATATTTTCAAAGTGGATTTGCCCGATGAAGTAATCATCGCGAATTGGGTTACGATATACCATTCGAATCACCATTAACTATAGTATCTAATTTACCAAGAAGAACTATACCCATTTAATATACCGTAAGTTATTTATGGATTAATAATTTTGAGTTATTTTTTTGACTGATATTTTCAAAGTGGATTTGCCCGATGAAGTAATCATCGCGAATTGGGTTACGATATACCATTCGAATCATCATTAACTATAGTATCTAATTTACCAAGAAGAACTATACCCAGTTAATATACCGTAAGTTATTTATGGATTAATAATTTTGAGTTATTTTTTTGACTGATATTTTCAAAGTGGATTTGCCCGATGAAGTAATCATCGCGAATTGGGTTACGATATACCATTCGAATCACCATTAACTATAGTATCTAATTTACCAAGAAGAACTATACCCAGTTAATATACCGTAAGTTATTTATGGATTAATAATTTTGAGTTATTTTTTTGACTGATATTTTCAAAGTGGATTTGCCCGATGAAGTAATCATCGCGAATTGGGTTACGATATACCATTCGAATCACCATTAACTATAGTATCTAATTTACCAAGAAGAACTATACCCATTTAATATACCGTAAGTTATTTATGGATTAATAATTTTGAGTTATTTTTTTGACTGATATTTTCAAAGTGGATTTGCCCGATGAAGTAATCATCGCGAATTGGGTTACGATATACCATTCGAATCATCATTAACTATAGTATCTAATTTACCAAGAAGAACTATACCCATTTAATATACCGTAAGTTATTTATGGATTAATAATTTTGAGTTATTTTTTTGACTGATATTTTCAAAGTGGATTTGCCCGATGAAGTAATCATCGCGAATTGGGTTACGATATACCATTCGAATCACCATTAACTATAGTATCTAATTTACCAAGAAGAACTATACCCATTTAATATACCGTAAGTTATTTATGGATTAATAATTTTGAGTTATTTTTTTGACTGATATTTTCAAAGTGGATTTGCCCGATGAAGTAATCATCGCGAATTGGGTTACGATATACCATTCGAATCACCATTAACTATAGTATCTAATTTACCAAGAAGAACTATACCCAGTTAATATACCGTAAGTTATTTATGGATAAATAATTTTGAGTTATTTTTTTGACTGATATTTTCAAAGTGGATTTGCCCAATGAAGTAATCATCGCGAATTGGGTTACGATATATCATTCGAATCTCCATTAAATATAGTATCTAATTTACCAAGAAGAACTATACCCAGTTAATATACCGTAAGTTATTTATGGATTAATAATTTTGAGTTATTTTTTTGACTGATATTTTCAAAGTGGATTTGCCCGATGAAGTAATCATCGCGAATTGGGTTACGATATACCATTCGAATCACCATTAACTATAGTATCTAATTTACCAAGAAGAACTATACCCAGTTAATATACCGTAAGTTATTTATGGATTAATAATTTTGAGTTATTTTTTTGACTGATATTTTCAAAGTGGATTTGCCCGATGAAGTAATCATCGCGAATTGGGTTACGATATACCATTCGAATCACCATTAACTATAGTATCTAATTTACCAAGAAGAACTATACCCATTTAATATACCGTAAGTTATTTATGGATTAATAATTTTGAGTTATTTTTTTGACTGATATTTTCAAAGTGGATTTGCCCGATGAAGTAATCATCGCGAATTGGGTTACGATATACCATTCGAATCATCATTAACTATAGTATCTAATTTACCAAGAAGAACTATACCCATTTAATATACCGTAAGTTATTTATGGATTAATAATTTTGAGTTATTTTTTTGACTGATATTTTCAAAGTGGATTTGCCCGATGAAGTAATCATCGCGAATTGGGTTACGATATACCATTCGAATCATCATTAACTATAGTATCTAATTTACCAAGAAGAACTATACCCATTTAATATACCGTAAGTTATTTATGGATTAATAATTTTGAGTTATTTTTTTGACTGATATTTTCAAAGTGGATTTGCCCGATGAAGTAATCATCGCGAATTGGGTTACGATATACCATTCGAATCACCATTAACTATAGTATCTAATTTACCAAGAAGAACTATACCCATTTAATATACCGTAAGTTATTTATGGATTAATAATTTTGAGTTATTTTTTTGACTGATATTTTCAAAGTGGATTTGCCCGATGAAGTAATCATCGCGAATTGGGTTACGATATACCATTCGAATCACCATTAACTATAGTATCTAATTTACCAAGAAGAACTATACCCAGTTAATATACCGTAAGTTATTTATGGATAAATAATTTTGAGTTATTTTTTTTGACTGATATTTTCAAAGTGGATTTGCCCAATGAAGTAATCATCGCGAATTGGGTTACGATATATCATTCGAATCTCCATTAAATATAGTAGCTAATATACCAAGAGGAACTATACACTATTAATATAAAGTAAGTTATTTATGGATAAATAATTTTGAGTTATTTTTTTTGACTGATATTTTCAAAGTGGATTTGCCCAATGAAGTAATCATCGCGAATTGGGTTACGATATATCATTCGAATCTCCATTAAATATAGTATCTAATTTACCAAGAAGAACTATACCCAGTTAATATACCGTAAGTTATTTATGGATTAATAATTTTGAGTTATTTTTTTGACTGATATTTTCAAAGTGGATTTGCCCGATGAAGTAATCATCGCGAATTGGGTTACGATATACCATTCGAATCATCATTAACTATAGTATCTAATTTACCAAGAAGAACTATACCCAGTTAATATACCGTAAGTTATTTATGGATTAATAATTTTGAGTTATTTTTTTGACTGATATTTTCAAAGTGGATTTGCCCGATGAAGTAATCATCGCGAATTGGGTTACGATATACCATTCGAATCAACATTAACTATAGTATCTAATTTACCAAGAAGAACTATACCCATTTAATATACCGTAAGTTATTTATGGATTAATAATTTTGAGTTATTTTTTTGACTGATATTTTCAAAGTGGATTTGCCCGATGAAGTAATCATCGCGAATTGGGTTACGATATACCATTCGAATCACCATTAACTATAGTATCTAATTTACCAAGAAGAACTATACCCATTTAATATACCGTAAGTTATTTATGGATTAATAATTTTGAGTTATTTTTTTGACTGATATTTTCAAAGTGGATTTGCCCGATGAAGTAATCATCGCGAATTGGGTTACGATATACCATTCGAATCACCATTAACTATAGTATCTAATTTACCAAGAAGAACTATACCCAGTTAATATACCGTAAGTTATTTATGGATAAATAATTTTGAGTTATTTTTTTTGACTGATATTTTCAAAGTGGATTTGCCCAATGAAGTAATCATCGCGAATTGGGTTACGATATATCATTCGAATCTCCATTAAATATAGTAGCTAATATACCAAGAGGAACTATACACTATTAATATAAAGTAAGTTATTTATGGATAAATAATTTTGAGTTATTTTTTTTGACTGATATTTTCAAAGTGGATTTGCCCAATGAAGTAATCATCGCGAATTGGGTTACGATATATCATTCGAATCTCCATTAAATATAGTATCTAATTTACCAAGAAGAACTATACCCAGTTAATATACCGTAAGTTATTTATGGATTAATAATTTTGAGTTATTTTTTTGACTGATATTTTCAAAGTGGATTTGCCCGATGAAGTAATCATCGCGAATTGGGTTACGATATACCATTCGAATCACCATTAACTATAGTATCTAATTTACCAAGAAGAACTATACCCAGTTAATATACCGTAAGTTATTTATGGATTAATAATTTTGAGTTATTTTTTTGACTGATATTTTCAAAGTGGATTTGCCCGATGAAGTAATCATCGCGAATTGGGTTACGATATACCATTCGAATCACCATTAACTATAGTATCTAATTTACCAAGAAGAACTATACCCATTTAATATACCGTAAGTTATTTATGGATTAATAATTTTGAGTTATTTTTTTGACTGATATTTTCAAAGTGGATTTGCCCGATGAAGTAATCATCGCGAATTGGGTTACGATATACCATTCGAATCATCATTAACTATAGTATCTAATTTACCAAGAAGAACTATACCCATTTAATATACCGTAAGTTATTTATGGATTAATAATTTTGAGTTATTTTTTTGACTGATATTTTCAAAGTGGATTTGCCCGATGAAGTAATCATCGCGAATTGGGTTACGATATACCATTCGAATCATCATTAACTATAGTATCTAATTTACCAAGAAGAACTATACCCATTTAATATACCGTAAGTTATTTATGGATTAATAATTTTGAGTTATTTTTTTGACTGATATTTTCAAAGTGGATTTGCCCGATGAAGTAATCATCGCGAATTGGGTTACGATATACCATTCGAATCACCATTAACTATAGTATCTAATTTACCAAGAAGAACTATACCCATTTAATATACCGTAAGTTATTTATGGATTAATAATTTTGAGTTATTTTTTTGACTGATATTTTCAAAGTGGATTTGCCCGATGAAGTAATCATCGCGAATTGGGTTACGATATACCATTCGAATCACCATTAACTATAGTATCTAATTTACCAAGAAGAACTATACCCAGTTAATATACCGTAAGTTATTTATGGATAAATAATTTTGAGTTATTTTTTTTGACTGATATTTTCAAAGTGGATTTGCCCAATGAAGTAATCATCGCGAATTGGGTTACGATATATCATTCGAATCTCCATTAAATATAGTAGCTAATATACCAAGAGGAACTATACACTATTAATATAAAGTAAGTTATTTATGGATAAATAATTTTGAGTTATTTTTTTTGACTGATATATTCAAAGTGGATTTGCCCAATGAAGTAATCATCGCGAATTGGGTTACGATATATCATTCGAATCTCCATTAAATATAGTATCTAATATACCAAGAAGAACTATACCCTATTAATATACCGTAAGTTATTTATGGATTAATAATTTTGAGTTATTTTTTTGACTGATATTTTCAAAGTGGATTTGCCCGATGAAGTAATCATCGCGAATTGGGTTACGATATACCATTCGAATCACCATTAACTATAGTATCTAATTTACCAAGAAGAACTATACCCAGTTAATATACCGTAAGTTATTTATGGATTAATAATTTTGAGTTATTTTTTTGACTGATATTTTCAAAGTGGATTTGCCCGATGAAGTAATCATCGCGAATTGGGTTACGATATACCATTCGAATCACCATTAACTATAGTATCTAATTTACCAAGAAGAACTATACCCATTTAATATACCGTAAGTTATTTATGGATTAATAATTTTGAGTTATTTTTTTGACTGATATTTTCAAAGTGGATTTGCCCGATGAAGTAATCATCGCGAATTGGGTTACGATATACCATTCGAATCATCATTAACTATAGTATCTAATTTACCAAGAAGAACTATACCCATTTAATATACCGTAAGTTATTTATGGATTAATAATTTTGAGTTATTTTTTTGACTGATATTTTCAAAGTGGATTTGCCCGATGAAGTAATCATCGCGAATTGGGTTACGATATACCATTCGAATCATCATTAACTATAGTATCTAATTTACCAAGAAGAACTATACCCATTTAATATACCGTAAGTTATTTATGGATTAATAATTTTGAGTTATTTTTTTGACTGATATTTTCAAAGTGGATTTGCCCGATGAAGTAATCATCGCGAATTGGGTTACGATATACCATTCGAATCACCATTAACTATAGTATCTAATTTACCAAGAAGAACTATACCCATTTAATATACCGTAAGTTATTTATGGATTAATAATTTTGAGTTATTTTTTTGACTGATATTTTCAAAGTGGATTTGCCCGATGAAGTAATCATCGCGAATTGGGTTACGATATACCATTCGAATCACCATTAACTATAGTATCTAATTTACCAAGAAGAACTATACCCAGTTAATATACCGTAAGTTATTTATGGATAAATAATTTTGAGTTATTTTTTTTGACTGATATTTTCAAAGTGGATTTGCCCAATGAAGTAATCATCGCGAATTGGGTTACGATATATCATTCGAATCTCCATTAAATATAGTAGCTAATATACCAAGAGGAACTATACACTATTAATATAAAGTAAGTTATTTATGGATAAATAATTTTGAGTTATTTTTTTTGACTGATATATTCAAAGTGGATTTGCCCAATGAAGTAATCATCGCGAATTGGGTTACGATATATCATTCGAATCTCCATTAAATATAGTATCTAATATACCAAGAAGAACTATACCCTATTAATATACCGTAAGTTATTTATGGATAAATAATTTTGAGTTATTTTTTTTGACTGATATATTCAAAGTGGATTTGCCCAATGAAGTAATCATCGCGAATTGGTTTACGATATATCATTCGAATCTCCATTAAATATAGTATCTAATATACCAAGACGAACTATACCCTATTAATATACAGTAAGTTATTTATGGATAAATAATTTTGAGTTATTTTTTTTGACTGATATATTCAAAGTGGATTTGCCCAATGAAGTAATCATCGCGAATTGGGTTACGATATATCATTCGAATCTCCATTAAATATAGTATCTAATATACCAAGAAGAACTATACCCTATTAATATACCGTAAGTTATTTATGGATAAATAATTTTGAGTTATTTTTTTTGACTGATATATTCAAAGTGGATTTGCCCAATGAAGTAATCATCGCGAATTGGTTTACGATATATCATTCGAATCTCCATTAAATATAGTATCTAATATACCAAGACGAACTATACCCTATTAATATACAGTAAGTTATTTATGGATAAATAATTTTGAGTTATTTTTTTTGACTGATATATTCAAAGTGGATTTGCCCAATGAAGTAATCATCGCGAATTGGGTTACGATATATCATTCGAATCTCCATTAAATATAGTATCTAATATACCAAGAAGAACTATACCCTATTAATATACCGTAAGTTATTTATGGATAAATAATTTTGAGTTATTTTTTTTGACTGATATATTCAAAGTGGATTTGCCCAATGAAGTAATCATCGCGAATTGGGTTACGATATATCATTCGAATCTCCATTAAATATAGTATCTAATATACCAAGACGAACCATACCCTATTAATATACCGTAAGTTATTTATGGATTAATAATTTTGGGTTATTTTTTTTAACTGATATATTCAAAGTGGATTTGCCCAATGAAGTAATCATCGCAAATTGGGTTACGATATATCATTCGAATCTCCATTAAATATAGTATCTAATATACCAAGACGAACTATACCCTATTAATATACAGTAAGTTATTTATGAATAAATAATTTTGAGTTATTTTTTTTGACTGATATATTCAAAGTGGATTTGCCCAATGAAGTAATCATCGCGAATTGGGTTACGATATATCATTCGAATCTCCATTAAATATAGTATCTAATATACCAAGACGAACTATACCCTATTAATATACAGTAAGTTATTTATGGATAAATAATTTTGAGTTATTTTTTTTTTGACTGATATATTCAAAATGGATTTGCCCAATGAAGTAATCATCGCAAATTGGTTTACGATATATCATTCGAATCTCCATTAAATATAGTATCTAATATACCAAGACGAACTATACCCTATTAATATACAGTAAGTTATTTATGGATAAATAATTTTGAGTTATTTTTTTTGACTGATATATTCAAAGTGGATTTGCCCAATGAAGTAATCATCGCGAATTGGGTTACGATATATCATTCGAATCTCCATTAAATATAGTATCTAATATACCAAGACGAACTATACCCTATTAATATACAGTAAGTTATTTATGGATAAATAATTTTAAGTTATTTTTTTTGACTGATATATTCAAAGTGGATTTGCCCAATGAAGTAATCATCGCAAATTGGTTTACGATATATCATTCGAATCTCCATTAAATATAGTATCTAATATACCAAGACGAACTATACCCTATTAATATACAGTAAGTTATTTATGGATAAATAATTTTGAGTTATTTTTTTTGACTGATATATTCAAAGTGGATTTGCCCAATGAAGTAATCATCGCGAATTGGGTTACGATATATCATTCGAATCTCCATTAAATATAGTATCTAATATACCAAGAAGAACTATACCCTATTAATATACCGTAAGTTATTTATGGATAAATAATTTTGAGTTATTTTTTTTGACTGATATATTCAAAGTGGATTTGCCCAATGAAGTAATCATCGCGAATTGGTTTACGATATATCATTCGAATCTCCATTAAATATAGTATCTAATATACCAAGACGAACTATACCCTATTAATATACAGTAAGTTATTTATGGATAAATAATTTTGAGTTATTTTTTTTTGACTGATATATTCAAAGTGGATTTGCCCAATGAAGTAATCATCGCAAATTGGGTTACGATATATCATTCGAATCTCCATTAAATATAGTATCTAATATACCAAGACGAACTATACCCTATTAATATACAGTAAGTTATTTATGGATAAATAATTTTGAGTTATTTTTTTTGACTGATATATTCAAAGTGGATTTGCCCAATGAAGTAATCATCGCAAATTGGGTTACGATATATCATTCGAATCTCCATTAAATATAGTATCTAATATACCAAGACGAACCATACCCTATTAATATACCGTAAGTTATTTATGGATTAATAATTTTGAGTTATTTTTTTTTTAACTGATATATTCAAAGTGGATTTGCCCAATGAAGTAATCATCGCAAATTGGGTTACGATATATCATTCGAATCTCCATTAAATATAGTATCTAATATACCAAGACGAACCATACCCTATTAATATACCGTAAGTTATTTATGGATTAATAATTTTGAGTTATTTTTTTTTTAACTGATATATTCAAAGTGGATTTGCCCAATGAAGTAATCATCTCAAATTGGGTTACGATATATCATTCGAATCTCCATTAAATATAGTATCTAATATACTAAGACGAACCATACCCTATTAATATACCGTAAGTTATTTATGAATTAATAATTTTGAGTTATTTTTTTTTGACTGATATATTCAAAGTGGATTTGCCCAATGAAGTAATCATCGCAAATTGGGTTACGATATATCATTCGAATCTCCATTAAATATAGTATCTAATATACCAAGACGAACTATACCCTATTAATATACCGTAAGTTATTTATGGATTAATAATTTTGAGTTATTTTTTTTAACTTTTATATTCAAAGTGGATTTGCCCAATGAAGTAATCATCGCAAATTGGGTTACGATATATCATTCGAATCTCCATTAAATATAGTATCTAATATACCAAGACGAACTATACCCTATTAATATACCGTAAGTTATTTATGGATTAATAATTTTGAGTTATTTTTTTTTTTAACTGATATATTCAAAGTGGATTTGCCCAATGAAGTAATCATCGCAAATTGGGTTACGATATATCATTCGAATCTCCATTAAATATAGTATCTAATATACCAAGACGAACCATACCCTATTAATATACCGTAAGTTATTTATGGATTAATAATTTTGAGTTATTTTTTTTTGACTGATATATTCAAAGTGGATTTGCCCAATGAAGTAATCATCGCAAATTGGGTTACGATATATCATTCGAATCTCCATTAAATATAGTATCTAATATACCAAGACGAACTATACCCTATTAATATACCGTAAGTTATTTATGAATTAATAATTTTGAGTTATTTTTTTTTGACTGATATATTCAAAGTGGATTTGCCCAATGAAGTAATCATCGCAAATTGGGTTACGATATATCATTCGAATCTCCATTAAATATAGTATCTAATATACCAAGACGAACTATACCCTATTAATATACCGTAAGTTATTTATGAATTAATAATTTTGAGTTATTTTTTTTTTAACTGATATATTCAAAGTGGATTTGCCCAATGAAGTAATCATCGCAAATTGGGTTACGATATATCATTCGAATCTCCATTAAATATAGTATCTAATATACCAAGACGAACCATACCCTATTAATATACCGTAAGTTATTTATGGATTAATAATTTTGAGTTATTTTTTTTTGACTGATATATTCAAAGTGGATTTGCCCAATGAAGTAATCATCGCAAATTGGGTTACGATATATCATTCGAATCTCCATTAAATATAGTATCTAATATACCAAGACGAACTATACCCTATTAATATACCGTAAGTTATTTATGGATTAATAATTTTGAGTTATTTTTTTTTGACTGATATATTCAAAGTGGATTTGCCCAATGAAGTAATCATCGCAAATTGGGTTACGATATATCATTCGAATCTCCATTAAATATAGTATCTAATATACCAAGACGAACTATACCCTATTAATATACCGTAAGTTATTTATGAATTAATAATTTTGAGTTATTTTTTTTTTGACTGATATATTCAAAGTGGATTTGCCCAATGAAGTAATCATCGCAAATTGGGTTACGATATATCATTCGAATCTCCATTAAATATAGTATCTAATATACCAAGACGAACCATACCCTATTAATATACCGTAAGTTATTTATGAATTAATAATTTTGAGTTATTTTTTTTTTGACTGATATATTCAAAGTGGATTTGCCCAATGAAGTAATCATCGCAAATTGGGTTACGATATATCATTCGAATCTCCATTAAATATAGTATCTAATATACCAAGACGAACCATACCCTATTAATATACCGTAAGTTATTTATGGATTAATAATTTTGAGTTATTTTTTTTTGACTGATATATTCAAAGTGGATTTGCCCAATGAAGTAATCATCGCAAATTGGGTTACGATATATCATTCGAATCTCCATTAAATATAGTATCTAATATACCAAGACGAACTATACCCTATTAATATACCGTAAGTTATTTATGGATTAATAATTTTGAGTTATTTTTTTTTGACTGATATATTCAAAGTGGATTTGCCCAATGAAGTAATCATCGCAAATTGGGTTACGATATATCATTCGAATCTCCATTAAATATAGTATCTAATATACCAAGACGAACTATACCCTATTAATATACCGTAAGTTATTTATGAATTAATAATTTTGAGTTATTTTTTTTTTGACTGATATATTCAAAGTGGATTTGCCCAATGAAGTAATCATCGCAAATTGGGTTACGATATATCATTCGAATCTCCATTAAATATAGTATCTAATATACCAAGACGAACCATACCCTATTAATATACCGTAAGTTATTTATGAATTAATAATTTTGAGTTATTTTTTTTTTGACTGATATATTCAAAGTGGATTTGCCCAATGAAGTAATCATCGCAAATTGGGTTACGATATATCATTCGAATCTCCATTAAATATAGTATCTAATATACCAAGACGAACCATACCCTATTAATATACCGTAAGTTATTTATGAATTAATAATTTTGATTTATTTTTTTTTTTAACTGATATATTCAAAGTGGATTTGCCCAATGAAGTAATCATCGCAAATTGGGTTACGATATATCATTCGAATCTCCATTAAATATAGTATCTAATATACCAAGACGAACTATACCCTATTAATATACCGTAAGTTATTTATGAATTAATAATTTTGAGTTATTTTTTTTTTGACTGATATATTCAAAGTGGATTTGCCCAATGAAGTAATCATCGCAAATTGGGTTACGATATATCATTCGAATCTCCATTAAATATAGTATCTAATATACCAAGACGAACCATACCCTATTAATATACCGTAAGTTATTTATGAATTAATAATTTTGAGTTATTTTTTTTTGACTGATATATTCAAAGTGGATTTGCCCAATGAAGTAATCATCGCAAATTGGGTTACGATATATCATTCGAATCTCCATTAAATATAGTATCTAATATACCAAGACGAACCATACCCTATTAATATACCGTAAGTTATTTATGAATTAATAATTTTGATTTATTTTTTTTTTAACTGATATATTCAAAGTGGATTTGCCCAATGAAGTAATCATCGCAAATTGGGTTACGATATATCATTCGAATCTCCATTAAATATAGTATCTAATATACCAAGACGAACCATACCCTATTAATATACCGTAAGTTATTTATGAATTAATAATTTTGAGTTATTTTTTTTTTGACTGATATATTAAAATGGATTTGCCCAATGAATTAATCATCGCAAATTGGGTTACGATATATCATTCGAATCTCCATTAAATATAGTATCTAATATACCAAGACGAACCATACCCTATTAATATACCGTAAGTTATTTATGAATTAATAATTTTGAGTTATTTTTTTTTGACTGATATATTCAAAGTGGATTTGCCCAATGAAGTAATCATCGCAAATTGGGTTACGATATATCATTCGAATCTCCATTAAATATAGTATCTAATATACCAAGACGAACCATACCCTATTAATATACCGTAAGTTATTTATGAATTAATAATTTTGAGTTATTTTTTTTTTGACTGATATATTCAAAGTGGATTTGCCCAATGAAGTAATCATCGCAAATTGGGTTACGATATATCATTCGAATCTCCATTAAATATAGTATCTAATATACCAAGACGAACCATACACTATTAATATACCGTAAGTTATTTATGAATTAATAATTTTGAGTTATTTTTTTTTTGACTGATATATTCAAAGTGGATTTGCCCAATGAAGTAATCATCGCAAATTGGGTTACGATATATCATTCGAATCTCCATTAAATATAGTATCTAATATACCAAGACGAACCATACCCTATCAATATACCGTAAGTTATTTATGAATTAATAATTTTGAGTTATTTTTTTTTTGACTGATATATTCAAAGTGGATTTGCCCAATGAAGTAATCATCGCAAATTGGGTTACGATATATCATTCGAATCTCCATTAAATATAGTATCTAATATACCAAGACGAACCATACCCTATTAATATACCGTAAGTTATTTATGAATTAATAATTTTGATTTATTTTTTTTTTTAACTGATATATTCAAAGTGGATTTGCCCAATGAAGTAATCATCGCAAATTGGGTTACGATATATCATTCGAATCTCCATTAAATATAGTATCTAATATACCAAGACGAACCATACCCTATTAATATACCGTAAGTTATTTATGAATTAATAATTTTGAGTTATTTTTTTTTTGACTGATATATTCAAAGTGGATTTGCCCAATGAAGTAATCATCGCAAATTGGGTTACGATATATCATTCGAATCTCCATTAAATATAGTATCTAATATACCAAGACGAACCATACCCTATTAATATACCGTAAGTTATTTATGAATTAATAATTTTGAGTTATTTTTTTTTGACTGATATATTCAAAGTGGATTTGCCCAATGAAGTAATCATCGCAAATTGGGTTACGATATATCATTCGAATCTCCATTAAATATAGTATCTAATATACCAAGACGAACCATACCCTATTAATATACCGTAAGTTATTTATGAATTAATAATTTTGAGTTATTTTTTTTTGACTGATATATTCAAAGTGGATTTGCCCAATGAAGTAATCATCGCAAATTGGGTTACGATATATCATTCGAATCTCCATTAAATATAGTATCTAATATACCAAGACGAACCATACACTATTAATATACCGTAAGTTATTTATGAATTAATAATTTTGAGTTATTTTTTTTTTGACTGATATATTCAAAGTGGATTTGCCCAATGAAGTAATCATCGCAAATTGGGTTACGATATATCATTCGAATCTCCATTAAATATAGTATCTAATATACCAAGACGAACCATACCCTATCAATATACCGTAAGTTATTTATGAATTAATAATTTTGAGTTATTTTTTTTTTGACTGATATATTCAAAGTGGATTTGCCCAATGAAGTAATCATCGCAAATTGGGTTACGATATATCATTCGAATCTCCATTAAATATAGTATCTAATATACCAAGACGAACCATACCCTATTAATATACCGTAAGTTATTTATGAATTAATAATTTTGATTTATTTTTTTTTTTAACTGATATATTCAAAGTGGATTTGCCCAATGAAGTAATCATCGCAAATTGGGTTACGATATATCATTCGAATCTCCATTAAATATAGTATCTAATATACCAAGACGAACCATACCCTATTAATATACCGTAAGTTATTTATGAATTAATAATTTTGAGTTATTTTTTTTTTGACTGATATATTCAAAGTGGATTTGCCCAATGAAGTAATCATCGCAAATTGGGTTACGATATATCATTCGAATCTCCATTAAATATAGTATCTAATATACCAAGACGAACCATACCCTATTAATATACCGTAAGTTATTTATGAATTAATAATTTTGAGTTATTTTTTTTTGACTGATATATTCAAAGTGGATTTGCCCAATGAAGTAATCATCGCAAATTGGGTTACGATATATCATTCGAATCTCCATTAAATATAGTATCTAATATACCAAGACGAACCATACCCTATTAATATACCGTAAGTTATTTATGAATTAATAATTTTGATTTATTTTTTTTTTAACTGATATATTCAAAGTGGATTTGCCCAATGAAGTAATCATCGCAAATTGGGTTACGATATATCATTCGAATCTCCATTAAATATAGTATCTAATATACCAAGACGAACCATACCCTATTAATATACCGTAAGTTATTTATGAATTAATAATTTTGAGTTATTTTTTTTTTGACTGATATATTCAAAGTGGATTTGCCCAATGAAGTAATCATCGCAAATTGGGTTACGATATATCATTCGAATCTCCATTAAATATAGTATCTAATATACCAAGACGAACCATACCCTATTAATATACCGTAAGTTATTTATGAATTAATAATTTTGATTTATTTTTTTTTTTAACTGATATATTCAAAGTGGATTTGCCCAATGAAGTAATCATCGCAAATTGGGTTACGATATATCATTCGAATCTCCATTAAATATAGTATCTAATATACCAAGACGAACCATACCCTATTAATATACCGTAAGTTATTTATGAATTAATAATTTTGATTTATTTTTTTTTTTAACTGATATATTCAAAGTGGATTTGCCCAATGAAGTAATCATCGCAAATTGGGTTACGATATATCATTCGAATCTCCATTAAATATAGTATCTAATATACCAAGACGAACCATACCCTATTAATATACCGTAAGTTATTTATGAATTAATAATTTTGAGTTATTTTTTTTTGACTGATATATTCAAAGTGGATTTGCCCAATGAAGTAATCATCGCAAATTGGGTTACGATATATCATTCGAATCTCCATTAAATATAGTATCTAATATACCAAGACGAACCATACCCTATTAATATACCGTAAGTTATTTATGAATTAATAATTTTGATTTATTTTTTTTTTAACTGATATATTCAAAGTGGATTTGCCCAATGAAGTAATCATCGCAAATTGGGTTACGATATATCATTCGAATCTCCATTAAATATAGTATCTAATATACCAAGACGAACCATACCCTATTAATATACCGTAAGTTATTTATGAATTAATAATTTTGATTTATTTTTTTTTAACTGATATATTCAAAGTGGATTTGCCCAATGAAGTAATCATCGCAAATTGGGTTACGATATATCATTCGAATCTCCATTAAATATAGTATCTAATATACCAAGACGAACCATACCCTATTAATATACCGTAAGTTATTTATGAATTAATAATTTTGAGTTATTTTTTTTTTGACTGATATATTCAAAGTGGATTTGCCCAATGAAGTAATCATCGCAAATTGGGTTACGATATATCATTCGAATCTCCATTAAATATAGTATCTAATATACCAAGACGAACCATACCCTATTAATATACCGTAAGTTATTTATGAATTAATAATTTTGAGTTATTTTTTTTTTGACTGATATATTCAAAGTGGATTTGCCCAATGAAGTAATCATCGCAAATTGGGTTACGATATATCATTCGAATCTCCATTAAATATAGTATCTAATATACCAAGACGAACCATACCCTATTAATATACCGTAAGTTATTTATGAATTAATAATTTTGATTTATTTTTTTTTTTAACTGATATATTCAAAGTGGATTTGCCCAATGAAGTAATCATCGCAAATTGGGTTACGATATATCATTCGAATCTCCATTAAATATAGTATCTAATATACCAAGACGAACCATACCCTATTAATATACCGTAAGTTATTTATGAATTAATAATTTTGAGTTATTTTTTTTTGACTGATATATTCAAAGTGGATTTGCCCAATGAAGTAATCATCGCAAATTGGGTTACGATATATCATTCGAATCTCCATTAAATATAGTATCTAATATACCAAGACGAACCATACCCTATTAATATACCGTAAGTTATTTATGAATTAATAATTTTGATTTATTTTTTTTTTAACTGATATATTCAAAGTGGATTTGCCCAATGAAGTAATCATCGCAAATTGGGTTACGATATATCATTCGAATCTCCATTAAATATAGTATCTAATATACCAAGACGAACCATACCCTATTAATATACCGTAAGTTATTTATGAATTAATAATTTTGATTTATTTTTTTTTAACTGATATATTCAAAGTGGATTTGCCCAATGAAGTAATCATCGCAAATTGGGTTACGATATATCATTCGAATCTCCATTAAATATAGTATCTAATATACCAAGACGAACTATACCCTATTAATATACCGTAAGTTATTTATGAATTAATAATTTTGAGTTATTTTTTTTTACTGATATATTCAAAGTGGATTTGCCCAATGAAGTAATCATCGCAAATTGGGTTACGATATATCATTCGAATCTCCATTAAATATAGTATCTAATATACCAAGACGAACCATACCCTATTAATATACCGTAAGTTATTTATGAATTAATAATTTTGAGTTATTTTTTTTTTGACTGATATATTCAAAGTGGATTTGCCCAATGAAGTAATCATCGCAAATTGGGTTACGATATATCATTCGAATCTCCATTAAATATAGTATCTAATATACCAAGACGAACCATACCCTATTAATATACCGTAAGTTATTTATGAATTAATAATTTTGAGTTATTTTTTTTTGACTGATATATTCAAAGTGGATTTGCCCAATGAAGTAATCATCGCAAATTGGGTTACGATATATCATTCGAATCTCCATTAAATATAGTATCTAATATACCAAGACGAACCATACCCTATTAATATACCGTAAGTTATTTATGAATTAATAATTTTGAGTTATTTTTTTTTTGACTGATATATTCAAAGTGGATTTGCCCAATGAAGTAATCATCGCAAATTGGGTTACGATATATCATTCGAATCTCCATTAAATATAGTATCTAATATACCAAGACGAACCATACCCTATTAATATACCGTAAGTTATTTATGAATTAATAATTTTGAGTTATTTTTTTTTTGACTGATATATTCAAAGTGGATTTGCCCAATCATCGCAAATTGGGTTACGATATATCATTCGAATCTCCATTAAATATAGTATCTAATATACCAAGACGAACCATACCCTATTAATATACCGTAAGTTATTTATGAATTAATAATTTTGAGTTATTTTTTTTTTGACTGATATATTCAAAGTGGATTTGCCCAATGAAGTAATCATCGCAAATTGGGTTACGATATATCATTCGAATCTCCATTAAATATAGTATCTAATATACCAAGACGAACCATACCCTATTAATATACCGTAAGTTATTTATGAATTAATAATTTTGATTTATTTTTTTTTAACTGATATATTCAAAGTGGATTTGCCCAATGAAGTAATCATCGCAAATTGGGTTACGATATATCATTCGAATCTCCATTAAATATAGTATCTAATATACCAAGACGAACCATACCCTATTAATATACCGTAAGTTATTTATGAATTAATAATTTTGAGTTATTTTTTTTTTGACTGATATATTCAAAGTGGATTTGCCCAATGAAGTAATCATCGCAAATTGGGTTACGATATATCATTCGAATCTCCATTAAATATAGTATCTAATATACCAAGACGAACCATACCCTATTAATATACCGTAAGTTATTTATGAATTAATAATTTTGAGTTATTTTTTTTTGACTGATATATTCAAAGTGGATTTGCCCAATGAAGTAATCATCGCAAATTGGGTTACGATATATCATTCGAATCTCCATTAAATATAGTATCTAATATACCAAGACGAACCATACCCTATTAATATACCGTAAGTTATTTATGAATTAATAATTTTGATTTATTTTTTTTTTTAACTGATATATTCAAAGTGGATTTGCCCAATGAAGTAATCATCGCAAATTGGGTTACGATATATCATTCGAATCTCCATTAAATATAGTATCTAATATACCAAGACGAACCATACCCTATTAATATACCGTAAGTTATTTATGAATTAATAATTTTGAGTTATTTTTTTTTTGACTGATATATTCAAAGTGGATTTGCCCAATGAAGTAATCATCGCAAATTGGGTTACGATATATCATTCGAATCTCCATTAAATATAGTATCTAATATACCAAGACGAACCATACCCTATTAATATACCGTAAGTTATTTATGAATTAATAATTTTGATTTATTTTTTTTTTAACTGATATATTCAAAGTGGATTTGCCCAATGAAGTAATCATCGCAAATTGGGTTACGATATATCATTCGAATCTCCATTAAATATAGTATCTAATATACCAAGACGAACCATACCCTATTAATATACCGTAAGTTATTTATGAATTAATAATTTTGATTTATTTTTTTTTTAACTGATATATTCAAAGTGGATTTGCCCAATGAAGTAATCATCGCAAATTGGGTTACGATATATCATTCGAATCTCCATTAAATATAGTATCTAATATACCAAGACGAACCATACCCTATTAATATACCGTAAGTTATTTATGAATTAATAATTTTGAGTTATTTTTTTTTGACTGATATATTCAAAGTGGATTTGCCCAATGAAGTAATCATCGCAAATTGGGTTACGATATATCATTCGAATCTCCATTAAATATAGTATCTAATATACCAAGACGAACCATACCCTATTAATATACCGTAAGTTATTTATGAATTAATAATTTTGATTTATTTTTTTTTAACTGATATATTCAAAGTGGATTTGCCCAATGAAGTAATCATCGCAAATTGGGTTACGATATATCATTCGAATCTCCATTAAATATAGTATCTAATATACCAAGACGAACCATACCCTATTAATATACCGTAAGTTATTTATGAATTAATAATTTTGATTTATTTTTTTTTAACTGATATATTCAAAGTGGATTTGCCCAATGAAGTAATCATCGCAAATTGGGTTACGATATATCATTCGAATCTCCATTAAATATAGTATCTAATATACCAAGACGAACCATACCCTATTAATATACCGTAAGTTATTTATGAATTAATAATTTTGAGTTATTTTTTTTTGACTGATATATTCAAAGTGGATTTGCCCAATGAAGTAATCATCGCAAATTGGGTTACGATATATCATTCGAATCTCCATTAAATATAGTATCTAATATACCAAGACGAACCATACCCTATTAATATACCGTAAGTTATTTATGAATTAATAATTTTGATTTATTTTTTTTTTAACTGATATATTCAAAGTGGATTTGCCCAATGAAGTAATCATCGCAAATTGGGTTACGATATATCATTCGAATCTCCATTAAATATAGTATCTAATATACCAAGACGAACCATACCCTATTAATATACCGTAAGTTATTTATGAATTAATAATTTTGATTTATTTTTTTTTAACTGATATATTCAAAGTGGATTTGCCCAATGAAGTAATCATCGCAAATTGGGTTACGATATATCATTCGAATCTCCATTAAATATAGTATCTAATATACCAAGACGAACTATACCCTATTAATATACCGTAAGTTATTTATGAATTAATAATTTTGAGTTATTTTTTTTTTGACTGATATATTCAAAGTGGATTTGCCCAATGAAGTAATCATCGCAAATTGGGTTACGATATATCATTCGAATCTCCATTAAATATAGTATCTAATATACCAAGACGAACCATACCCTATTAATATACCGTAAGTTATTTATGAATTAATAATTTTGAGTTATTTTTTTTTTGACTGATATATTCAAAGTGGATTTGCCCAATGAAGTAATCATCGCAAATTGGGTTACGATATATCATTCGAATCTCCATTAAATATAGTATCTAATATACCAAGACGAACCATACCCTATTAATATACCGTAAGTTATTTATGAATTAATAATTTTGATTTATTTTTTTTTTAACTGATATATTCAAAGTGGATTTGCCCAATGAAGTAATCATCGCAAATTGGGTTACGATATATCATTCGAATCTCCATTAAATATAGTATCTAATATACCAAGACGAACCATACCCTATTAATATACCGTAAGTTATTTATGAATTAATAATTTTGAGTTATTTTTTTTTGACTGATATATTCAAAGTGGATTTGCCCAATGAAGTAATCATCGCAAATTGGGTTACGATATATCATTCGAATCTCCATTAAATATAGTATCTAATATACCAAGACGAACCATACCCTATTAATATACCGTAAGTTATTTATGAATTAATAATTTTGAGTTATTTTTTTTTTGACTGATATATTCAAAGTGGATTTGCCCAATGAAGTAATCATCGCAAATTGGGTTACGATATATCATTCGAATCTCCATTAAATATAGTATCTAATATACCAAGACGAACTATAACCTATTAATATACCGTAAGTTATTTATGAATTAATAATTTTGAGTTATTTTTTTTTTGACTGATATATTCAAAGTGGATTTGCCCAATGAAGTAATCATCGCAAATTGGGTTACGATATATCATTCGAATCTCCATTAAATATAGTATCTAATATACCAAGACGAACTATACCCTATTAATATACCGTAAGTTATTTATGGATTAATAATTTTGAGTTATTTTTTTTTGACTGATATATTCAAAGTGGATTTGCCCAATGAAGTAATCATCGCAAATTGGGTTACGATATATCATTCGAATCTCCATTAAATATAGTATCTAATATACCAAGACGAACTATACCCTATTAATATACCGTAAGTTATTTATGAATTAATAATTTTGAGTTATTTTTTTTTTGACTGATATATTCAAAGTGGATTTGCCCAATGAAGTAATCATCGCAAATTGGGTTACGATATATCATTCGAATCTCCATTAAATATAGTATCTAATATACCAAGAAAAACCATACCCTATTAGTATACCGTAAGTTATTTATGAATTAATAATTTTGAGTTATTTTTTTTTTGACTGATATATTCAAAGTGGATTTGCCCAATGAAGTAATCATCGCAAATTGGGTTACGATATATCATTCGAATCTCCATTAAATATAGTATCTAATATACCAAGACGAACCATACCCTATTAATATACCGTAAGTTATTTATGAATTAATAATTTTGATTTATTTTTTTTTTTAACTGATATATTCAAAGTGGATTTGCCCAATGAAGTAATCATCGCAAATTGGGTTACGATATATCATTCGAATCTCCATTAAATATAGTATCTAATATACCAAGACGAACTATACCCTATTAATATACCGTAAGTTATTTATGGATAAATAATTTTGAGTTATTTTTTTTTGACTGATATATTCAAAGTGGATTTGCCCAATGAAGTAATCATCGCAAATTGGGTTACGATATATCATTCGAATCTCCATTAAATATAGTATCTAATATACCAAGACGAACTATACCCTATTAATATACCGTAAGTTATTTATGGATAAATAATTTTGAGTTATTTTTTTTTGACTGATATATTCAAAGTGGATTTGCCCAATGAAGTAATCATCGCAAATTGGGTTACGATATATCATTCGAATCTCCATTAAATATAGTATCTAATATACCAAGACGAACTATACCCTATTAATATACCGTAAGTTATTTATGGATAAATAATTTTGAGTTATTTTTTTTTGACTGATATATTCAAAGTGGATTTGCCCAATGAAGTAATCATCGCAAATTGGGTTACGATATATCATTCGAATCTCCATTAAATATAGTATCTAATATACCAAGACGAACCATACCCTATTAATATACCGTAAGTTATTTATGAATTAATAATTTTGAGTTATTTTTTTTGACTGATATATTCAAAGTGGATTTGCCCAATGAAGTAATC
This sequence comes from Meloidogyne enterolobii, assembly GCA_963681835.1. NCBI lineage: Eukaryota > Metazoa > Nematoda > Chromadorea > Rhabditida > Meloidogynidae > Meloidogyne > Meloidogyne enterolobii. The sequence continues at coordinate 100,256 of CAVMJV010000139.1, forward strand.
ATCGCAAATTGGGTTACGATATATCATTCGAATCTCCATTAAATATAGTATCTAATATACTAAGACGAACCATACCCTATTAATATACCGTAAGTTATTTATGGATAAATAATTTTGAGTTATTTTTTTTTGACTGATATATTCAAAGTGGATTTGCCCAATGAAGTAATCATCGCAAATTGGGTTACGATATATCATTCGAATCTCCATTAAATATAGTATCTAATATACCAAGACGAACTATACACTATTAATATACCGTAAGTTATTTATGAATTAATAATTTTGAGTTATTTTTTTTTGACTGATATATTCAAAGTGGATTTGCCCAATGAAGTAATCATCGCAAATTGGGTTACGATATATCATTCGAATCTCAATTAAATATAGTATCTAATATACCAAGACGAACCATACCCTATTAATATACCGTAAGTTATTTATGAATTAATAATTTTGAGTTATTTTTTTTTGACTGATATATTCAAAGTGGATTTGCCCAATGAAGTAATCATCGCAAATTGGGTTACGATATATCATTCGAATCTCCATTAAATATAGTATCTAATATACCAAGACGAACCATACCCTATTAATATACCGTAAGTTATTTATGAATTAATAATTTTGAGTTATTTTTTTTTTGACTGATATATTCAAAGTGGATTTGCCCAATGAAGTAATCATCGCAAATTGGGTTACGATATATCATTCGAATCTCCATTAAATATAGTATCTAATATACCAAGACGAACCATACCCTATTAATATATCGTAAGTTATTTATGAATTAATAATTTTGAGTTATTTTTTTTTTGACTGATATATTCAAAGTGGATTTGCCCAATGAAGTAATCATCGCAAATTGGGTTACGATATATCATTCGAATCTCAATTAAATATAGTATCTAATATACCAAGACGAACCATACCCTATTAATATACCGTAAGTTATTTATGAATTAATAATTTTGAGTTATTTTTTTTTGACTGATATATTCAAAGTGGATTTGCCCAATGAAGTAATCATCGCAAATTGGGTTACGATATATCATTCGAATCTCCATTAAATATAGTATCTAATATACCAAGACGAACCATACCCTATTAATATACCGTAAGTTATTTATGAATTAATAATTTTGAGTTATTTTTTTTTGACTGATATATTCAAAGTGGATTTGCCCAATGAAGTAATCATCGCAAATTGGGTTACGATATATCATTCGAATCTCCATTAAATATAGTATCTAATATACCAAGACGAACCATACCCTATTAATATACCGTAAGTTATTTATGAATTAATAATTTTGAGTTATTTTTTTTTTGACTGATATATTCAAAGTGGATTTGCCCAATGAAGTAATCATCGCAAATTGGGTTACGATATATCATTCGAATCTCCATTAAATATAGTATCTAATATACCAAGACGAACTATACCCTATTAATATACCGTAAGTTATTTATGGATAAATAATTTTGAGTTATTTTTTTTTGACTGATATATTCAAAGTGGATTTGCCCAATGAAGTAATCATCGCAAATTGGGTTACGATATATCATTCGAATCTCCATTAAATATAGTATCTAATATACCAAGACGAACTATACCCTATTAATATACCGTAAGTTATTTATGGATAAATAATTTTGAGTTATTTTTTTTTGACTGATATATTCAAAGTGGATTTGCCCAATGAAGTAATCATCGCAAATTGGGTTACGATATATCATTCGAATCTCCATTAAATATAGTATCTAATATACCAAGACGAACTATACCCTATTAATATACCGTAAGTTATTTATGGATAAATAATTTTGAGTTATTTTTTTTTAACTGATATATTCAAAGTGGATTTGCCCAATGAAGTAATCATCGCAAATTGGGTTACGATATATCATTCGAATCTCCATTAAATATAGTATCTAATATACCAAGACGAACCATACCCTATTAATATACCGTAAGTTATTTATGGATTAATAATTTTGGGTTATTTTTTTTAACTGATATATTCAAAGTGGATTTGCCCAATGAAGTAATCATCGCAAATTGGGTTACGATATATCATTCAAATCTCCATTAAATATAGTATCTAATATACCAAGACGAACCATACCCTATTAATATACCGTAAGTTATTTATGGATTAATAATTTTGAGTTATTTTTTTTTGACTGATATATTCAAAGTGGATTTGCCCAATGAAGTAATCATCGCAAATTGGGTTACGATATATCATTCGAATCTCCATTAAATATAGTATCTAATATACCAAGCGAACTATACCCTATTAATATACAGTAAGTTATTTATGGATAAATAATTTTGAGTTATTTTTTTTTGACTGATATATTCAAAGTGGATTTGCCCAATGAAGTAATCATCGCAAATTGGGTTACGATATATCATTCGAATATCCATTAAATATAGTATCTAATATACCAAGACGAACCATACCCTATTAATATACCGTAAGTTATTTATGGATTAATAATTTTGAGTTATTTTTTTTTGACTGATATATTCAAAGTGGATTTGCCCAATGAAGTAATCATCGCAAATTGGGTTACGATATATCATTCGAATATCCATTAAATATAGTATCTAATATACCAAGACGAACCATACCCTATTAATATACCGTAAGTTATTTATGGATTAATAATTTTGAGTTATTTTTTTTTGACTGATATATTCAAAGTGGATTTGCCCAATGAAGTAATCATCGCAAATTGGGTTACGATATATCATTCGAATATCCATTAAATATAGTATCTAATATACCAAGACGAACTATACCCTATTAATATACCGTAAGTTATTTATGGATTAATAAATTTGTGTTTTTTTTGACTGATATATTCAAAGTGGATTTGCCCAATGAAGTAATCATGCGAATTGGGTTACGATATATCTATCTAAAACACCAAGACGAATTGTACCCAATCAATATACCATAAGATATAATACAATATAATTTTTTGATATTTATTTAATTGAAAATTTTCAAATTTGATTTTCTGGATGGTGATACGTGGCCATCTAGTATAGTATATACCTTTCGAATCAGCATTAAATATAGTATCTAAAATACGAGCCCGAGTTTTTTAATTCAAAAGGTTTTAGATAGTTTTTGATGCTTTTTTGAACGCTTCAGAAACTGCATCCTTATTAATTTTAATTCACCATCATCATTATTTATTTATTTACAACAAAAAAAATTTTTTGATTACTTTCTCAAGAATTTACTCAAAACTTGATTTATAATATTATATTTTTATTCATTCTTTAAAAATAGACTGCTGAATCTTCATTTATTTAATTTTTTTATTATTTTTAATGTTTTCTTTGTTGATGCGCGACAGCAAACATAGGAATTATTTGTTTTTGTTGCCTTTTATGAAGAAAAACATTATTTTTGAATATTTCTATTTAAAGTAATCTCAAACAAAACTTTTCCTTTCTTTTATTTAAATAGACAAAAACATCTTTATAAAAGTAGAAAATGGGAAAAACAAATTATTAAAACATTTTTAATTAAATAATAATTCTCTCCCTTCCGGTTGTTAATTAAATTTTTAATTAATTGATTCAATAAAAATTATTTTTAAAATTATTCTCAATTAGTTAACTGATAAAAAAATAATTTTAAAAGCATGTTTAAAATAATGTTAGCAGTCTTAATCACAATATTTCTCAATTTTGGCTTTCAGAAAATGACTGTTGAAGCTAACTGGTAATTATTTGAATTAAGATTCTAGTGTGGATTTATGTGTGAATTATGGGTGGATTAAAATTGAGCTGAGTTTTGTTGTCTGATAACGGGGAAATACTGATGACCAGTGACGGCTATTGGGCATTTGTTATCCCTGGCTCCTGGCATTTTAAAATCTTACCGTCTCTAGAGCTAGCTCCTGGAGCCGTACCCATCATTGCTGATGACTCCATCAATGCTTTATAGAGTCGTGTTTCCGTATTGGTTTGAAGAATTATGATGTCTCAAATAATTACCCCCTCGATTAATTACTTTCTCTAGTACCCAGGGATAATTGTTTGAGCCAGGGAAGTCCTGAAACCAGGGAAGTCCTGAAACCCTGACTTTTTTCCGACCTGAATCTCGATCCGAGAAAGATTTCGAAACTTTAAACTCAATTTTTTCTCAACCCGTGACATCCAGGGGCTTGTGCCATCCCTGGTATTTACATCCTTTTCTCATTTTACTTCAAAAAATATTTTCCCTAGAATTCTTTAATTAAATTAAATTCTGATTTTTCAGTTGTTGCTGTTGTCCTTGTTGCTGTAGATGCTGGTACCTTACTCAAACTCTCTTAATTTTTCTTAATTTATCATTCTAGTTGTTGCCCTCAACCACCCATTATTATACAACCACCTCCCGCACTTCATAAAATCTGTCAAGTACCTTGCTGCTGTACGTTATACATATTAAATTAAAAATTTTAAAAGTTAATTATTATATCTCGAGCAAAATTTAAAATTTTTAGGTTGCAAACCATGCTGTTGTTGTTGCTGTAAGTTTGAATATTTTTTAAATTTAAGGCTTTCCATAATTTTATTAAAAAGATTGGATAATATTTTGTTTTATTCCCTCGTTTTAAAAGTCAGTTTTTTGGGTTCATTGACCTATTTTTGGGCTAGAAACTGATCCTGAAAAGAGGAAGCCTTGAAAGACTCATTTATGAAAAGTGGGGAGCTTAAACCTAAGTATCGACGGTACTTAATTACTTCCCCCTCCCCCCCCCCCCTCCTAGTCAATTTTTCGGTAAATATGTAAAAAAGTCAGTCTGTTTTAGTTGTGTCGAATGACACCAAAATCTAAATGTATAAATTTTTATTACAATTAATTTACAGGCGGTGGTGGAGGAGGACGTAGACGCCGCTCTTTAATTAGCGCCATTAATAGACGTCAACAAACTAAAACATCTGCGATCCCTCGTGTAAAGTCCGAAGAAAAGAATAGTCGAGGATGCAGTATGTGCCCTCCAGTTCCAAAACAATTGACAAATTCTACAATTTCTGGAGTGGGAAATTGTACTCGTTCAGTACCTAAAGAACATAAAAATATTCTTAAACAGAAGAAGCAGATAAAGAAAGATAATTAATGATAAAAATATATTTAGTCAATCACTTGATTGTAGTAATAATAAATTTTATTAGACCCAAAATCTTTTGTATTCTTTATTATGGGTATCGCGTTCGCAGCTCCCCACACACGGTACACCTCAATTGAGTCCGCACGATTGAGTCCTCACGATTGAGTCCGCACGATTGAGTCCCCACGATTGAGTCCCGGCACAATTGAGTCCCCACGATTGAGTCCGCACGATTGAGTCCCCGTTGTATATACCTCAATTGAGTCCCCGTGGATTTGATTTAAAAATTTTTTAAAAAATTCCAAATCCCCCATGCGTGATTATTTCAAAAATGTTGCGGGATATTTTGTAAAATCCCACAATTAAAAATTTTATCAAGATTATCAAAAATCTTTATTCAATCTAATAAACAATAATCACTAATTCTAAAACAAAATTCTCAAATAAATAAAAATTCATGGATCCATATTATAGTTATGAGAAACACCTCTTAAAAAATCAATAATTGGGTGAATAGGATAAGCAACTGGAAATTGATAATTGTGATCAAAATTTGGATTTGCGGTTCTTTTCGTAATGTATCGATGAATCTCCATATATTTGGATGCGAACAACTGAATGCCCGTTGGAGTTTTTTATGTGCAGCTTCTGTAAAATAAGTAAACATTTTTTTGTAAAATAAGTAAACCTTAACCTGCGTAATTATTATCCCCCATTTCAAGTACCCTATCCCCCATTTCAAGTACCCTTCTATGCACGCTCCAGATTGCTGGATCAAACCTCGGTTGGTTTCGCATACCATCCATACGCAAACGGCCAGTATAATTTGTAATAAACATGAACGTTAAATAAAAATTAAAATACATGACAAACCAGTCAAGAACAGGTTGTAATTCAAGTGGGAGATAGGTCTCTAAAGCAATGATTGCCAAAGATATATCACAGATAGGCAGGAAAGCTATTGAAGTAATTTCTTAAATCAAATCCACGGGGACTCAATTGAGGTATATACAACGGGGACTCAATCGTGCGGACTCAATCGTGGGGACTCAATTGTGCCGGGACTCAATCGTGGGGACTCAATCGTGCGGACTCAATCGTGAGGACTCAATCGTGCGGACTCAGTTGAACTGCTCCGCCCCACACATGGCCAAATAAATTTTTAAAATATCAATTAAATTAAGGCTCCTTAAAGCTCAGACTCCTTAAAACTCAGAGGAGCCTAAGCCCCTCACCCTCTATGTAAAGGTCTTTAAAAATGGGCCTTAGCTCTTTATAAAGAGCGTAAAAAAATTTTGGTAAAAAATTGGTATATAAATTTTTTAAATAAAAAAATTTGGTATCGTTTCAAAACTTTGGATACATTATTTTATAATCAATGATTAAATAATTATCTGAGAAATAATCAGATGTCTTCACAACTTTTTGTGAAGGTTGTGGAAAATTCCATTTTTTAAAAAATTTTAATTTCAAACATTTATTTCAAAAAATTTCAAAAAACTTCACGCCTTTACACCCCACACGCCTCGCTTCTGCTCCACGACTTCTAGGTGGTTTAACTATTATCTTGCTGAATACAAAATACAGGCTTAAAAAGTGAATAAAAATAGTCCTGAAAGATAAAATAGTCTTGAAGGCTTACGAAATCTTTTTTTGAAATTCTTTATGGATTTTATTGTAAGAAGAAAATTTTTTGAACGAATATATTCAATCATAATTTATTTATCCTACTATTTTAAATTATATAAATTTGAAATAATATTTTTATCACAAAATCTTTTGATATGATCAAATTTTTTTATTTCTGAGGAGATTGTCTTACAACAAATTCTAAATTGTTTCTAAACACCAAAGATTCATTTTGTTGGTTTTTGTTAGCCTCTCTCTTTGCTTCAGATCTATTATTTTTGCCTGAATAATTTTTATAAATTCATCCAAAAATTATTTTAAAACCTTTTTCGTATCCTTCATCAGATTTACTATTTAATTCCTCTCCCAAAGCCTTTTTCTTCAGTAAAACCAAAAAGCGTTTCTTCCTTCCAGCATCGAAAATGCTCGATCCTCCCCCTATATTAGCCAATAAATCTTCACTGCCCAATCCTCTTCCTACTCTTCCTATTCCTCTATCTACAGTGTCACCCCCACAAGGCATTGCTGACCCACTGTTTGATAACATATTATTTTGGACTGGGGAATGCATTGAGGATCCTAATCCTTCTAGGCTTGGATTGTTGTTGTTGGCGTTTGAACTGTCCATCATTACACCTATTAGATTAGAATTTTAACATACTAATTAGCTCTGTTTTACTTCGCAACGAATATGCTTTTCTGTATTTGGATATGTTGGGAAGGTATCACTCACACTTTACCACAGCTTATTTCCTTATAGTAGGTTATAAACGGATTCCCATTAGATTAATATTTGGGCTTATAGGCTTGAGCTTATCCGCTAGCTACCTATACCACTCTGCTGAATAATGTCCGTATAGAAGCACGGCACGCCAGTTGGAGCCGTGTTGGTGCAGGCCTTTCCATTTGGGGTTTTGATAAGACTTAAGTCATGGAGAGGACATTGCTGGAAAAGACATGTCTAAGTGATCAAGCTCTAAGGACTAAATCTAACACTATAACCCTAATTCTACTCCCCTCCATTATTCTCACCTCCTCCAAATGCTGGCAGGTTATAAAAATTGTTATTATTGTTCCCATCTCCCATACAAGCCCCATTAGTTGCTTGAGGAAAAGCTCCATTATTACACCCCTGTCCTCCATTTAAACTGCCCATTTGTTGTTGACAGTTTATAGCATCTGCAGCATTTACATTGCATTGTTGCTGATTACATCCATTACTTCCAAATTGTTGTGACTGTGAATTCATTAAGGGAAGTTGCCCGTTATTGTTGCAAGCCCCGGAGCACTGACAATCACTCATTTCTCCGTTATTTCCAAGTGTGTCCATTCCCCCTCCGTTTAGCATTGTCCCTCCTCCGCCACCCATCATTTGCTGTTGCTGATTAAAAATATTTTGGCTGAGAGGAAATTGTGGTTGCTGAGCGATTAGTTGCTGACATGCTGGTCCCTTTGAAAGGATACTTTTTATATTTAAAAATTTTTTTATCTTTTACCCTTTGTATAGGAGGGATTTTTGCACAGAGCGACTGTAAGGGTGTTATAGAAGATTGGGCTCCGCATCCCATTGGAATGAAAGCATCTTGGTTAAATTGTGGAAGGAGTATATCCGAAAACTTTTTGGCCATTAAATCAACAACGCTGCGTTTCTTTCGGCCATAGCCTCCACCTCCTCCACCACATCCACAACAGCAAGGGCCTTAATTTGAATTTAGTTAGGGCAAGAGATAAGCTTTTTAATCTTTTTAATTTGATTTGAATGTAGCCATCTTCTATAGAGAACATGAAGGGACTAAGAGGAGCGTTCATTACATAGAGTAGTTTATATGTAAGGAAGAGGTTTTAGTGGAGGATAATTTCGTAGGGACTCTGGAAGAGTCCTTTATATAGAGTGAGTTCATTATAGAGGCAATTTACTAAATAGAGTGTACTCTATATAGCTGATTCCGCTTTATAGAGGTTCACTATAGAGGGGATTCACTTTACTAAGGTCATTATTTTAGTCAAAATCAGATAAACATACAGCAACAACAGCAACATGGTCTGCCTAAAATATTAAAAATTTACCGTAAATGTCCCTTGCAAGCCTATGCCCTATAGAAGCCCACTCAATGAGGCCCTTTGAAAATTAAAGGCCCTGCCCCCTAAAGGCCCCCTCTCTATTAAGACGTGTACGGTAAATTTAATAAAATCATTAAATAACTAACAGCAGCAACAACCACAGCAACATGGACACAACTATAATTTAAACATAGTTAAATTCATATAAGCCTTAAATCCACCTTTACTGGAGGAGGGGGTAATTTAATGATTATTGGTTTGCAGCAGCAACTGAAAGCAATTTTTCAAAATTTTTAAAAATTTAAATTAAATTAATAACCTAGGACAGCAGCAACATCCACAGCAGTTTGCATCTGCAAACCTCATTTGGTTTTGGAAAGGGATTAAAAAAGGAATTAGGGTGATAATAAAGAGGATTATAGGGGAAGTCATCTTAGGCCTTAGAAATTTTGCTTCTAAAAATTTTTAAAAATTTTTTAAAAATTTTAAAAAAAATTAACATTTACTCAATATAAAATATTTTATTTTCATTTATTTTTAATTTAATTAACAAAATATTTTTCAAATAAAAATTTATTGTTGTTTAAAAGCTTGCATATAAAGGGCTTCTTTATTTGTATTATTCCTTGAATAGAAATTTCAAAAATAAAATTTTTTTTATTTTTTTTGTTCAAGGTATCCTCTCCTTATTCAAAAAATTATTTATTTGCTTATTAATTTATTCAAGTTTTTTTTTCTTTTATTTTTAAATTTTATTTGCTTAATTTTGCTTAATAAGTAGCCTATTCAAGACCTTCCTATTTTTGGTCATTAAAAGGAAAAGAAAAAAATTTTTTTGAATAAAAAAAATAAAAATTAATTAAAAAACCTTCCCAAATCTTCAATTTAATATTTACTTTAATTTACTTTAATTTATTGAATTAAAAATAAATTAATACCCATAATCTTTGCTAGGAAAATGCGCAAAGTTGCTTACACCTTCATGTTTCTTTTTCTTTCTCCTTTCATTCAAGACTTGCTTAAATTGTTTTTTGGGTGTCTTTTTCTTTTAAATCCGGTCCTTAAAATCGGGGAATATGTTTACTTTATTTATTTAAAATTTTTTCTGCTATTAATAGTAAATGATTCTTTTATGTTTATTTTGGACTTTTAATAATTACAAAAGAATTTTATTAATTTTATTAGGAAGTTAAGCTTGTTATTATTTTTTAATTGAGAAAAATAATATTGGAAATTGGGAAAAAAAATATTTAAATTTAATGAGGATTACATAGTGTATTTAAAATTAATTTTTAAATTAGAAAGATCCGAGACTAGAAATTAAAAATTTGAAACCCCGGAACCCTCAATGTTAGGATATTGGAGGCTTGACGATATTCCAGACTATTAAATGAGGACCTCTCATTTTACAAAAAAAAAAAAGAATGAAGATTTACATTATGTTTAAACACGGATTTTTGAAGTAAATACAAAACTTTGAGATATGGATCTAAAAAGTAGGAATCTAAGAAGCCCCCGTATAAACATAAAATTAGCTCTACATTATGCTTAAACACGAATTATTGAGAAGGAGCTTTATTCGGCTTCGATCAAATGGACTTTAAGAGACTCTCACTTGAATTCTCAAAAGAATTTTTTGGCAAATTAAAACCTAAACCTTGACAAAATTACTAAAATCTTCACCCTTGCCTATTCAAATCACCATTGAAAGAGTATTAATAAATTAAAATTTAACAAGATTAATAAATCTTAAAATAGTAGCTATATAATAAAAATATTCTTGAACAAAAACAATAATTATTTAATAATGTAGAAAGTGAAAACTACCCATTTCTTTGTTTATTGTCCAAAATTTATTGTCCATTATTAAGTACTAAAATGGAGGTATTTTATTCGGCAATATTCACAAGAGCTATTGTAACCAAAAATTAGTTAGGAATAAATATAAATAATTATTTTATTAAAAAATAAAATTTATTTTGTCAAGAATATCAATTATTATTCATTTATTTAGTTATAGCTAGTGATCGGACCGTACTCCTCCCCTAATGATGGCATTTTTCAGTATTTATCGGTATCTCGATCAGGGCTGTCCGCAAATGAGAAAACCTTTTCGAGGGAGCAATCCGTAGATCCGCAAGCTAAAAGCTACACAATTTATGCTGCCCGCAATCCGCAATTGCTGACTGCCCTGATTCCGTTCGGCTGCCCTGGGACTGCCCTGATTCCGATCGGCAATACATACGAAATACGTTACAGTATACTTTTAAGTTTCCTCAGTATTTATCGGTATCAAAATTTTCCTGTACTACTGTCCTGAATACGGTTCCGATCACTAAGTTCCGATCACTAGTTATACCACAATTAAGCAATAATGTTAGCAATTTTAATTTCTGTTTCAATTCTATTTTTATCTGTTGAATCGTCCCATGAAAAGGATCTTCAAAAAATTGCTCCACAAAACTGCAGTTCAACTTTGGCAAATCAAACCCCAACCAATTTTTATAAGGAAAAAGACTGTCGATGCACATATCCAGCCGAGAAAACTAATAATTTAACAAAGCTTCCTTTGAGGGTTTTGAAGCGTTCGTGTGGTGGTTGTTGCTGTTGCTGTGGGTTTTCATTTCTACTAAAAATAGTCTCTGGATAAAGCAATTAAAATAAAGGGACTCTCGTTCTGACGAAAACGAAGAATGGAAGAAAAAGCCCCTTTTCATTAAAAGGGCTTCATTAGCTTCATTAAGCTTTCTACCTAACGTAAAAGAAGGATTCTGTCCTATAAGTCTGGAAGAACAAAGTTGTTAAATCGAGAGGTTTACCAAACGAGAGCCTCCGATTATTTTTCTTTTCATGGCAACTTTTAGAATTTAAAATTTATAACGAGATGATTTTTTAATCATCTCTTGGCAATCTATTCTTGGGAGATTACAGCAGAACATATGCCCTTCCTCTGTGATTTTCTAGAAATATTTAATGGAGCTTAATAGAAACTATCTACATTTAAATTAAAGCCCTTTTATTATTTTCCAAAATTTAAAAAATTTAGGTAGGCCCTGTTGTTGTTGTTGCAATAATTGTGGTTGCTGTAATTGTTGCAATCCTTGTTGTTGTAATTGTTGTGGGGGTTAAATTTAAATTAAATTAAATTTAAAAAAATTAATTTAACAGAATGTCAGTGTATTAAATGGGCCCCTTGTTGTTAGTTTAATTTTCTTAAAAAAATTTTTTTTAATTTTAAAGGTTGTCGTCCTTGTTGTTGTGGATGTAAAAAATATTTTTAGAAAATTTTAAATTAATTTAAAGGCACTGGTTATGGTAGAAAAATGAAGAAATTTCGTCGTTCAACACCTCAAATAAATCAAAAAACACCAAAATGTTCTGATAAAAATTCTACAAACTCTACTGATATTTCTGATAAAATGAATAATAAACGTTCTTGTTGTTGTTGTAATTGCTGCAATTGTTGTTGCTGTAAATTATTTTTGTTTAAAATTATTTTTATGAACAGATTCAAGGCCTGATACCCGCACACTTAAAATTATCATTGGCCGATATTTATCAGAATAGAGGGAAGATATCAGAAAATTTTCGGATATCAGAAAATTTCCCATGGTCTGACATCTTCGACTCCTTCCAGACTTTGTTGACTCCTCTCCTATCCTCTCAGTTTTTTAATTCTTCACTTTATTCTGTAGTTCCTTGTATGAATGCCATGGGTAATTATTGTTTCGGCCTCCCACTTAAGGGAGTTATTAACCGAGTGGGGGCTAAATTAGACGAGTGTGACGTGTGGTAGGGTAATTATTTCTTCCGCCCATCGCTGGTTGGGGAGTCAATTTAGTAGGGGCAATTATTTGAGGGAGGGCAATTAATAAGCCTCCCAAAAAATGCCCTTAAGAATATCCTTCCTTCAGCTATCCTCCCCAATCTTTTTTAATATTTTTAGGTCGTCCTTGTTGTTGTTGTTGCCGACCTTGTTGCTGTTCCTGTTGCTCCCCTTGTTGCTGTGGAGGCAAATTTTTAATTCAAAATTTTTCAAATTTTAATATTTAGAATCTCACTACAAATGGTCTCCATGTTGTAAGATTCTTTTTAAATTTTAAAAATTTAAATTTCCCTTTTTTAAAAAATTTGAGGTTGCCAGCCTTGCTGTTGCGGATGTAAATTTTAAATTTTTAAATTTATTTTTTAATTAAATATTTAAAGGTGTTGGCTATGGGAGAAGAAAAATGAAATGTCGTCGAGGTATTAAGGATGACTGTAAGAACAGAATTTCGAGCTGATTTTTAAATATTTATGTGATTGTTCTTTATCTTTTTCTTATTTTCAAATTATCATATTTTTGAAATAAATATGTAGAATTAAAGCTTGATTGGCATACGCCTGAACTGAGCAGTTCAGTCTCGATCCTATAACCTATGAAGGGATGGTGAAGTATGGTCGACAAATGTAATAAAGCCTAAAAATTACCACCGTACCGGAACTGAAGAACCTGAACTTCAGAAGCTCTATTAACTAGGCGTCGTGCAAGAAAAAAAAAAAAAAAATATAAAAAAAAAGGGACAGGACTAATGACAATGCACTATAAAAACAAGGACTAATGACAATAAACAGGACTAATGACAACTATAAACAGGACTAATGACAATGCACTATGACTCCAAATTTTCGGTTGCCCCCTGCCTAAGCAGGAAGACTTTGGGGCCCCCTGCCTAAGCAGGGGGACTTTATTGCCTTATGCCTAAGCAGAAGGACTTAGTTGGGACGCCCGAAAGTAGTTTTAATTATACTGGATATGGGTAACAACTTGTATGTTCTCTACTGAAGCCGATAGCCGAAATCCGGACTGCTCCTTGTAGCATGATTCTGCTCTATCAGGCTAGCATCATTTCACTTTCTTAAATTTCATACAGACAAGCTTGACTTAAAAATTCCAAAGACAAGACTGCGGTGGGGCAGCACAGAATGGTGTCAGATTTTTTAAAAGGGATATCCACAGTTTTAGAAGTTTTGTTCATTTATCTTTTTTGTCTGTTTGATTTTTTCGTCACATGATTCCTCTTCCCATGTACTTTAGTCTTTATCGTGAGTGACAAGCTCTGTAAACAGCTCTACTATTTAATCCAATGATTGTTTAGATTGTTGTCATAGAGTAAAGTTTGTAACAAATAGGAAAAAATGGGGGGGGGGGTACGAAATTCAATTTTATCCCTTTATGAACCACCAACCATAATAATTGTCCAATTATTCTCTTAATTTATTTTATAAATATTTTATAATTCCTATTTTATTTATTTATAAGCTAAATTTGTCTTTATAGCTCCTCATAATAGTTCTTGTCTTTCCTTTATTTCCTTAAAAAAATTAAAGTCTGTCCTTTTAAATAAAAATGATCATCAACTAATGCAAATAAATGGACAAATTACAAAAATAAATATTTATTTACTTCCGGTTTTTTATTAAAGCCTTTCCTTTTTTAATAGAAAAACAAAAAATAATAATTTTAAAATACAATAAAATTTCTTTATTTAAATAAGCATTTTTGGAGACTTTATTCTTTAATAATAATATGTTTGTAGACAATAAAATTATATTCTTTGTATTTTTCTCGCTTTATAAAATGATCAACTTAATAAACATTTTAAATATTTATTGTTTAAATATTTTGTTTAATTTAATAATATATATTAATTAAAATATTTTACTAAAGTTTTATTCAGGGAACCTATTCAGGGTAGTTATTTAGGACCTTGATATAGTACCCTTGGGAGAACCTATCCTTAGAATGAGGAATTATCTTAACTACTCTAATAGAACCACCTTTGATTCTATTTATCAACCCTCTCGTAAGATGTGCTTATATTAGAGAGTAAGCTTCTATTAGATACTTATGTTCTATTAATTAGGAGAGTATGCTATCAGAGGATATACTGCATTCTAAAGTGATTAATTGTGTAGACACGGATCTGTGACTGGAGGTCGAACAAGAATTCATTCTCCGTCATAATTCCATGATTCAGTTAAGAAAATATAAGTAATTCTCGGTACATGAAAATCTGCTTATAGTAAGTATATCAAATGATTGATTTTAAGGCCCTGGCCCTCTTAAATTTTTGACGATTTATCAAAACAATAAATAATAATTCTTTTTTATTTTAAATTTAAAAATGGCATTAATATTCTCTTCATTATTTTTTCTTGCTTTTTTAATCTTAAATAATTTAAATGATGCAGAGGCTAATGGATGTGGATGGTAAATTTTAAAGAAAATTTTTAGTGTAAGATTAATTTTAATTAGTTGCTGCCATTGTTGCAAGTGCTGTTCATGCTGGTAAATATGTGAAAAAAATTTTTTTTAATTTCTTAACTTAAGCACACCTTGCTGTAACCCTCCATTACTGTAAGATATAATTTAAAATTTTAAAAAATTAAATTCCCTTTAATATTCAGAATCAAGCTGCCACGGTATTTTAACAAAAATATTTATTTTACCGTATTCCCTGAATTTACCGTATTCCCTTGAATAACTACCCTGAGTTGCTTCGTCCTCCCGCTTGAGGGAATAATTAATCGAGTAGGGGCAAATATTCAGGTTTATAACGTGCATTAAGGTTTGGGGGAGGGTAATTGAGGCTTCGACTTCCTGTTGGTAGTGTTTCACCGGAACCAAAATTTTGACCGGAACCGGATCCAATTTGAGTTCCGGTTCCCGGAAACGGAACCAAAAACACCAGAACTTTCCGGAACCGGAACTTCCGGTGAAACCTAGTATTAAGGTTTGGGGCAGGTAATTAATGCTTTGACCTCACGTAGGTCGGAGTAACTGAAGGAGGGTAATTATTCGAGCATTATACGGTAATCCCTATTTATTCTAATTTTAATTAAATTAAGAACGTGTCCTTGTTGTTGCAAGTGCTGGTAAACTAATTAAAATTTTCTTTAAATAATTTTAAAATCTAAAAAATATTTTTTAAGCTGTCCATGCTGTTGCTGTATGCTTTAATAAATTAATTCATTAATTTTCAATTAAAAAATAAATTCAAAAGGTGGTGGTGGGGGAGGGAAGCGTAAACGTAGAAGCATTCAAATATCTAATGGAGTGCCTTTCCCGAGATTGAATTTTCCCATTTCGTCAGCTAATGCTGTGGAAGGTTTAAAAATAACTCAATTGTCTCCTTAACTAAATTTATTAGATAAATCGTGCAACTGTTCAGTTAACGAGAAATTCAATTGTGATAACCTTGAGGTTAATCAACCTTCTAAAATGTTGAATTTGAGAAGTCGAAGAAGCCAAGAACGGAATTAATTGAATAAATTTTTTTTAATTAGAATATTAAAATTACAATACCAATACGATAAAATTGTTTTCACACTTAACCTTCACACTAATAAATTTTTTGTTCGATTCTTTGGAAATGTATTTTGACTATAGTTTTTGCCGTGTCGGTGTTTTGGTTGGTCAGTGGTTTAGTCAGTCTTGGTAATGGAAATGGATTTTGGTATCCGTATCCGGATATTTACGGCGGATACAGACAGATATTGAACTTATTGTATCAGTATCCAAGCCTGGGTTTAGTCGTACATCTTTTTTGTCTTATGCTGTTTTATCTGACATTATTGTGATTAGATGGATTTTTGGTCGATAGGCTTTTTGTTTTTCATCGTTCTAGTCAGCCACTTTGGTTATTCAGTTTTGACAGTCCGTGTTTTGGGAGGACGGTGTTATAGACGGCATTTTGTCATTAAGGTTGACGGATCCGGATCCGAAAAAAGGCCGGATATTCGGAAATTTTCGGTTCGGATATCGGATCCGGATATCCGATGATTATCAACTTTCCACAAACCCTAGTGGTCATTGTTTTGGCTAACTTTCTTTCAAATTCTTGCCAAAATAAATTTAATTTTAATCTATTATTTCCATAAAATTAAAAAATTCTAAGAAGAATAAAACAAAGAATTAAGGATAATCAAAGCCAAAAAAGTAACAAAGCAATGAATAAAAGAACGAACTGAGCGCAAGGCTATATTTAGAAGCTTATGTAAATATTTGCCTATTTTGTTTACACTATTACAACTCTTCAACTAAAAGGAAATTAATATTCTTCCTCAATTAAATTGTTGCTAATTATGTAATTTACTTAATAGGAAATATTCTATTAAAAATCAATCAAATTTTTATTAAAACTTTTAATTCTGTCATGGAATATCCTTACAAAAATGATCGAAAAATTTCAAGATCCTTCTCTCTATTAATTCTATTTACTTTAATAAATATTAATTTGGCCATTTTATTCTCTCCAATTAATGCCTGTGATCTTTTCCTTTTAAATAGAGGAAATACTTTGGGATGTGGGGGATTATGTCCTCCTAGTTGTGGATTGTCGTTGCTTAATTTGGCGTCACCATTTCAAGGTAAAAAAAGGGATTCTGTCAGATAGAGTAAAAAATACTAACGTATTATCTCTAATAGAATCCCTCTCTGGAGGACGATGGGAAGATCGAATACCTCGGCACCTCTCCATTAAAATGCCCCATCCAACTAATAGAATGCATCAGACTCCCCACACGAACACCCATCCCATTCCATTTGAATGTCCCCATCCCCTCCAATAGAGTACTCCTTTATAGGATGATTGGGGGATCGAACTCTACCCTCTCTCCATTTGAATGTCACCCTCCCTTCTAATAGACTACCCCTTTAGAGGATGATTGTAAAATAGAATACCCCCCCCCCAATTCTATTTGAGTGTCCCTCTAATAGAAAACCCCTCCGGAGGATGATTAAAGAATAGAATACCTGGACTATCGATTAGAGGAAACATGGTATTTTAAAAATCATCTTATTAAAAACAGGAGCTCTTCCACTTCCTCCACAACCACCACCAACCATCTTACAGCCTCAAATCCCCGCTGCATATACAGCTCCAAGGCTTCTTCCACCGCCCTTTTTTAGAGCTCCTTCACTGCTTCCTCCACCACCTATTTTACCGAATGTTTTAGCACCGCCTATAGTCCAGACTGCTCCAATTGTATGTCTCGGAATTTTATTTCAACTTAAAATTAAATTTATTCAAAGGTTCCCCCTCCAAAAATATTGCAGCCTGAGGTCTCTAATCTTCCAACACAAGGTACAGAAATATTCCTAATCGACTCCCAATAATTTCTCATTTAGTCCAACTAATCCCTTTGGCAATGTGTGCAATGCCTTGTCGTAAGAAAGTGATGAGTCCCGCAATACCTCGAAATACTTGCTGTAATGGAGATTATTGTGACATTGATTGTTGTTCTGATGATTGCATGTTTATGCGAAAATTTTAAAAATTTATATTGTTGTTTTTTGAAGTTTTAGGAATTTTTATAAATACTATCTTGCGAGTAGACATCCCACTTAATCCCTCTTAATCTTATTAAACTATTAAGATCAAAATGAGGTTGTATATACAAAGGTCCGGGATGGATTCAAACTGATTCAACTCAACCGTCCCCCCCCCCTGCTACGCACAAATTGTCAAGTTTAAAAATTGCCAGTAAGTCGGTGTTTTGTCTTGACTGTATCTTGTCGTACGGTATTTCATCGGACTTTGTCTTGACTGTGTTTTATCGTGAAACGGGATAATACATAGTTATCTAATATTTTAAATTTAAAGCTAATGTATTACATAAACAAATAATCGGTCCTTCAAAACAATTGTTTAATTGCATTTATCCAGAGGATCTAAAATATCAAGTTTTAAAGGAATATAGGAAAGATTACTTGCCCAATCATCCCTGTACTTTCTTTGTTGTTCAATATGTATGAAATTCCCTGTGACATTCTACAAAGAAAATTAAACAAAATTTCAAACAAAAATTTTACTTTTGGGTCTGCTTTCCCTTCACAAGCATTTTCCTCTTCCACTCCATTTACAATTCGACCAAAAACGTTTGTCGAAGCGACCAAGGAGCATTTACGATCCTGCAATGGCGTAGTTGCGATGTCTTCTCCTACGAGTTTATTTACTGTGGAGACCAACTAAAACCAAATTTAAGATCAGTTATGGGTGTTTTAATGTCATTTACTTTGTTTACATATGCTTCCTTGTCCTTGTAGATGGGATTTGTGCCTTTAGCTCCTGCACTGATAAATGCTCCAGATTGTGGGCTGTTTATATTTTTTAAGTGAATTTGTTACGGCTCTTGTCCAGTTTATGCGTCCAATCACAGCTTTATACATCATAACTCTGGGTAAGTAAAGCTTTCTACTCCCCTAGACTTACTGTGTACCAGGGATGGGACGGGTTACCTGAAACCCGGACTTTTTTCAACCCGACTTTTTTCTCAGCCCGTCCCATCCCTGCTGAGAACGTATCGTCATTGAATGGACGCATAATTTTGATTGGACGCATAAACTAGCTATTGGACGTATAAAGGTTCGATTGGACGCGTAATCCGGATAAGAGCCTTTGTTAATTCAAAACCCGTTTATTTCCTCACCAACTCTGTTGGCCATGCCATTGCATAAAAATCCCCTCATTCGAAGCTTCAAAAACACCAACACACATTGTATGAAACATTGTTAAATTATTATGTGCTGCATCAGCTATTGCATTTCTTGGCTGGCAAGACGAAGTGAGGTTTCCTCGGACTGAGTAACGAGTAGCACCAGCAACTACTAAAGAACGGGACCCAGTTCGCTCAAAAATTGCGGCTGTTTGATTACATACATCTCCTTTCATTTTAAATTCGAGATTTTTGGAATCTTCGAAAAAATTTTACCGTCTGTCAGAAAGTGTGGAGAAGAATGATGTAATCGCGTTCTATTCGAATTACAGTAGGCTGGGGAGCAAAGTACCAAATATCCCCAAAATCGTTTAAAGCGTTCGGAGGGAGGCAAGAGTTCGTGGACAACACAGAAACGATTCTTCAAAATATTTTAATTAGTAAAGACTAGTTAAAATTAGGGTAGCAACCCGATCCTTCGGGGAAGGGATTGTCGGGGATCGGGGTTTTGCCAAGGCCAATTCCATCCTTAGGGGTGTATTTTTACCCCTACCCCAACTCGGGGGTTTACGTCGGGGACTTAGGTAGAGCCTTTTGGGGTTCGGGTTGCCACTCTAGTTAAAAGGTGCAACTTTAATAAAAGTTAATTGGATTGATTTAACAAGAAGAGGAGCAACTCGGGAAAGCAAAGTCGAATCAGAAGAGATTTTGCCAAAATCATCAGTGTTCATAAGGAAGGAAATAAGCTAAAATTTTGTCATAAAGTTGTTTAAAGTATTAAACGACCTCTTTCATTTGTTCCCTTTCAGAATCACTAGGAAGAGCCATATCCCACTGTTCAATAGAAATACTATCATTCATAGCAAAAAATGTCTCAAAGAAAGCGTTCAATGGTTGAATTAGATCCTCTTCAGAAGAATTAATGAGCAATTGAAATTGAGTCAAAGGACTATTTGAACTAGGAGATGTACTCATTGTTAAGCTTAAAGGATTTATTTTTAATGTTTACACTTTAAAGATACCTAGTAAAATAGAAGGGAAGCAGCAGAATGAATAACATATTAAGGGCCATAAGTAAAGGATTGTACAGGCAGGCTTTGTATGATGATTAAAAATGATTTTCTAAAAAAATTTTTTCTAAAATGTCAACAATTAAATTCTATTTTTAAAATTTATCGAAAAGCAAAAGTTATGTTAACACAGCTGGTCCCCTCAGCTGATTAAGGGTATGTAAAGGATTGTATAGGTAAAGGATTGTATACTAAAAATGATATTTCTTTCTAAAATGCCAACAAATAAATTTTATTTTTAAAATTTATAAAAAAGCGAAAGTTATATTTATGTCAACACAGCTGGCCCACTCTGTTGGTGCAACCAAAACATCTGGAAATGAACAACGTGTATCGAAATTCTGTTTGGCGCGTGCATCAACGGTATGGGCCCGAGCTGTGTGTGTGTGTCAACTACAAAACAAAGCAATAAAGGTCTTATATAAAATAATCATAAAGTTGAGACATTTTTTAAAATAAAATTATACATAAAATAAGCATAAAACATTTTTTTATAATCAAAAAAGGGATATCTTTTAAACAAATCCAAAATTGTGCGCTTTAATAGCTAAAAGCAATTTTGATGCCAAAATTTTCTTTGAAGAGTAAAGCGGAACATACAATCGTGAAATACAACTGAAAAAAATATTTTTAAAGATTTTAAAAAAATAATTAAAAAAATAACGTGTTTGCAGTAGGAAGATGCAAGTCATCAGCTGGTCGTATCCTTAAAAATAATTTGTAGTATTAAATTATTATTCTACTTAAAAAGAGCAGTACTTTTCAGTCATCTCCCCCACATTTTCTTTTATTTTCTTTTCTCATTCATTCTAAATTGGACAAAATTGTCACAAAACTTGCTCCCGGCAGATCATTTTAGAACTACAATTATGTATCTGGTCGAACAGAATCCCACAAGATTTTATGTGAATACAGTGGACGTAATGGAAGAAAATAGACACCAGGCTCCACACACCCAGGGCTATAGTAAGTCTAAAATGTAGAGCCGGGCACTTTTCGCCTATAGTGAAGGTCTCATGACAATTTTGTACCTTTTGAAATTTTGAAATCATATAGACAAACAGAAAATATTGGGAAACAACAGAAGTATACCAAAAAAGCATTAAAAAATAATACATTATTGTAGGTAATGGCTGGAATCCTTCCTCAGTAGATGGCAAATTTGGAGAGCCAGTCCAAAAGAAACAAAGATCCTTTAAAAATACAAAATAAATTTTAAAAAATAAATTTTGAAAAAAAACCTGCTTCTCTGCATTACTAAATTTATTCACCACAATCCAAAAATTCTTTTTATATTTGGCAAGCACATTAGCTGGTGCTGAACTTTCATCAAAGAATTTTGTAAAGCTTTGCAAAATTTGTAGATTAATGTCTTGGCTGCCACAAAGAATTAATCTCATATCCTCAGCAGTTAAATTAATTAATGCATCAGCTGGTAACACGTCAAAGACACCGCGACGCATTGCTTAAAAAATTTAATATAAAAAATATTTCCAAAAAAATACCATCAAGGCTAGCTTTATTTCGTCCAATAAGGCGATTTTCAACAAAAAGATAAATATATTCCAAAACATTTTCATTGTTTACAGGAATATCAGCACCACCAGGCTTCAATTCGAGTGTACCACCACCCTAAAAATAAAAATATAAAAAAATTAATATTTAAAAGTATAATAGAATTGTTGGCCATCGATTAACCATAACCGAAAAGAAGTGCTTTGGGGAATTAGCCGAAGCCGAGGGCGGGTGTGTCGGGAATCGGAGTTTGTCGGAGTAGAGCCTTCGGGATTCGGGTCGGGGTTTTTGACAAAAATGCGTCGGGGTCGGGGTTTCGGGGGTCAGGTTGCTCCCCTAGTTTAATAACCAGTCATAACCGAAAACCGAAGGTACCAACAGTAAAGTAATAACCGGTCGCCAACAACACTATTATATAAAAATTATAAAATTTTTATTGTTCTCTTAACCTCTTCAGCAGGCAAATCAACAGCAAATGTCATTTCAAGTTGATTGAAAAATTCTTGAGACTGGTAACTTTCATCATTCTCATTGTAAACAATTGAACGTAAAGAATCAAAGAGTGATGAATCAAAGAAGGCTAGATCATACCAAGTAATATTACGTCCCAAAATATATTTAAGAACATAACGAGAAAGACTTTAAAGAGAAAAAATTTTAAATTAAAAAAATATAAAATAATACGGCAAAGGGAAAATTTCCATATGTTGAAGACAAATTCCAATCAATCTTTAAAATAAGAAATTTAAAAAATTTTAAGAAAAAATTTTCTTAACCTTCCCACATTGCGAAAAGCATTCAGACGTTGTGAACTGCAATTCAAACCAGTAATTGGAGTATAAAATCCTCCAGAAATTTTTGCTGCAGCTTTGTAAAAGAGAGGTGTTTGAGTGTCTGAACCAGTTGGAAGAATAAATGAACTTGTGCTGAGTGCAGGAGTTGAAGGAGCCGGCATTAAAGCAGCTTCATTACCAGCAGCTGGTGTACTGGTGGCACTGGTAGTGCTACTTCGAAGAGTTCGACCTAAAAATTTATTGGGAACATAATAAACATTTTTTAAATTATATACCGCTAGCAGCAACAGAATCGTCAGCTTTAGGTATATTTGGCGTTTTTTCGCCTACAACCCTCAAATTTAAAAAATTTTTTGCCTACGGCGCCCCCCCCCCCCCCAAAAAACACCGATCCCCTGGATACGTCCTTGATATCATTTTAAAATTATATACCGCTAGCAGCAACAGCATCGTCAGCTTTAGGCATATTTGGCGTTGCAGGACCAACAGAAGCTGACTTTCCAGGAGTTTTTGTGTCAGATTTATTTGTTCCATCTTCATTAACATTATCAAGCGGAGGCAAATGCTTGACAGTTGTTAGGGCCTAATGAACGATTAAAAATTTAAAAAACATCAAAATCAACCTCTGCAACAGCGGCATAAAAATGACGCGCAACTCCAGTACCTTCTCCAGGTTCATCACGGAAAGTTACTTTTACCTTAAGAATTAATGTTAAAAAATAAAAAAGCTAAATTAACCTTATGTGAAGCAAGGGGTAATGTCCTTCCAGGGCCACTTGAAGAACTTGTTCTTGCATTGGTAATTTGACTTGGGGTTGCTGTGGATGAAGAAGTACCACTAGCCCCACTCGTTCGACGAACATAATGATGATTTAGCTGTCGGAAGGTTTGTTGGAGAAGGACATATTTCTCACGTGGAACTTGCTGAAAATTTTATTATTCAATAAAATCCACAAAAATTAAAACATACACTAAAGACTAAATCTTTGGTTTGGGTACTTTTGAGTCGATCCATCTGCTTTCGGAATTGAGAATAACGGACATTGAAGGAACAAACTTAAATAAAAGGAATGAATTAGGTTTATAAAAAATTAAAAAAAACCTCCAGTTTTGTGAATAAGAACAGAATGAGAAGAATCACCACCAAACCATTTAGTGATATCGTCATGGAAATTCTAAAAAAAATTTTACGATTGATATTTTATAAAAAAAAATACCTTTGCAACGAATGCAATTGTTCGATTCCATCGTCCGATTGACTTTTGAAATGCATTGAAAACCGGAGGGCTCAGTTTTTTGGAATCACCATCACTTGTAGCAGTGCATATTTCCATCGCATCAGAATTAGAAGCATCATGAGTGGAGGCCGACTCGATTTGTTGAGTTTTAGAGCCATCATCACCGAATAGACGATTTTGTAAATCAGCATAAGACAATGGAGGCTGGGAAAGGCTATGATGAGCAGGGAATTTAACACCATGCTCCAGTGCAATACGCTGAAAATAAAAATGAAAATAAAACAAAAATTGAAGTTATAAAAGAAACCCGATGCACAGATCTTGTACGATAAGATGGAGGAAGAGCGAATAATACATCACGTTCCGCTTCAGAATTTAGTAGATAAGGACGAACAGAAAGTGGCAAAACATCTGCCGCAGTATATGTAAATGCATGATGTTTGACAGCATCACTAAAAAATGAGAAGATAACATCTGTGAAATAAACAAAAAAATAACCTCAATGTCGAATACGAAATTGAATTGGAGCGTTTGAAAAAACGACGAAGTTTGTTCTTCTTTTGCTCTTCATTCTCGTGTTGTCGTATTTCAGAATTTCCTCTTGTTGCTCGACTAATCTTGACTGGTGGGACAACAGCCTTTGCCTGGTCCAATTGGTCGATAAAGCAAATATGGAAAAGATAAGATTCAATGATGAAAGCCAAATCTCTGAGTGCATTAAGTTCAAGCACAGGCAAATCATCACCTTAAAGGAAATTAAAAAAGTAAAATTGACTTAAAAAAATAAAAACCATTTTCTGCCGAATAACTTCTTAAAAGTGAAAGAAAATAAGAAATATTTTCTGCCCGAGCAGCATTTTGACTATCAGAATCTCCAGTTGCACCATTTCCATCCCCGCCACGTTTTGCTCCCATTGTAACACGTTTCGTTAAAGGCTTCTTCTGTTCAGCAGCAGCTCGATTTCGTTGTGCGGCTGCTGCTAATGTTCGTGGTTGGTCATCGCGTCGTTCATCAGTTTGATCAGAAACATCAACTTGAGTTAAATTTAGAAGACGACCAACTGATGAGTTCATTAAAGCATTTGAGTAGCGTAGCTGCGCTTCCGTTCTTTAAAAAAAGAGAAATATTTAAAAAGAGACAAAAATAAAACTAACTTGTCCATAATCGAAAAGAACCAATTCCATGTTGGATCTAAACATTCGTCAAAAGCATCCTACAATTTAAAAAACATATGAGAAGTTGAGACAGTAAATAAATAGTCAAACCTTAAAAACGCCAAAAATCTTTGGATCCAACTCAAGTATGTTGGTGATTCCTTTTGATTTATTGCCTTGTTGTTTCCAATTTTCATAAAAAAATAATTGCAAAAGTAATTCGTCGATTAATTTGACAATTGTCTAAAAATAAAAAGTAAAAAAAAATCAGAAAATTAAAAAGAAAAACAAACCGAGAAACAAGCTGATAATTGTGTACTTGTATTACTTGAAGAAAAGTCACTATTATCCCCCAAATTTGCAACAACAGTGTTATCAGCAGTGACGACTGATTGAGCAGCTAAAGGTAATGATGTAGCACCAGAACCTCCCAAAGTCACAGAATCATTAGCAGAAATCGAAGGTGTTGTTGAATTAGCCGTGGTGGAACGAAGAACAGTTGAACGAGGATCATTAGGTCTGAAAGAAAAAATTATATTAATTTAACTCATCAAAATCTTACCTCTGGGTAGCAGATGTTCCACTGCCAAACACATTATTGTTGTTACTACGACCCCAAGCATTTTCATCCATAATTACCTCACCCCATCCCATTCCACCTCGACGAGAACCATCAGTACCGTTATTAGATGCAGGATTTGTTGTGGTTGAAGTGGTGGTCGCACCAACACGAGCTGAGGGTTCAGAAGCGCTAACAGCTATCTGAGTTTGTGAGTCAGCCTGTCGAGCAGTTGTTGGTTCAATCGAAATTGTAGCTGAAGTATTGCTACCCTCAACACTATTTGCCGTTTCCGCAGTCGTAGATGATGTTGTTGCAGGGGCACCAATAGTCACTGTTGCAGTATCGTTCGAATCTCCTTCTCCATCTAGCGGATTTACATCAGAACCACCATGCACTTCAGCTTCGCCATCATCATCGTCGTCGTCATCGTCGTGGATGTCAAAATATGGCTCAACTTCATCATCGTCGTCATCATCGTCAATGTCATCGTGATCACTTCCATACGCATCTTCCTAGCAATAAAAAATATTTTTTAAAAAATTTTCGCGACTAAACAAACCCCTTCATGTTCATCCAAACTCTCATCTAAACCAGTAGCATTTTCTTGACGACGCCGACTTTGCTCAGAGATTGTCCTTTCACGAGCACTAAATGAAGTATTGCTGTTCTCACGAGTTCTAGAAATTGTTGCTGGCGCATCCAAATCTTCTTCATCGTCGTCATCTTCATCTAATTTGAGAAAAAAAAATTAAAATGATAAACTGATAAAAAATATATACTTGACATATCATCATCGCTAGCACGCTCCAATGCCATGTCTGTTGCTTGACTAGTATCACCTCGTCGTAAATCAGCCAACTGTATAATACGTGCATTGTTGGCCACACCAGCAGACGTTTCATTGCGATCACCACTTTGCATTGAGATCCGAATTAATGAAGACAAGTCTTGCTCGTTGGTCAAGTGTTGTTGTAAAACTTCCAAAACATCCTCATTTGAGACAATGCTAGCTGAAGGTTTAACGATTCCAAGACGAATCGGAGAAATTAACGCGTCAGTGATTCCAATCAACTCTAGCAACGAATAACTAATTAACGCCTGAAAATTCTGTTAAAAAGAAAAAAAGTTAAAATAACCTGAAACACTCGTCGACATTTTGCTACAAAAGCAATAACTTTATGCTTCTTTTGATCTTTTTTCTCAAGTGATGAATTGAGAGAAAGAGCGGCAGGTAGACTAGCACGGACTAATGAAAGTACACCAGAGATGGCAGCAGCTCGGTAATTGTTCAAAGAATCTCGTATTGCAGCAACAGCCGAAGTAGACGTGCCGGGTTGTGCAGCATTTGACTGGTTAGAAAGTGGATAAATTAAGCTGGGAGCGTCGGGTGCTGGGATTGCTTTGTTTATATCATCAAAAATTGTTGCTGAAAGTGTTTAAAATTTAACAAAAAAATTAAAATTTCTTTAAACCAAGTAAAGTTCCATTAGCCTCTGGTGAAAGCAAGATTACCATAACAAAAAGACGAATAACTGAACGGACAAATCTTTGAATTAAATAGTGAACTTCTTCATCCCATTTCTTTTGTTGTTTGTTGGCTTGGCGCACAAGTAAATTAAGAAGAGTGTCAAGGCTCGATTCTTCACACCAGCCAAGTAAAGTTAAAACAAATTTGTCCAAATGTGTTGAACCATTATGTTCGAGCAAATGAAAAACATTTTCTAAAATTGGTTGATCATCTTCAGTTTTGGAATTGATGAGAGTATTCGGCTTTTTAATACCAACATCAAGCAAACTTTTTACAACATCCCAATTTCCTATTGCCAAATCGAGTGCTAAAAAATATTAAAATTTGAACATATTAAATTTAAAAAAAACCTTTTCTTGCAAATTTTGGTGGTTCAAGATCATGTTCGGGGATAGGAACACCATATGCTGTAGTTGTGGTAGTAGGCCCAGGGCGCTTACTACGCTTCGTATAGCCCTCTTGTTCTATCAACTATTCAATAAATTAAACATTTTAAATAAAAAAAATTATTAAAAAACCTGTCGACCAACAGTGCGAGCCAAGAAAAGCAAAATGTGTTCTCCTTTAGAATTAAGGCCATCAATCAATGCAGGGCATTGTAACATCCCTATTAAATTTAGATATTAATAATCTAAAAAAAATTTTAAAAAAAAACCAGAAAGCAATTGTTCCCTTTTTGCAATATTTCCAGTGACCAAAGCTTTACATTCACATTTTTCCCAGCAGTCACAATAAGCTGTTGGAGATGTTTTTTTAAGTCTAAAATAAAATTTTAAATGACAAAAATTTCAAAAAAGAACAAAATCACTCACTTGCAGTCATGATTTCTATGACAAAGGAGGGCTAAAAGCAATCATTTATTTACAAAAATAAAGAGTAAATATTACCGCATTCAGTACAACAACAAAGAGTCCCTACAAGTCCACATGTTTTGCATTCATAAATTTTTTGAGGCGTATGTTCTTCGCCTGTCCAAGTGTAACCTTTAAATTATGAATTAAAAATAAGAAATAAATTTAAAAAATATACTGCATGTATCATTAGCACAAAGAATAAAAAGTGAAGAATCTTCATTTGTATCGTTAGATCCAACGCTTGGCATTAATATATCAACAACATCTAGAAATTTTATAAGATCATATAAATCTATTTTCAACGTTAAATTAATAAACGGCCATCTTTAGCACTCAGAAAGGAGAGAGACAGAATGACTATATTAATTCACTCGTCTCGATTCTGAATAAAGTTGACAAGTTCCTACTCCCTATATTTTAATATTTGTTAAATAAAAGTTTGAAAAGAGAAAGCTTTCTTTTAATTGGTCAATCAGCTCGCTCAAAGGGCAGGTTTCAACTCCTGGAGCCAACGACGTCTAGTCTCCGATGAAAAGGACTAGAATATAAAACTATCAAAAATAACCTTGACTCCAGTCCTTAACATCAATTGCAGTTTGCCACATCAATTGGGCAGCTGAATACGCTCGCTGATATATCGCAGTCTCAAATGGACTATGCCCATTGATGTCACGTTGTCGCATTAAATCAATAAAATATTCACGTACTACGGAGTTTTTGCACAATTCACGAATTATTTCAATTGAATTGGCTTAAATTATATTTGTGAAGACAAAAAATAATTTAAGAACCTTGTCTTTCCTTGGCAGCTATAGGAATCCTTTTATTGATAAGATCAGATGATTCAGCACTTTCCGGCTCATCTTTGCCCGTTTCAGGGGAAGAATCTACCATAAAAATAAGAGTATAAAGTTACTCAAAATATTTAGAAAAACCTTTTTTAATTTCAGAAGTTAGTTCGTTTAAAAGTTGCTGTTGTTGATGCGCTTTTGCTCGTGTTGTTGGTGCTGAACTTATCATTTCTTGCCATTTGCGTTCATAACTAAAATAATTAACACATATACAGAAACAAAAAACTAAAGAAACCGTGTCTTAACAGCATCCGCCTCGACAGTGTCAGATTTTTGAGAGGCTGTTGATAAACGTGAATCAGTAGCATCAACATCAGCTTGGTCAGCATTTGTTCTGCTGTAAGCATTTTGAACGGCAACATGGAAAATATTTCGATTCCCTTCAATTTGTTCACAAACGATAGCAGGCTGACTTTCAATTGGGGAATTTAAAAGCTTTTTGAGAATAGCAATAACGACGTCCAATTGACTAAAAATTAAAAAAATCATCATAAAAGAAGAAAAAAATAAACCAGAAAAGTATGGCCTGCATAAGCGATCCATGATCAGGAAGTGTACATTCAGGGCTCGGAGAAACTAAAGCAACCATCAATAGAATACGATTGGCGTTTTTATTCAAGCTGTTGTTCTTCTTGTCAACGCTAATTTGTTCTGGAAAAATTAAAAAACCCAAAAATTCAGCTTTTTATTCAAAGTACCCGAACATATACTTGCACTCTTTATTTCACCAGACGATGCAAAATATCTTATACCCATTCCATATTGAAGAATTCGGCCTAGACCAGTATAAGATAATTGTTTGTATCCACCAGATATGTTCCGTAAAAGAGGTTGAAAGCCGCCACCAAAGCCATCATTTAACAGTAAAATTGATTCCTTAAAATAAAGCATGATAAACGTGTGAAAAAATCTCAAAACTTACATCCCCAAAGTTTTGAACTGTAGTCATACATTCATAGGAGTCATCTTTTTTATTTTGTGTTAATGCTCCAAAATTGACTGGGATAGGATGATCACTTAAAAGTTTGCCAACACAACTAATCCGCAGTAAATGGACACGTGACTGTTTTTCACATAAAACACGAAATCCTATGAAATTTTTTAAAATTAGAATTTTAAATTTTGATTAAAAACCTGTCAAATCAACTGCAACAGATAAAACTTGTTTAACAGAGGATGGTAGACGAATTTGTTTAAATTGCATTTGAAAATTTTCTGGAGATCTTGAACCACGCGATGAGGAAGAAACTAGAACTAAATCATCTTTGCGCATGAGTCTAATGCCCATTTTGCTTAAATCTGTGGATGGTTCAGATTCAAGTTTTTCCATTGTAGATTTGAAAACAATTCCACAATAAGCACCATCAACCTGAGTGAGAAAAGGATAATTGTAAGTAAAGATCGAGATTTTAAAAAGATCCTTTAACATGAGTCAAGGAAAAATCAAAGTCAAGGGAAAATTAAGGAATCCTGAAAAATCCTTGCTCTTGATTCTAAACCCAAGGAAAAATCAAAGTCTGGACCCAGGAGAAGACCAGAGAGACAGACAAGACCCCAGAGCCAACACCAATCTCTAAATACAAGTTAAAGACCTTCCCCCACGTTTGTTAAAAAATTTAAAATTTACAATTTTAACAATGCTTGTATCATTAACAGCCTCTTCATGAATAAATATGCAATCTTTCAGGTTCCATGCACTCTCTTTTCCAGCAAAATCAGAACTATTGTTTGCTGAGGTTGAACCAGAACCGGATAAGGGCTGAGCAGTTGTTGATGATTGTCGTTGTTCGTTCTCGGCTTGCGCTGAAGGAGCATTTCTTTTACGATTGCCAGCTACTAAAATATTTGGACCTACACCATGTGACTATCGTATAATGTTTCAGAATTTTAAAATTTTGCCAAAGTTAAACCCAAAAATTTTTCTAAAATATTTCTGAAAATGAGCAACAAAAAATCAAAGAAAACCACTCAAGTTGGAGACCCATAAAATACCTAAAATTGAAAAAAAAGTAAAAATTCTAAATGACTAAGGGAAAAAGTAAGAGGAAATCGTCCAAAAAATTGACTACAAATGGCAAAATTTACAATTGAATGAAACACGTTTCTCCTTTTGTTGTTGAAGTTTCTCACCATTATAGTTGTCGTAAGCATTCGCACTTCTAAAAAATATTCAAATTATAAAATATATTTTAATTTGAATAACCCAAAGACACGGAAACGACAAGTCTCATTCAAAGTCCATGCATCCTCGTACAAAACGCCAATCTGAAAAATCAGTTAAATCAAAAAACAGCATAGAAAAACCATTGGAATTCCTTGACTAAAGTTGACAGCAATTGAACCAAATGAATAAATTGGAGTAGATTTTGTACGTACCTTAAAAAAGAAAAGATTAAATTAAAAAATAAATTAAATAGAAACCTCGCTTCCAACAACAATCTCGGACCCACACGATTCAAAAGTGACTTGTTTTTTGCGGGCGCGTATTTTTTCCCAAATCTTCCTGCGCTCATTAAACGGATAGATTCCTCTTAAATTAAAAATTTTTGAGACGTAAATTATTAAAGAAACAACCTCCAAAATATATTCCCATTTTTTGTCAAAACAGCACTATAAAGCGTGCAGCAGAGCAACTTGTCGACTGGTTCAGGCATCTCAATAGGCGTTTCAGAAAGTATACGGCCAAGTCTATTGCCACATGAGATGTCCACAAATGATCCAACAAGGCCATTTTTGGAAAGTACTGCTGTGCGAAGACCACTAGATTCGATGTTAGAGATGGAGTCAGCCTCACCTTCTCCTTCTATATCTATAAATATAAAGATTCACATATGTTAAGCAAATTAATATAAAATACCTATGGATGAAAAAAGGATGTCGTTTGCAACATGTGGAGAATTGTCAGGCTTAGAATCAATCTCCCAACTCCAACCATAAATCTTTCCATTGTCAGCAAGCGCAATAAGTTCAGATTGCATAGAGACAATTTTTACGAATTTTGTAACGTCATCAGGAAATTGGAATTTTGTTGAACCATCAGCAACATCATTGCCATTTAAGCCCCAGTAAGTATAGCGCTCACCGAGGAAGAAATGTTCCTGGATTGTTGAAGAACTGTCCGCATTTTCCTTGTTTTGGTCTTTTGTTTTGTCTATTAAATTGAAAAGTTAAAAATAAAAAAATTTTCAAATTTAAACCTTCACCCTTGCGTCTAGCCAAATCACGCGAAATCAAGTATTCGTAGCCATCTCCAGCCGAATAAATGCTGTCGCTATCAAGTAAAGCGGCTGCTGCGGCACCACTTCCATCGGAACGAAGACCAGCATCGAGCAACGATAGCAACTCTTCGTGTAAATAGGCCTCACTTGTGTCATCCAAATCATCCATTTCATCATCGTCGCGAGAAAGTAAATTATTGACTGCCTCGTTGACATTTAAGTTAGTGCGTTGTAACTCGCGAACGATCACATCACGAGATTTGCCTTGTAAAACAACCTAAAGAATATTTTAATAAAGCCATAAAAAGGATAGAAACCTGGCATTGCACGATTAAATCCTCTGGAACGGAAGAGGCAGGAATCATTGGTCGAGAACGGTTTCTATCAATCACAACTCCAGTGCGGCAAAATCCGCCAGAACGAGTCCCTGGGCGCGTCATCATAATTCGCTAAAAATAAAATCAAAATTTGTAAAAAAAAGGAAAGAAAAAACCCTAATCTTGGCTGTCCGATTTGCGGCATTTGCAGCAGCATTCGCAGAAGCTGACGCTGGATCAGAGGAACCAGCAGTGGTGGTAGCTGGAGCTGTTGATGAACCAGGGCCAGATTCATCTCAAATAAAAAATCGTTTTAAAACTTAAAAGATTAAAGAATACTTTTGTCTGTTGGGGCGGTAGATTCAATAGTGTTGGCAACAATCTCATAACGAAGACGAGCGACTCGATGATCCTAAAAATGTACAAATAGAGGTTGGGAGAATGTGAGCTAGGTTGTTGGCTTTAAGAAAATCTTCGGCAATCCGTAACCGAACTGAAAAAATCCGGATTCATACCGACCTTAAATTTAGGATACACGGAGCCGAACCAAAGTGACCTACAACCCTACTGTGAATTAAAATCTTAAGCAGAAAGGCGCTTGAGAAAATCTTCGGAAAACGGTAACCGAACAAAGAAATCCGGATTCGATCCGACCTTAAACTTTAGGGATCCATAACCGAAAACCAAAGAACTGACCCACAACCCTAATGTAAACTAAAACCTTGAGCAGAAAGGCAACATAATTATGCCCAGCAGTAACTTGCAAAACATCTTCAGCTGGAATTTTTCGAAGAACAGTACATCCAGGCGAAGTAGAGCAATAGCCTTTATTTCGTTTCTCTGCACATTCTTTAATCCTGAAAATTTCGTAATAACATGAGTAAAACCAAAATTAACCTTTCGAGCAAAAGATTCTCGTTCCCAGGAAGCGTGTGTCCGAATAAGAAAAGTTGTTTGTCCTCGGTCATACAATAATAGTTTATTTTTCAATAAATTTAGAATAAATTTTCTGAAATAAAAAACGAGAAGTATTAAGACTTTGGCAGGTAAATTTATCGTTTACAGGTAGAGTTGGGGTTTTCGGGTCGGTCCGACGTTAGAGTCAATTTTTCGGGATTTGTTTTTATCGGGCCGGCCCGGCCGAGTCTTTTTCGGGCCAAAATTCGAAGCTCGACTCGATCTTTCGGACCGGGCCGCAATCCTAGTTACGGGCCCTTTCTCCCGAGTTTTTTCCTTAATATGCCATACTGGCCGGGCTTTCTTCCAAATTTTTTATTTACAACTGTTCATGAATATGTCATAGGGAAGAAAGTGGAATTGGAGAAGGAAAAGTAAAACGACAATTTTACCCTTTGACAACAACAAATTAATCTTAAATCACTTAAGAATCAGACCAGTGTCTAATAAACACGATGAAAAATAAAAGCAAAAATATTAAAATTCGGCGCATAGCTTACGGCGCAAATTTCATTACATTCGCGAATATTCGATAGAAAATTCAAAAATTTTAAGCTAATGCCAGAAAAATTGATGACAATTTATTTAGGTCTTTTGAAACGGAAAATTCATTAACTCAAAGAACGAATTTCGTTCTTGACAAAAACCCTTGAAACTCAAAATTCCGGGAATCCGAAACTGGGATTGTCTTAAAAATTTTCGCACAAGACGGGATTTCCACGGATGACATTTTGTCATCTTTTTGCCTTAATACCATTTTTGTATGTACCATTTTGTCTGGGAACGTTTCAAAATATTTATTTCTCTAACCCACACTATTTCCTGACGAGCTTCAAAATGTAACTTTACTGGATTTCAAAGTGTAAAAAAATAAAATCTATATTTTCAGTTAAAATAATTTACAAAATATTTGAAAAGGGTAAACAGTGAAATTATTGACATTTTATACGCAAATTGAATTTTTATTGGGTTTTGTTTCTTGTTGTGCCCAAACTTTTTTTCGTGTTAGTAGTTATCAAGCTGGGCCTGGACCAACGACTGGTTTTCTCCTTTACCCAGAGTCCAGGCCCAGGCATTTTTTGACCTTCTTGGGTTCTTCTGGGGCCAGGGTTTTTCCTGGACTACAGGCCCAGTATCCGGCCCAGGTCAATAAATCAAACCCAAACCCTCGAACAGGTCCAGGCTTTTCAAAAAATTTTTGTCGATCTTGGTTTTTTTGTCGAATTTTCTATTTTGCTTGGAACAAATTTTCAAATCTAATTTCCTTTTTAATTTTTTTCACAAGACTTGTTTAACAAATTCAGCTTTCTTCCTACTTATTTAATTATATTTAATTCTTAATTTTTTCTGAAGACCTTTACTGAATATCAACTTATTTGATTAACTATTTATTTTTTTGGACAAATGACTGAATATAAGGTTTGATTTTTTTTATTTTTTAAAAATTTCTGTTATTTAAAGTTGGTTGTTGTTGGCGATGGAGGAGTTGGAAAATCGGTTATTTTTATTTAAAATTTTGATGCTTAATACAAATTTGTAGGCATTAACTATTCAATTAATCCAAGGCCAGTTTATTGAAGAGTATGACCCGACCATTGAGGACAGTTATCGAAAGCAGGTTTGTTTTGTATTTTTCTTATTTTTGATGGTCGCTTCAATAAGGGCGCTTAAATTTCTGGTTTTATTAGAGAACGGCCTGGATCCAGACTTATTTTTCCGGTATCCAGAGTTAATATTAAGTGAATTTTTAAGTGTTCCTTGATCTTTCCTTGACTCAAGGCCACGAATAAGGTCCTCAACTAAAATCAAGAATTTATGTCAATGTTTTTTCGAATTTCTGATCTCTAGTTTTTATATTTTACTTTTAACGTGATGGAGTGACAGATTTATCTTGATTTTAAATTAGGAAATCGTTTTAGAATTCTGACTTAATTTTCGATTATGACTTTGGTAAATGAAAATATTCCTGTTCCTTTCACAGTCCTAGGGCTGTCGGTTCGGAACCGAACCGAAAAATTATCGGTTCGGCTCCGGATATCTCAGATTTTCCCAGGGCAACGCTACTGGTCTGGGTTGTCCAGGGTGATCTTTTATTTTCATAATATTTTTCAATTCCGTTGCATATTTTTGTCATTTAAGGTTCTTATTGACGGCGAGACCTGCCTTCTTGACATTTTAGACACGGCAGGACAGGTTTTTCTTTAAAAATATTTCTTTTTAATTTATAAATTAGGAAGAGTATTCTGCTATGCGTGACCAATATATGCGTACTGGCGAGGGTTTTCTTTTGGTTTTTGCGCTTAATGAGGTTTTTTGATCATTTTTAAATATTTTATTAACGTTGTATTTTTAGTACAAGTCTTTTGAGAATATCCACGCTTATCGTGAACAGATTAGACGGGTAAAGGACAATGACGAGGTTTTTATTTTCTTGTCATTTTAAAATTTTTACTTTAATAAGATTGACTGTTACCGGTAATATTGAACCTGTCAGATCCCATTTTTTCCTTCTCATGTGTTTTCCTATATATCTGCAGGATGGTCAACTTTGTCCTTCCATTCAAGAAGGAATAAAAATTAGGTAATTACTTTTGATTGCTTATAGGCAAAATTAGAAAGGCAATTGGGATGGACGAAAGGAGGATGTCTGACTATTTTGTAGATACATATGGAAAAAACGGGGAGGAATAAATGGGATCTGTCATGTTCAATATTACCCTGTTACCTACAATTTTCCTTTGTCCTTTTTGTGTTTTTTCGCTTGTATATAATGAGGAAAATGTAAAGAAATATAAGGGAAAAAGGAGGTGTCAGCTTAAATATCACCATTAAGTGTTTATGACATGGGTTCCTTTTTACTAAATTTTCTTAATTTTTTAAAGGTTCCAATGGTTTTGGTCGGTAATAAATGTGATCTCCAACAGCGAGCAGTTGACCAGCGATCTGTACAAGAATTGGCACGTTCTTTTGGCATTCCATTTATTGACACAAGTGCTAAAACTCGCAAGCATGTGGACGAGGCTTTTCATGTTTGTGAAAATTTGTTTTTTAACTTTGATTTATTGGCCTTTTAAATTTTCAAAAAATTCCAAATGTTTAAGATTCCATGGTTTTTAAAAAATCCTCATAGAAGGACCTAAGTAAAGTCGACATTATCTTTTTAGATTTAAATCGAGTAGATTGTCTATTGTTGACTTTTTTCGCAATCAAATAAGTTAATGTTTTACCTCAAGGTTCTCCCCATACATTTTAATTATTATTCTAATTCTCTATTAGAGATTGAGATTTTTGAAAAGCCTGGGCCTGTTCCTGGACTCTGGGTTTGATTTATTGACCTAGGCCCGATCGTAGGCCTGTAGTCCAGGAAAAACCCAGGCCAGGGAAAAACCCAGGCCCAGGAAAAATCCAGGAAGGTCAAAAAATCCCCGGACCTGGACTTTGGGTACACGAAAAACCCAGGCCTTTGTCCAGGCCCAACTCTATCTTTAATCTTCATATAATCATGAAGATAAATGAATTACAAAATTAATTTACTAATTAAAATTTTTTAGGCTCTTGTGCGTGAAATTAGAAAGTTTAAGGTATTTTTTTTATCAAAATTTTTTATTATAATTTAATTTAAAAAGCACAAGGAAAAGCCAAAAAGGAGGCGGAGATGTGCCATTATTTAAATAACTTCTCCAGCTCTAGTATATTTCTAAAAAAACACTCCTCTCTCTCTATTTTACATTCAATGTGCAGCAACACATAAAAGCAGTATTTAAATGATCCAAAAAATATGCGTGTTTTTATAAATAATGGCTTCATTTTTAAATTAAAAATTCCATAATCAAAATATTTCATGTTTTTTTTGTTTATTATCTATGACGACAAATAAAAAAGGATTATTGACTTATAGACACTTTAAACTAGGGTAGGAACCTTACTTCGGAGTCGGGAGTGTAGGGGATCGTGCCTCGACGTGATAAAGCCTTCGGGTTTGGTTTGGGGTTTTTACCAAAAAATCGTCGGGTGTAGGGTTAGCCTAGTATTATAAACCTTGGTTCCTCACGATTTTTGCTACATATACAGCAGGGGGTGCTGTCTCCCACCTTCTGCAGAATTTTGATTTTATACCTTTTTAAAATGCGGGAGGGCCCATTCCTGCTATAAACCTTGATCCCTCCACTTTGGTTCCTCTACAATTTCTGCTGTGATTACAGCTCTCTCGTTATTACTGACGCTAATATTCAATGGAAAAGTGTTCCTTAGCAACCATTTTTGGGTGAATTTATAAAAAAACATTCTTTACCTTTTCAATTAAAATGACCATAAACTAGTACTGAATGGTTGTTATTTCTCCAAATCGTTTAAAATTTATTCTTGATTTGTTCTATGCATTTTTGGCTACCTTAGCTTGGGTATTCTCTTTTTGGACTGGTTTAATAATTTCAAAAGAAAATTTAAATTTTTTTATTTCCAATAAAACAAAATAATGTTGCGACTTAAAACTGTTTATAGCACTGTAAGATAATTTTAAATTTGGTTTTAAAAATATTTGAAAAATTTTAAAGCCAATATCTGTCGAATATCGTGCTTCCACGCTTTCATTTGCCAATATTTGGCATTTCTTCAGCTTCCCTTTATCAGCAATAATTGCGCTGTTTTTAACGTTTGCTACACAGGTTGTTGATATTTCCTCAAGTATACCTCAGATTTTTAAATTTAATTTTGTAGGGGTTGTGGCGAAGGACCAACACTTATTTAGAGCGGCCTATTGTACAGTTTAATGAACAATTATTTCTTTTATTCGAAGACGGGGAAGGCCAAGTCCAACATTTTTGGAGCCCTGTAACTCATTGGAATGAACGATGGAGTGAATACTTGACTTTTCCTGCATTTGAAATGAGTAGTTTGGATGTAGACGATGATGGTCGACCAGAGGAGGTTCTTGGACGTATATGATTAACAAAATTAAATAATTCAGACAATAATAAATATTCTATTTCGTTCACCAAAAGGCAACACAAGTGATAAATTCAGAGTTATTACTTTTGTGTTATTTTTTGATGTTCGCCTTGATCGACGTGCATTGCTACAGGTAGAAAATAAAAATGTTTTTATACTTTAATTTAAATGTAAATTTTATTAGTTTAAAATGTGCCCGGTTATTGGGAAGATCAGCAGACCATCCAATACATATAAAGCTATGAGGTATGGGAAGGTGCTAAAATGCGCCTATTTTTACAAGCAAAATTTTCTTTGATTTAAGCATGATCGGTATTCTACAAATGACTCAACGTGGACCACTGCCCAGTTGGGGAAATTTAACTCAATCGCCTTTTGTATGGGCATCCTCGACGTTGAATATTAGGAATGCTACAGATTCAGCTAATAATTCTATCAGCGATTACTTAAAAACAGACGAGACTAGTTCATTGTTAGATTTAGACGACTACAACTTGAAAAATAAAATGGATTCAGCTATTTGGGCACTTCAGAATTATCAAATAGAGCAGGATTTCACACTTGAACTTGTTAGGTAACTCTCTCCCTCTCTCACAAGTAATAATCCTTTCCGTTTTGTAGCAGCGCCCAGCGATGGGATACTCGTTCAGAAACCCCAAATGATACAGAATCTGGAAGCTTTCACGTCAATTACAGGCTTAGAATTAATGAACAAATCTTCTATTATAGGTTGATTTGTGTCTTATTCCCTCAAATTACTTTCAATTTTCAGAACGGATGTGTGGGAAATGCTAAAATTGGCTTGGATTCAATTTTTGGCTATTTATATTGTTGTCCGAACATTGTTCAATTCACTTTCCGCTTTTCTATATCAAAACCACATTTTAGAAACATTTATTGTGCGTCCACAAAATTGGGAAGATCGAGATTCCAAGTTTAAATAAATCCTGGGTACTTTTTGGATATCTCGTCCCCTTTGGAGTTTTCCCTAGGATGTTTGTAATGATCAAACTTCTTTTTGCTGATGCCTCTCATTTGAATAGGTCACAGGCAGAGGTGGGTCGGAACATCCAGAGGTGTCGGAAATCGGAAGAGCCTGAAATCGGAACTGTCTCAAAAGTCGGAACTCGGAATTTCGACCTTATGGAAATCTCTGAGATTCAAGTTAGGGTGCTGGATATCCAGAAAGTACCAAAACATGATTGTTGAATCATTAAAAATCAAAATTTTGTCTTTCACTTTGTCATTAAATTTAAATTATTTTAAAAATGCATCTAACTGATTAAAAATATTTTTAGAAAAATCAATTTAGTTTTTAATTTTTAAAAAAAAACTGGTTGTCAATTAGTTCTTAGCCTCTGTCCTCCCATTAATAAACACCAGTTTTTACTAATCATTAACTTGTTTGGTGCAAAAAATTTTTGGTGAAGATCAACAGCTCAAAGCGCGAAATTAACGTGAAATGTGCAACTTCATTTGTAGCTGGCCGAATTAATGAATGAATTTTTGATCGATTTGTTTAGTTTATGTGCGTGCGCAAGTGCTTATTATTGCCGTTGGCGGCCTTTACCACACCTAAATATCTGCACATTTCATTCGCGCACATCCTTTGAAAACAAATTGCCTTTGGAAGGTAATATTCTGCTTTTAATCCTTTTATTCTCTTCAATTTTAGCTTAATTTGGACCCTCTTTTATTTTTTTTAATAATTTTATTTTCATCATAAGATTGTAGACTTTCCCCCTTCTTGTTTCACATTGACCCCCCTCTCCTCTTTCGCGCCCCTTAAACCCTTCCCCTTCCCCCCCCCCCTCCCCTTCCCCCCTATTTGCATTTTGTTCAACAACCCCTCCTCTTATGCTGCGGCTACTCTAAATGCAAAATAAAAAATATTATAATCCACTCATCAATTTTCTTGTTCACCCATCCATTACCTGATTTGGCCTTGGTTTTGTAGCCTTGATTCTCGTCGGAGAGATATTTTATTTTTGCCGAAGAAAATATGAAAATTGGAAGGAAAAATAGGGAAGATGATTGATTGTGTCATCGGACCTTTACCCTTCCAATTTCAAACTTTTCACTTTAAAATAATGAAAAATGAAAGTAAAATAATAAAAAAATATTTTGCTGTTAAATAATAATTGAAAAAAATATTTTTAAAGTAAAATTTTTTTGAGAGGGGGCAGGTAGCACCGAAATGAGAAAAGGGTGTCTGCTGCGAGTTTGTTTTTAAATATTTATAAATTTGAAAAATATTTTTTATTTTTCATCATTACCTTTTGTACTTATTTTTTAATTTCATTTATTTTTATTATTATTTTATATGTTGTTCAGTGTCAGTACATTTTCTATGATAAGAAAATCAGGAATAATTTCGGAATACTAAACAGACTCCGATTAGGACAAATTATATGTCATTCGACTCAGCTCGGCGAGCTGAGTCGAATGACATCAAAATATCGATTGGGACGTAACTATGTGCCGAGTTATAGGTCCCGAAAAATTGAAAAACCATAGGGGGGACCAAGCACTTTTTTGGGGTGAAAAATTCGAATATGCAGATAATAGCTCATTTGAAAGAGCTCTTCGAGCTGAGTCGATTGACACCAAAATCGCCGTGATTGGTCAAGATTGTTCGAAGTTATGACAGAAAAAACAAACAACGTAAACCTACGGGGCGTCGGCGAGGCGCTTGTGCAAAACTCCGCGCTTCGCGCGGAGTTTTGCGGCACGCGCCTCGCAGGGAGTCTACGGGCGCTGGGTCTGGGCTCGTAACTTAATCCTATTCCAATTATCGCTGTGATGGTCATGCCTTGCTTCCTCCGCAGCAGCAAGAACATCCACGGAGGCCATAGGTAAGGAGCTAAAACAAACGAGCATAACTTTGTCAAAACAAGTCGGATTTCGATGATTTTGGTGTCATTCGACTCAGCTCGCCGAGCTGAGTCGAATGACATATAATTTGTCGCAATCGGAGTCTGTTTAGTATTCCGAAATTATACCGAAAATCAGTTACCCAAAATCAATTCTGATGATTTTGAAGCATTTTCTGAACTCGGAAAAAGTTCACGCACTTTTTTTGACTCCTAGGCAGCCCCAATTTAGGTAGATAACTCTGTTCCGGGCTAAATACTACCTTTTCTGGCTCTTAATTAGTATCTTCGGATTTGACCAGACAATAAATTTTTTCAAAATTTCACCTCGAAGTTGCGTTATTATTTTCTCACATTGCTTGCCTCTATTTAAATTTTAAACAATATTTTTTAAAATTAATTCAAAATTTTCAAAATTTAAAATTGATCATATATTTTTCTCAAATCGATCAAAATTAGTCAAACAATTACCTAGCTAGACCGGTTGTCCGTAGAGTAAATTTGCTAGAGGTGTTGTTTTGTTTTTATTTCGCCGTCTGTAAAATAAATCTTTTCCGCTAGTTGAGAGAGTTTTAGAAAATATTTTTACTGTTTTGCTCTCCTCATTTTTAACAACAATCCGCGCACTGTACATTTCCACAAAAAATTTTTCTATCACCGGCCATCTCCAATTACTCCCGAAAATAAAAATAAAAATGACCAGCATGTGAGAGAACAAAAAAATATTTTTTTATCAACTCTTGATCCTTTTTCCTATTTAATTTTAGATCAGAACTTTAATAGAACTCTTCACAGGGTACACTCCGATGTACTGCCGAGCCCAATGTATCGCCGAGCTATAACTTTGTTCAAAATTGCCGAATCCGTGGCGCCCTGGTATGGTTCGATTCAGCTGGTCGAGACGCATCGAACCATACCAGGGCGCCACGGATTCGACAATTTTGAACTAAGTTATAGCGGTAATTCCAAGGCTGGTCCCCCCCCCCTTTTTTTTCCTTTCTATTTTTTTCGATTTTTTAAACTTTTTATGGCAAATTACATATCATTCGAAAGAGCTCTTCGAGCTGAGTCGAACGGTACTAGATTCATCGAAATCCGACTTAAATAAACATAGCTATGAGCATTTGTTTTAATCCCTTTCAGCATCACAAAAAGAACGTCCTTCGAGGATTTAGCTTCATAAATCTGTTCAGATTCGCCAAATCTAACCGATCATAGTATCATTCTACTCAGCTCGAACAGCTCTTTCGAACGATATATTGAAAATTATATGCCAAGCAAAAAAACTCAAAATGGTCAGAGGAACAGAAAAAAAGGGGGGGGACCAGCCTTGGAATTACCGTTATAGCTCGGCGGTACACTGGCCTGCTCCCCTCTTCACATTTTCTTC
Source organism: Meloidogyne enterolobii (assembly GCA_963681835.1). Classification (NCBI taxonomy): domain Eukaryota; kingdom Metazoa; phylum Nematoda; class Chromadorea; order Rhabditida; family Meloidogynidae; genus Meloidogyne; species Meloidogyne enterolobii. Next base: position 142,818 of record CAVMJV010000139.1, read on the forward strand.
TTCATTTTTTAATTTTGACATTTTATTTTTTAAATTATGCCGGTCTATTTTGGCTGTGCTCATTATGCGATAGTAATCATTTTTGGGTTGACGTTACTTTCGTCAAAAAAATTCACCGCCAAATTATTCATTTTTAACTGTCTTATCATCCTTCTGTTTTGGAGACTATTCTAGATTATTCTATACCTTTTAATTAAAATAAATATCCGAAAAAATTTTTTCTGGTAAATTTATAGTGATATTTCTTTGGGAAATCTTATTAAAGGATTTTGGGGGTTAAGATAAGATTTTGGGCAATTGTGAACTTTGTATGACCCCTTTTTATTTTCTTCCTAAATCTATAGTTCACCGTATTATCATAAAATATTTTGGGAATACTGAGGTCTAATCTCCCAAAGTTAGATCTCCAAAGTAGACCCAAAGTTAATCCCCTAGATTACACACGCAAAATACCGAACCATAATTAAGGTTGGGCCCCGACTCCTTGAGGGCACGTTTTTTGGAGTGTGCTGGAGTATGACAGACAACAACTTGTTTGTGCTTTCTTTCAGTCATACTCCAACGCACCCCGACAAACGCGCCTTCAAGGAGCGCAACCCTAACCATACATAATAGGTTCTAACACGAAGAGCTGGGTACTACTATAATCGCCTTAGACCCTGGGGCCAGAATATCGGGACCAGATATGGGCGAAAAAACGAAAAAAGGTCACAAAACGAAATATTCGCCCATCTCTGATCGGGATGGGATTTTTCAATGTACGAACAGTTACCCTACTGATTTCGAGACCTACGGACACTGTCTTCGATAGTAAATTGTCCTATTGAAGAACAGTGTTCTAATGTTTAAGAACTATCGTAATCACTCAAGAAGTTATTTATTTTTGACACCACAATTCAAATAGGTATGTCTGTCCCCTACAGAATAACCCACCCCCTCTTTCTAAAATAGTTTTTGGATTATGAGATATTCTAGTTGATAATCAATTCAATTTTATTATTTTAATCCCTTTCTTGTTTAACATAATTGATTGGATAAAGATTATAAGATCTATCGACAGCCAAATAGCTGCCAGAAAAAGTATCAGCAATCGGTCGATATTGCTGCACAACTAGCGCAACCCCATGCACTTCGCACATGCGCAGAGGATATTCTTGAGGGTTGTTTATGTTTTCGCCTTCCCGTCTGCCATTTCACAGCCTTTTAGGGCTGAAATTCCCTCAAATTATGAGAAATTAAGTTTTTTTTATTTTGAAGACACGTTGAGTTAATGGGTCAGATTTTTTCTCTTTTATTTTATTTCTACAGCGTAATTCAATCTAAATTATAGGTCATTTAGGTCATTTAATTATAGTCATTTATTAAAGGAAACTGATTCAATTTTTCATCCATTTTTCATCCAATTTTCACAAAATTTCTCTATTAATCATAAAAATTTTTCTATTAATTTTTAGCATTTAAAAATGTATTTTTATTAAATACATACACTCATTATGTTGTTTTTGTTGTTTAAATATTTTTTGTTACCCCTATTTTTGCTCAATTTATTTTGCTTGCCAAGATTATGTATTAATTTGGATACAAAATTTCCTATACATACAATACAAAGTAAGTTTACTTTAAGATTTTTTCAAATATTGTTTTTCAAAATTAACTATGGAAAATTGGCGCGCCGAAATTTGCGGATTTTAATTTGCGGACCCGAAATTTGCGAACCCGAACTTTGCGGACCCGAATTTTGCGGACCCGAACTATGCGGACACGAATTTTGCGGATCCGAGATTTGCGGACCAAAAATTTGCGGACCGACAATAGAGTCTACTGAACCTCGGAAATTTCAAAAATTTTATCCTGCGGCGTTAATTAGGATAAATTCAGGCATCATGACCTTATGAAATGGCCATATAAATGATTTTTTAAGGAATTTTCTCGATTGATTAAATTATGAAATAATTTCAAGATAGAAAATTGATAAAAATTTTGAAAAATCAAGAAAAAATCTTGAATCCGGTATGGATCATGGTAAACTCTGCCGGAATCCTTGAAAAATAAAATTTTTAATTTTTCCTTTTTACTCAAGTGTCGGTCCTAAAATCTTGGTTCCGCAAAGATCAGGTCCGCAAACTTCGTGTCCGCAACGTTCGGGTCCGCAACTTTCGTTCCGCAAATTTCGGGTCCGCAAAGTTCGGGTCCGCAAAATTCGGGTCCGCAAAGTTCGCGCCACGGGAAAATTTCTTCCGACCCAGAAGTTAAACATCCTAGAGGTCAACTCACCTTGGGGGTCAACTTCCGGGTGATTATATGATCCTGGAGGCCAAGTCCGAATACTCAGGATTACGTCTTCTGCCTCTTAATCCCATTAAATCCTAATCCTCTTAATTTCAATAACTCCCTCTTAATCCCACTTATTTAAAGTTATCCTAATTATCAAAATTTCTTCCACCCCGGAAGGTCAATTACTATGAGCTAAACACCCTAGAGGTGACCTTAGAATCAACTCTAAATGATAGGGTCTCCTGTATCCCTCTCTCTTAATCGTTTTTAATCCTAACAAAGTCATCTTAATCTGCCGAAATTCATCTATATCAAATATACTAATTATCAAATCCTAGCTTAAAAAATTTTTTCCTTTCCACCCTAATTCCTGGGCGGCTGGGATAAAAATTCTCCAAAATTCTTCATAAATAAAAGGAATTTTACTTGGAGTTGAACCACCACATCCATTTCACCGAGGACCTCCTGGCGTCAGGCCTGGATTCATTTCTGGGACTGTCTTTACAACTGATGCTGAAGCTCCAAGTATAGGACATAGAGGTGCTCATCGTTCTCATTTACAACAGCAAAGTCCCTCTGGAAGTTCTTCTGGAGTTTGTTCTGAGACAGAGTTTCGATGCGATGATGGTCACTGTATCAGGCTGGAATGGAAATGTGATGGATCTGGTGAGTTTTGAGTAGATGGACTTAATTACACTGAATGTTTTTTATCAGGTGATTGTCGCAACGGCGAAGATGAGAACAATTGCCGTAAGAAATGTTCTAAATTATCTGTTTAAATCTAAATTTTTAGCCCACCCGGGATGTAAAGCCGAACAGTGGCAATGTGAGAGATTTTTAATTACTGATTTATAATTTACCGTGTTTCCTTGAATAAATACTCTGGGTAATTATTGCTTCGACCTCGTTGGGGGGAGTAATTGAGGGAGGGCAATTATCCGGGTTTTGAAGTTTGAAACTTTGGCAGGGCTTTTGATGGAGAGTAATTATTGTTTCAACCTATTGCTGGAGAGGGTAATTAATAGATTGGGGTAATTTTTTGATGGAGGGTAATTAATAAAGCTAATAGATCCCTTAAATTATCCTTAAGATATTAAATATTATTTTAATATTGCAGGCGATAAATACGATATTCACTCAGTCTCGTGCATTGTAAGATTAATCTTGAATTTAAAATTTTGAAATAAAACAATATTTTGTAGCAAGAGTATCAGCGTTGTGATAATATTGTAAGCATTAAATTTACAGGATAACTAGGACTAAAATTTCTTTTATTAAAGAGCGATTGTGTTGATGGTTCTGATGAAAAAGACTGCCGTAAGAATATTTTTAAATTTTATACAAATTTAAATTTTGAAATAACACAAAAATTTATTTTAATTTTGAAAAATTCAGCCGCATCTCCAGTAAACTGCGAAGTTAAAGATGGTTCAGTTTTTCAATGTTTTGATGGACGCCAGTTAAGTTTTAAAAACCAGTACTTACCAAACCAGAAAATTAAAACTTATTTAAAACTTAAAATTAAAACTTATTTACTTAAAACTAAGTCTTAAGTTTCCGGAAAACAAAGTTGTTAAGTTTACTAAAAAAACTTTAGTAAACTTAACAACTTTGTTTGTTTCTTAAGTTTCCGGAAAATTAAAACTTATTTTAAGTTTTAATTAAAACTTATTTTAAAACTTATTTTTAAACTTACTGGAAAATTAAAACTTATTTTAAGTTTCCGGAAAATTAAAACTTATTTTAAGTTTTAATTAAAACTTATTTTAAAACTTATTTTTAAACTTACTGGAAAATTAAAACTTATTTTAAGTTTCCGGAAAATTAAAACTTATTTTAAGTTTTAATTAAAACTTATTTTAAAACTTATTTTTAAACTTACCGGAAAATAAAACTTATTTTAAGTTTTAATTAAAACTTATTTTTAAACTTATTTTTAAACTTACCGGAAAATAAAACTTATTTTAAGTTTTAATTAAAACTTATTTTAAAACTTATTTTTAAACTTACTGGAAAATTAAAACTTATTTTAAGTTTCCGGAAAATTAAAACTTATTTTAAGTTTTAATTAAAACTTATTTTAAAACTTATTTTTAAACTTACCGGAAAATAAAACTTATTTTAAGTTTTAATTAAAACTTATTTTAAAACTTATTTTTAAACTTACTGGAAAATTAAAACTTATTTTAAGTTTCCGGAAAATTAAAACTTATTTTAAGTTTTAATTAAAACTTATTTTAAAACTTATTTTTAAACTTACCGGAAAATAAAACTTATTTTAAGTTTTAATTAAAACTTATTTTAAAACTTATTTTTAAACTTACTGGAAAATTAAAACTTATTTTAAGTTTCCGGAAAATTAAAACTTATTTTAAGTTTTAATTAAAACTTATTTTAAAACTTATTTTTAAACTTACCGGAAAATAAAACTTATTTTAAGTTTTAATTAAAACTTATTTTAAAACTTATTTTTAAACTTACTGGAAAATTAAAACTTATTTTAAGTTTCCGGAAAATTAAAACTTATTTTAAGTTTTAATTAAAACTTATTTTAAAACTTATTTTTAAACTTACCGGAAAATAAAACTTATTTTAAGTTTTAATTAAAACTTATTTTAAAACTTATTTTTAAACTTACTGGAAAATTAAAACTTATTTTAAGTTTCCGGAAAATTAAAACTTATTTTAAGTTTTAATTAAAACTTATTTTAAAACTTATTTTTAAACTTACTGGAAAATTAAAACTTATTTTAAGTTTCCGGAAAATTAAAACTTATTTTAAGTTTTAATTAAAACTTATTTTAAAACTTATTTTTAAACTTACCGGAAAATAAAACTTATTTTAAGTTTTAATTAAAACTTATTTTTAAACTTATTTTTAAACTTACCGGAAAATAAAACTTATTTTAAGTTTTAATTAAAACTTATTTTTAAACTTATTTTTAAACTTACCGGAAAATTAAAACTTATTTTAAGTTTCCGGAAAATTAAAACTTATTTTAAGTTTTAATTAAAACTTATTTTAAAACTTACCGGAAAATAAAACTTATTTTAAGTTTGCAGAAAATTAAAACTTATTTAAAATTTAGCTCTTAAGTTTGCGGAAAATTAAAACTTATTTATTTAAAACTTAGTTCTTAAGTTTCCGGAAAATTCAAACTTATTTACTTAAAACTTAGGTTTTAAGTTTCCGGAAAATTAAGACTTATTTACTTAAAACTAGGCTTAAGTTTCCGGTTTAATAAGCTTAAGTTTACCGAAACTAAATTCTTAAGTTTCCGGAAAACAAAGTTCTTAAGTTTACCGAAACTAAGTTCTTAAGTTTCTGGAAAAAGTTAATTAAACTCTTTCTTAAGTTTATTAAGTTTATTAAAACGTTTCTGGAAAATCAAAACTTATTTACTAAAAACTAAGTTCTTAAGTTTCCGGAAAACAAAGTCTTAAGTTTCCTAAAATTAAGTTAAGAACTTAGTTTTAGAGCTTAGTACAATCTGGAATCATTCCGAAAATACTTTTAATAGTTTGTCTGTTTTAGTGTTTTCCAATTACTCGCAAATGCGATGGAATCTATGATTGTCGTGATCTTAGTGACGAGAAAGATTCTTGCTCCACTAATCATACAGTATTTAAATTATAGTATATCCTAGACAGAAATATTTAGGCTTGTTTTCCCTACCAATTTCGATGCGCGGATAAAACCCAATGCATACAAAAAATTTGGGTTTGTGATGGAACCCCTGACTGTGCTGATAAATCGGTTGAATTTCTGTTTGGAAATTTTCTAGAATTTTATTTTTGAAGGATGAACCACCAACATGCAAATTTCCAGCGTGCCAGGCAGGCGATTTTAAATGTAAAAATAAACGTTGTGTTCCTCAAAAATTCCGTTGTGATTACTATGATGACTGCGGTAAATAATATAAAATGTTTACTGATTTGACCTAACAATTAAAAATGTTCAGGTGATAATTCAGACGAGGAGGAATGTGGTCATTATAAATGCCCTCCGGATATGTGGCCCTGTCCAAATTCCGGTCATTGCATTCATCTGTCAAAATTATGTAATGGAGTTAATGTGAGTTTGAGGGTCAAAACAGGACTTTAAGGCTAAAAGGCTTATTAAAAATTTTTTATTTTATCAGGATTGTGATAGTGGCGCGGATGAAAAAACATGCTGTTAGTTTCTAATTTAGTTTGAAGTTATCAATAAATAATTTATTTACAGCTCGTAATCTTTGTCAAACGCTCGGATGCCAGTCCGGATGTGCAAGTTCTCCTACCGGTGGCATTTGTACTTGTCCACAGGGCTATAAACTCGATGAGCGTTTCGAACGGTCTTGCATTGGTAAAGGCTATTTTGAGAATTAATGAGTGAAATTGAAGGAAAAAATCAATTTTTAAGACATTAATGAATGCGCCGATTTTGGATATTGTGATCAAACTTGCCAGAATCACCGACCTAGTTTTACTTGTGGCTGTTTAGGATCCTGCTTTAAGTAGACTTCTAATGCTTTTATTTAAAGAATCCTTCGGCTTTTTTAAAGACTTCAAATGGTGCAAAGCACAGGGGCAAATTCAGGATCGTTTGGTGGAAGCAATAATTTAACACTTCGGGGGTATTGCATTTCCAGTGAACCTGAACAAATGCGTCTGTTTGTCGCTCGCCGTGAAGGACTTTATCGGCTGAATCCAGCAAATAAGGTTGGAATTCAATTTAGAATTCACCTCTAACCTTTTATCTGTAGGAAGAATCTGCCGTTAAAATCGCTTCAGGAGAATTTATTTATGGAGTAGATTTTGATTACGAGAAACGGAAAATATTCTGGACTGATCGGTTAGCCCACTCTCTCTACCGGGCTGATATCACTTCTGGGGGTGATATTGAACATATTGTACGTTTATTAGTTGTAGTCCGGTTTGAAAATAAATTTTTAGCACAAATTTGAGCTAAAATCACTGATTTACCCGAGAAATTTAGCCGTTGATTGGATTACTAATAATGTAAATTTTACACAATTGAGTGGATATTTCTTTCAAAATTTAAAGATTTATGTAATCGAAAGTGGCTCAAGACGCATTGATGTGCTCAACTATGAAGGCGATAAACGAACTGTTTTGCTAGCAGATGGCCTTACTCTTCCACTCGATATTGCTTTGGATCGTGAGCTTAACCCTTGATAAGTTTAAAGGATTGTCAAATTTAAGCTCTTCGGGGTGAAATGTTCTTTTCTAACCAGTTAAAATTGGAGACTTGCCACATGGATGGTTTGATATTTACAACTTTTAATTACTTTAAATTTCTTGATAAGGTACAAGTCGACGTGTAATAGTCGAAACACACACCCATCAAGTGAGTATGAGTTCCTTTATAACTCAAGTTTTATAACATTTAGGTGAGCGGTGTTGTTGTTGATATCGCTGCTAAACGAGTTTACTGGTGTGACCCGAAAGTCGACCGAGTTGAATCAGTTGACTATTCTGGTAATGATCGACGACAGATTGCATCTGGAAGGTTGAATTTCATAAAAGATCCTGTTTCCGGATCGTATTAACTCTGAATTTCTTAGAAATTTTGCTCCCCATCCTTTCGGATTGGCTATATTCGATCAATACCTGTATTGGACAGACTGGACAAGATTGGGAATTATGCGTGTTGAAAAGTTTGGAGCGGCTTCTGAAGTTATTTGGTCTAATAAAGATGGGAACGTTTTTCCTATGGGGATTGCTGCATATCATCAAATGGCACAGCCCGGTCCTTCTCACAGTGATTGCTTCCAGCAACACATTGAAAATCCGTGCGATAAGGCCGATTGTGAGGGAATGTGTCTTCTAGCCAAAGATAATGTCGGATTTGGTGTGGGCTACCGTTGTGCTTGTCCTATCGGCCAGGTAGACTGACTGGACTAGCATAAATAATAGGCATTCTTATCTAGAAATTGGTTGACGGTAAACGATGTGTGCCTTCAATAGATTATTTGCTGTTTAGCAGCAACAGAGTTGTGAGTCTAATACTTACTTAAATCATAAATTATTTCCACCAAAAGATTCGTGGCATTTACCCCGAAATCCTACAAAATACACTAGCCGAAGCTGTTTTGCCAATTTCTCCTCAATCTCAACGTAGAGTAGGCATGTACTTTGCAGTAGAATGTGATGTTCATAGTTCAAGCTTCTTTTATGCTGATATTATGGATAATACACTTTACCGGTAGATTAAATGTGAATATATATTCGATTATGAATTTTAGTGTGAAGCCAGATGGAGAAGGATCGGCTCCAATACTTGTGGTGGGTCTCTCAAGTTCCAAAAAATTTATTAAAAAATTTTTAAGACCCACAATGATGGCCTAATATCCATGTCATTTGATTGGATGAGCAGGCAACTATACTATATGTGGGTAATTTTGTCTTATGTTTAGGGATACCTTTATAATTGCTTCAAAATTAAGCGACAACATAAGGAACTCCTTGGAGGTTGTAAAGGTGACCGACCAGGTGAATTACAAAAAATAAATTCTGAAAAGAAATTCAATACAGGGTCTAGTAAATCCTGAACAACTTGTCCGCCGTAAACTGCTTGTGAAACTTCGAGATCCAGTTTCTGTAGTTGTACACCCATGGAGAGGATATGTCTTCTTTGCTGAGGCAGAAAGGCCAGTGAGGATTATTTCCATGTTTTTTAATGCTTAATATTCTCAACCAAGGCTCGTGTATGGCGTTGTAACCTAGATGCAACCAACTGTATCGTTTTGCGAAACCAAACGATCGGCCGTCCTTCTGGTCTAGCCATCGACTTTGCAGAAAGTCGTCTTTGTTTGGGGGATTCCTTACTTAAATTCTTTGCATGTATGGATTTTGATGGACAAAACTGGGCCGTTTTGCCTGTGGAAGACCCCCTTCCTGTGGCTATTACTTTCCTTGGAGACCAAATTTATTATGTTCATCAAAGACCTTACTCCATTCGCCGTGTCTCCAAGAATTTCGGAGGCGTTGGACGCATTGTTCGTGACTTCAGGCAAGAATTGGACAAATTAACTTAAATTATGTTTCAAAATTTTCAGTGGAGAGGAAAGGAGTATCTTCTCAATAAAAGGTTGTTCTACACAGAATCAACCTGCTTCCGATCCTAGTCATAAATATCCAGGTGTCTAATAAGCACGTTAGTTAACAAAAAATGTTCATAATTAAAGACCATCTTAAACATCCTTGTCAGGAGCATAATTGCGCTCATTTTTGCTTTGCATTACCTAGTGATGATCATTCAATGCCTTTGACTAAAAAATGTGGATGTAAACATGGTGGATAATTTCAAAATCATTTTTTTTGAGAAATATTTTTAACAGGATACAAGGTTAATCCAAACAATGAATTGGCTTGTATTCGCGATATTCTTGAACCGATTGAACCTCTTTGCCCTCGAAATGGTTCACAGGTTAGACATGTTTACAACTAGGGTAGAAAATTACTCCAAACAATGAGGCAACCCGAAACCCCCGACTTCTGTCCCAAAGACTCTACCTCGACAAACCCCGATCCCCGACACTTACGACCCCGAAGGGCTGGGTTGCTGCCCTATTTTCAAGTATAATTAATAGTGGAAACGGTTTTTCAAACTTTAAGACTTAATTCTAATTTAGAAAAATGAACTTGCTCTACAATTCCAATGCGCTAACGGTTGTTTTTACTGAAATGTTATAAATAATTTTGGCAATTTTAGGGCGTTGTATTCCTTTGGAATGGCGGTGTGATTCAGAAGGTGTATTAACATTTAATAAATAATCTTATTTCGTTATAAATAGATGATTGTCTTGATGGTTCAGACGAACAAGATGAAAACGGGCATTCCTGTTTCAAAGAAGTGGAATGTCCAGAAGCAACAATTCGTTGTAATAACACCAAGAAGTGTATTCCAGTTCAGTATGCTTGTGATGGGGATAATGATTGTGGAGATTTTTCTGATGTTAGATTTTTTATTTAATGACTTGTAACGCTTGTTTATCTAGGAAGATCAACGCTTTTGTAAAGATGGCCAACGTCCACAATGCGGTGCCAAAAAGTTCCAGTGTGACAATAATAGGTGTGTTCCCGAACAATGGCGGTGCGACTCCGATAGTGAGTGTCAAACCATACTTTTTCCTACCCTCTAATTAATTTTAAAGATGATTGCGGAGACGGGAGTGACGAAAAGCTCGAACTTTGCCACAACGCCACTTGTTCCTCTAATCAATTTACTTGCGCGAATGGTCGCTGTATTCCTGTTTATTGGCTTTGCGATGGGGATAATGTTTGGAATTTTTAAGAAAATTTTCTAGGCTTTTCTTTACATTCAGGATTGTTATGATGCAACTGATGAAGATCCGGAACGTTGTCCTCCAGTACAATGTCGGCCAGATCAGTTTCGATGTGCGAGTGGTCGGCAATGCATACCATTAGCGTACTCTTCTAAAAATTTTCTTGCTAACTTAACTATTTTCCCTTTAGAAATCATTGCGATTCCCAAGATGATTGCAACGATGCTTCGTTAGTTATTTTTAGATTTCCAGAAAATCGTTGCTGTAACTTTTAAGGGATGAGGAAAGTTGTTTGCCACGTGAAGGCAATTGTGCTGCTGACCAGTTTAAATGTGTTACTTCCGGTATTTGTATTCCCGCGGCATGGAAATGTGATGGGTGAATAATTTTAATTCTTTCCCATAAATAATGAAATTATTAGACAAGAAGACTGTGATGATGCAAGCGATGAACCACGTGAAACTTGCCAACTTCAACATGTTACATGCCCTAAAGATCATTTCCGTTGCACAAATGGACGTTGCATTTTTTCGGTAAATAAATTTTCCTCCAAAATTCATAAAAAATTTGTTAGACTTGGGTATGTGACTCTGTAAATGATTGTGGGGACAATTCTGATGAGCAAACATGCCCAAACAGTGCTTCGCAATTTCTTTACAAATGCCCCTTCGATACCGTAAATAATTTAGTTTCTAGCGTTTTTTGCCTATTAAAAATATTAGGTTTCTTGCCGTAATGCTCCTGAACAATGCATTCATTATTCAAGTAACTTAGACCTCGTTTTCTAATTTTCATGCATTTTTAAAGATCTTTGTGACGGAAAGCCTCATTGTGTTGATGGATCTGATGAAGGTGGACGATGTTCAAGAGGTGGCCGTTTCTCGACTTGTTTAAGTGTTTCATTCTTTTATTTAGACTTGTGCTCTGCTGATCGAGCAGGATGTCAATATAAATGTCACAACTCGCCTGATGGACCTATTTGCTCTTGTCCTCTCGGAGAACAACTTGTTAATAAAACGAGGTGTGAACCTGAAAATGAATGCCTCGATCCTCGTTCATGGTAACTTCTGAACGAACATTGGATTGTATTTAACAATTTATTATCATTCAGTTCACAACACTGTACTGATGAAAAACATGGGTTTACATGTACTTGTGATACTGATTACGTTCTTTCGGCAGATAAGCATACCTGCAAGGTTGCACAGAATCGTGAGGACATGCGTGTTTATGTTTCAAACAGAAATCGTATGCTATTGAACTAATCCTGAATATAACGATTTAGGCATATACTGGTCTGATAGCTCATTAGAGAACTGGCGAACTTTTGCAGCGCAGGTCGAGAATGCCGTTGCTATCGCTTGGGATTCAGTTCAGGATCGTATATATTGGTCGGATATCCGCGATAAGAAAATCTACAGTGCCACTCGGAATGGAACAGACGTTCAAGTTTTTATTGGGCAGGGCTTGGACATTACTGAAGGTATTGCCGTCGATTGGGTCGGCAGAAACCTTTATTGGGTTGATTCTTCTCTTAATACTATTGAAATTGCAAGTCTGGAAAAGCCTGGAGGCAAGTTTTTCTATTAGAAAATTGAAAAAATTTTTTAAAAAATTTAGTCCGGTCTATTCTTCTCCACGAAGGAATTGATCAGCCACGAGGTCTGGCTGTGGATCCAAGGTGATTCTATCACACTTGTATTATTTAAAATATAAATTCAAACAGAGTTGCTTTAATGTTCTGGACTGACTGGGGACAACATCCTCGCATAGAGGCAATTTTTAGTAATAAATCCTAACTAGATTGAATTTTTAGCGTGCTAACATGGATGGATCTAATCGGGTTGTTTTGGTCGATACAAAAATTTACTGGCCTAATGCCATAGCACTCGATTACACTGTCAGGTAATCAAGAAACTGATGCAATGTTCATAGAATTATCCTTTTCTAGCCGTGTGTATTTTGCCGACTCCAAGCTGGATTACATTGAATTTGTCGATTATGATGGAAAAGGTGGAGAATTTATAAATGCTAGACTAATTACCAAAATATTCAGGACGCGTTCAAGTTCTCGCTTCGACCAAGCTTATACAACATCCTCATGCAATGTCTATATTCGAAGACCATATTTACTATAGCGATCGTCGACTTCAACGGCTTCAGCTTTATCCCAAATATCCGAATGGAACGAGTCGGGAATATCCTTCACATTCCTTCTCCAAGGCTTTGGGTGTTATAGCTATTCATCCAGTTTTGCAACCACAAATAAAAGAAAACCCATGTTCTACATCCGGGTGCTCCCATATTTGTGCATTGGGTGCTAATGGTACATTCACATGCCTCTGTCCAAGTGGTCATGTCATTGAAGAAGGTGGAGGTGGACGACAATGTGTACTTGATAAACGGCCATTTATGCTATTGGTTAGTGAGATTATCAGGATTGATTGAGATATCTTAAATTTGATCAGGTACACAAATCAATGGTCGTTGGAGCAGCTCTAAACAACGAGGGAGAAAGTTCAAATAAAAAACATTTGCCACATGAAATTGGAGGAATTGTGCCAATCAGCGGGCTTAGGAATACTGACGTAATCATTATAAGCGATCTTAAATCTAATATCTTCTTCATTAGGATGCTGAATACGACCCTTTGACCAACGAACTTTTCTATCTAGAACATGGTGCACCTGTGCTTTTAATGACAGCAACTCTCATTTCAAGCTCAATGATCCATAAAAGTAGGGTTAAATTTTGGCAAATTTTTGGACTTAAACAAGCGTTAAATGTTATATCTTTCAGCAAGCCTAACGAGCAACAACCGCTCTCTTATTCTCGCTAATCAACCGCCTGATGATCCTTCTTGTATGGCTTATGATTGGAATGGTCGAAACATTTATGTCGGCAAAAAACATTCACAGACAATTGAAGTTGTTCGAACACAGGGAGAACAAGTGAATTTTACATGAATTCATTGAAGGAAGGGGAGTAGAAGGGAATACACTTATCATTAAAAATTACAAAAATGAACATTCCCTTTAGTTCCACGCCGTCATTTTGCACAACGATCAGTCACCGACCGCCGTTTCGAATCCAGTTGCTATTGCTGTTGATTCTGACCGCGGGTTACTATTTTGGTTGGATCAAGGCAAGGGAGGTGTTTCCACTAAATTAGCTGGTGCAGACTTGGATGGAAACAACCCTTTAGTTCTGGTTAGCACTGACCTTGCTGAATTGGATCATCTTGCGCTGGATACTGTAAATCGACGAATTTATTTTACTGAGGCTAAAGCTGGAAGGGTTGGAAATATTTTAATGGAACTTCAAAGAAATTTCAATTACAGATTACGAGTGTCTCTTATAGCGGACAAGACAAACGCTACATTCTTAATGATGCTGCAAAGCAACCACGAGCTATCGCATTCTTCCACAATCACATCTATTATGCTGATACAGCATTCGATAAAATTATGGTGGGTGATGTGGACACTGGAAGTGGTGACGATCAACCACCTGAGTTTACTGAATTTAGAGCAAATGTTGAGCATTTAACTAATATGCATGTTGTTCACCCAGCAAATACTCGAGAGGCACATCCTTGCCATAACAATAATGGAAATTGTGAGCAACTCTGTATCCCTAGAGGCCAGCAAAATAAGTTTACATGTATTTGTGGAACTGGTTTTGCTGTGGATGAGGAGACTAACAAATGCAAACTCTTCGCAGAATCCTTCCTCATAATTGCTGGGAAAAATTACATCAAGTCTATTCCGTATGTTCCATTAACTAAAGTCTCTATGTAGACTTATCTTGATTATTTTAGAACGGATCCACTTCGTTCTAAAGTCACTGCCTTCGATCCATTGGCTGGAACTACTATAACAAGCGTATAAATTAACTTAAAAATCTTTTATAAAATCCTTTTCACAGCTTGACTTCCACTACGATTCAAAATCCATCTTTTGGGTAGATGCGGCTGGACTAAATAAAGGCATTTCCCGGCTTGTTTTGGGTGAATCTGAAAGTCGATTGATCATAAAAAATAATTTTGGCGGCTTTACAATTAAAAGTGTTGCAGTTGATTGGGTTAATTGTGAGCTTGTATTTGTATCTTTTTTTTAATTTTGAAAATCCTAGCCAACCTCTATTTTGTGAACGCCGACTCGGATCGATCGAACATAGAGGTGGCTCAGCTTAATGGAGAAAATCGCAAGATTTTGTTAACAACTCGAACTGAAACTCCTACTTCTTTAGCTATAGACCCGATTGGTTTGTCTCTCCTCTCGAAGTTTTAAGCAAAAAAATTTTTAGCACGCTACATCTATTGGGCTGATCAGGGACAAACTCCAACCATCCAAAGAGCATGGCTAGATGGGACTCACAAACAAGTAATAGTCCATACTGAGCTGAAAGAACCGACTGATTTGATCGTCGATCCTAATAGGTAATGAGTAAATACCTTCGAGTAATTTCCCTTCTAAAATAGCCATTACTTGTATTGGACTGACGCTGGCATGGATGGAATTTTCCGGGTAAATCCTATGGCCCTTCACACAACTGATGGAAACAGTGAATTGAAGCCGGAATTGGTTCGTTCAGACATTGCAGAAGCAACTGGAATTGCAATTGTTGGCCAAAATGTAATTGTTTTGTTTGATATATCCTTACTCAATCTTTTACTTAAGATGTATTGGACGGACCGACGACTTGAAAAAGTTTTTGCCTCAACAAGGTGTTTAAAATTTTACGACCTTCTTAATTTTTCCATCTTCCAGTAAACCAAACCAAAGTTCACTTCTACTTTCTCCAAGTACAATGATTGGCGATTTACCAGAACTTTCGGATTTGTCTGCTTTCGATCCCCTTGCCCAACCAAAATCAAACTCGCCATGCCACATAAGTGAAAGCTTGCGAAAGTCACCGTAATTTTAATAATTGTTTAATGTAGTACATTTCTTTTTTGTTAAGCTGCCCTCAGCTTTGCTTCGCACTTCCAGGCTCGTCATCTCCAAATTGTGCATGTGCTAAAGGTGTTCCGAAAGGGCGAATTTGTGAAGGCTAGTTTTTTAATTTTCTAACATAATTTTTGGAATTTTAGAACCCGATTCTTTCCTTATGTTCATTGATGGTGACCGAATTGTAGATGCAACTCTTGTTCCAGACATTAAAGCTTCTTCCCCATTACGTGACGCTTTCCCACCAATGCCTAACATTCAACAATTTGATGTTGACGTAAATTTGCGTCGTATCTTCTTTGTCACCGAATCACCTAGTGGAGCAAACATTAGTTGGTTTTCAATAAGTCAGCCGAAACAACTCAGACAAATAATTAATGCTGAGCGTCTACGAACACCTGAACTTAAGGAAGCAAATCGGCATATATCTGATATGCGTTTGGATTGGTTTACACAAAAGGTCTATTGGACTACTGGAAGAAGCGGCAAAGTTTACGCTTACGATATTAACGGCAATCACATTATGACAATTGCTACCGGGGACTGGACATATGCTATGGCTTTGGATCCTTGTTCAGGACTACTTTTTTGGTCTGACAGTGGTTACAAAGTGTCAGGGGGTTCTTATGAACCCAGGATTGAACGGGCAAATATGGCTGGTGGTCAACGTCGTGTTTTGGTTCGCGAGGATTTAAGTCTTGCCGCAACATTGGCTGTAGACTCACGCGAGCAGAGGCTATATTGGGCTGATGTGAACCGCTTGGTTTGAATAAAAATTGTTCCCAAAATTGTATGATTATTTTAGAGCATTGAATCAATCGACTACGATGGAAACAACCGACGCTTGATTGGAATTGGTTTTCGGGCAAAATCTTTGGATATCTGGCAGAATTGGCTTTACATGAGTGATCCACTTTCAAACGGAATTTTCCGAATGAATAAATTTACTGGGAATTCCTATGAGAATGTTGTGGCAGACCATAGAAGGCAAACAAAATATTTTTATTTCAAAATTAAAAATTATTACAGCCCTGGAACACTGCGAGTTTTTGCCTCTGAGGCAGACATTCGAACAAGAAATCAGTGGTGTAGCGAAAGAACAGCCCATGCATGTGCGAAAAATAATGGAGGCTGTGAGCAGATATGCCACGTTGTGGCTGCCGATGATCTTGAACTTGGTGGTGGAGCAGGAGGAACTATATCCGCGCATCGTGTTCAATGCGCTTGTAACGATACATTCCATATAGTGAAACAACCTGGTGAGGATATAGCTACTCAATGCGCACCAAATGATGCAGCTTCTGGAACAAAATCTGGTGGAAGCTGCGAGGGTCCTTATAATTTCCAATGTGTTGCTGATGGTAGTTGTATTGCTTTGGACAGAACTTGTGATGGAAAGATGGACTGTTCGTATACTCTTTGTATTTGTATAATTTCCCTATTTTAGGTGCTGATTCATCCGATGAATCACCCAGTTATTGCTGTATGTTTTGACCATATTTTTACCGTATTTCACTACTTTCCCTCAACATTTTAGTCGTACGTTTCTGTCCAGAAGACTATTACTTGTGTGCAAATCGACGTTGTATTCAAGAATCTGGACGTTGCAATGGCGTTAACGATTGTGGTGATCATTCTGACGAACTCGATTGCGGCAACTTCAAACCGGGTAGCCGTCCAGGAAGCAGCGGATCCGGTTCACCCACTACTACTGTATGCCCGCCTGGGGCTTTTGCCTGTACAAACGGCCATTGTATTAATCAAAGCCGTGTTTGTGATGGTCATATTGATTGTCAGGATGAAAATGTAAAGCTTGATGGATGGACTTATTATCAAAATTTTTTGTTTAAGGTCTCCGACGAAAATAGCAAGACCTGTCCTGGATTACCCATTGATTGTCGAGGTGTCCGTATCAAATGTCCAAAGACTAACGTCTGCATTCAGGTATTCAAAAATCTGATTAGGATTTTTGTATGGCATTATGTAATATAATTATTTTTATTCTAGCCCTCCGATTTGTGCGACGGATATGGTAATTCTTAAACTTTTTTTTCCTATATTAAGTAAATTTTTTTCAGATGATTGTGGAGACTTGGTAGGATCTTACTGTTTTTTTATCAGTTTTGATTTTTAAATTAAAATTTTAAAGTCTGATGAGCAATCCTTGTTTTGTTTAAATCAGCCTTGTTCACAACATTATGCCCGTTGTCCGTCTGGTCGATGCATTCCGGAAACTTGGTAAGCTTCCGGAAAAAGAGATTCGCTTTTATTTAATTTTAAAGGGTTTGTGATGGGGATGTAGACTGTGCTGATGGAGGATGGGACGAAGTAACCAATTTTTTAAATTGGCTTAAAATATTTTATTTCAGACTTCCACAAACTGTACTGATACCAATGGCAAACGTGTTTGTGTTGGCAAATATTTATTCCAATGTGACAACTCCAAATGTATTTCACGTGCTTTTATTTGTGATGGCGAAGGTGCTAATCATTAAATTTTTATTTTTTAATTCTTTTGTTAGATGATTGTGGTGATGGAAGTGATGAATCAA
Organism: Meloidogyne enterolobii; assembly: GCA_963681835.1. Lineage (NCBI taxonomy): Eukaryota > Metazoa > Nematoda > Chromadorea > Rhabditida > Meloidogynidae > Meloidogyne > Meloidogyne enterolobii. Next base: position 160,887 of record CAVMJV010000139.1, read on the forward strand.
CTGCTCATGTAAGCGAGAAAATTAATTTTTAATTGAAAAATAAAATGTTTTAGAGCTGTGGAAACAGAACTTGCATGGAGGATGAGGTGAGGATTTTACCTTTTATTCGCTTTTTAATTGAAAATTTTTTAAGTTTAACTGCAAATCCAACAAACATTTGGCTCAACCTAAGTACGAGTGTATTCCAAAGACGTGGTTATGTGATGGAGATGTTACTTGTGTTGGAGGTGAAGACGAAAGTGAGGCTCTCTGTGGTGTGGCCAAGAAAGCTTGTAACAAGGGTAAGAGACTAAGCAGATGATTAATATCCGACCTCTTCGATTTATTACTATTTTCAGGTGAATTCCGTTGCTCAAACAATAATTGTATACACGCATGTGAGTTATTACATAACAGAGGTGAATAGGAATTCCGAAAATTTCGGCTGATTTCCGAGTTCCGACTTTTGAGCCATTTCCGACAGTTCCGATTTCCGGCACCTTCGTCATTTCCGATTCACCTCTATTACATAATATGTTTTCTAAAATTTTCTTTAAATTATAGCTTGGGTTTGTGATGGCGATAATGTAAGCCTAAGCTAGGTAAATTTTAAAACTATTTTATTCTATAGGATTGTCTTGATGGGTCAGATGAACACGCAAATTGCAGTGAGTAAATTAGAAAGTGATTTTATAATTTTTTCACAATAATAGCGTATCAATCGTGCCAGCCGGGGCTGTGGCAGTGCAAGAATCATAAGGTGTGTTTTTAATTTTTGAAAATCAAGAAGTCGATTGACTCTTCGGGGTCAACCCAAAAAACCTACACCCAGAGGCTTAATCCCTCAAATCCTACGATATTCGCTTCGAAGATTTGTAGGTCTTTTGGGCGTAGATCTTTTGGGAATAGGTCTTTTGAGAGTAGGTCTTTTGGGTGTAGGTCTTTTGGGCGTAGGTCTTTTGTGAGTAGGTCTTTTTGTTGTAGGTCTTCTGGTTGTAGGTCTTCTGGGTTTAGGTCTTTTGGGGTGGACTCAATTCTTCCTTTCTTTAAACTTTAAATTTGATTTAATGATTTAATTTTTTTAATTTCAGTGCATTCCAAACTGTGAGTTTAATTTTTTGGCTACTTATCAATAATTTATTAATTAATATATCAACAGCTTGGCGCTGTGATGGAAATTGTGAGTTTCTTAAATTTTCTAAAATTTGGAAAAAAAACGAAAAATTATTTACAGCCGACTGTGATGACGGAAGTGATGAAAAACAATGTTCAACAGAAGAGATTTCCTCCCACAACATTACTGGACTTGCGGCAACCTCTTTACTCTCTGGAGCTCTAAATTGTGGAGCTTCCCAGTTCGAGTGCCAAAACGGACAGTGTATTGAAAAACAAAAAGTGTGTGATAACAACTATGATTGTTCTGATCGCTCTGATGAAAGTCCTAGTTGCTGTGGGTGTTTTTTCTTATGAATTCGGGTTGGAATTTAGATTGACTTTTTTTCAGTTGTCAACGAATGCGAACAAAAAGAACATCCACTTTGTGAACAAACTTGCGTTGACCAAGTTATTGGCTACAAATGCTCTTGTGAAAATGGATTCCAAATAAATCGGGCAGATAACAAATCCTGCTTAGATATAGATGAATGCTTGGGTTTGTTGAAAATTTAGTTGAAATTTTTCTTTTCTAATTTTAAGAAGGACTCTCGCTTTGTTCCCACTTTTGTGAAAACAAGCAAGGAAGTTACAAATGCTCTTGCCCTGAAGGGATGACATTGAATAAAGACGGGTTTACTTGTAAAGCGAATGAAGAGGTATTAAATTTTTCAAGAGATTCTGTTCTATGTATTTTAGAAGCCGGATCCTTATCTGCTTTTGGCCAACAAGCACTATGTTCGATTCATTTCACTAGGTTTTAATTTTATTAGAATGATTCAAACATACCCTTCACATTCTTAAAGATGGATCTCGCTATGAGCTTGTAGCTCAAGGATTTGAAAATCTTGTTTCAATGGATGTTGACTCAGTTGATGATATGGTCTATTTACTCGGTTTGCTTTGTTCTATTCTGACTGAAGATTAATTTTTCTTTTTCTTAAGACTCTGGAAAATTGCGTATTTATCGTAAATCACTTCATAAATTAAGTGAAGCACCCAGCAGTTATGAGCAAATAATGCGCCACAATGTATTTGGAATAGAGGGAATTGCGGTTGATTGGATTGGTCGTAAATTGTACAGTTTGAACAGGCAGGACCGAGCTTTGCGTGTTTGCGAGTTGGACGGTCGATTTTGTCGCACACTGATTCGAGACAGAATTTCACAGCCAAAGGTGAAAAGTTACTAAAATTTTCTTTTCCAAAATTTTCTTTAGGCAATTGTTGTACATCCAAAACGTGGTTATCTTTACTTCACTGAATGGTCTGTTAATTTTATAACACTCTTGAAATTATCTCATATTTACAGGTCGCTCCAGCCGTACATTGCTAAAGTCGCTTTGGATGGTTCAGCGCCATATGGAACTGCGGATCCAGTTATTAAAATCGCTGAACGTGATTTGGGCTGGCCTAATGCCCTAGCCATCGATTATTATTCCGATCGTCTTTTCTGGGGGGACGCCCACCTTAACGAACTTAACTGGATGGACCTTCAGGATGGCATTCACCGCCGGCACAGAATTCCAGCAAAACTCACCTCGCATGTCGCCTCTATTACTGTCTATAACGAATATTTGTTTTGGAGTGATTGGAATTTGAAACAAGTTATTCGAGCTGATAAATGGACAGCAAATAATGAAAGTGTCTTAGGTTAATTTTATAATTGCCAAGAAATTTTTTATTAATATTATCCAGTTACTACCTTGCAATTACCTAATGAACTTCGTGTTGTTCACCCACTAAGACAGGTTTTTAATTATTCAAATTTTAATATATTTCTAAAAATTTATAGCCACGTTGGCCGAATCCTTGCGGTGATAACAACGGAGGCTGTTCACATCTCTGCCTTATTGGGGCCGGTGGAAGTAACTTTTCATGTGCCTGTCCAGACCAGTTTTACTTGCTCTCCAATGGCCGTGACTGCGAAGCAAATTGGTAATGAATCTTTTTTAAATCGAAATTCTGGTTCTTTAAAATAGCACGTCGCGGCAATTTGCTTGCTCTGGGACAGATTCTAAATGTATCTCAAAGCTGTGGTATTGTGACGGCGAAAAGGTTATTTTATAAGTTCAAAGAATATTTTGTTTCTTTTTTAAGGACTGTACCGATGGAGATGATGAGCCTGGACGGGATGTTTGTGGTTATTTTTTAGAAATTTTTATTTGGGATGAAATTTTATTTCCGATTTTTAAGGCGATCGCATTTGTCCAGTTGGTGAATTTCAATGCTCTAATCATAATTGGTTTGGAAAATTTTTTTTAAATCTGTAACTGATCTTGTACATTTACAGCACTCGACCATTCCAAATGTGTGATGGACAAGGCAAATTTTTTATCTATCTTTTCAACCAAATTTACTCTATTTACAGATGATTGTGGTGATGGGAGTGATGAGCGAGATTGTGTAAGTTTAAGTTTTAGAATTACTCTCAATCTTAATCATTCATATTTTCAGGATAAGCCTTGTGATGATTGGATGTTTAAATGCTCAAATACTGGAAAATGTATTCCCAAGGGTTTCACATGTGATGGAGACGGTTGATTAAAAAATTATTTTCATTAACTATTTATTTGAAAAACAGACGATTGTGGTGATAGAAGCGATGAGGCTGAACATATTTGCAAGAATTCCTCGAGAAACTGTACCGCTGAGGTTTTTTTTTGACTTTCTGATATTTTGAGATGTCTAGAGATTTTTACCACGATCTCCTAAGTTCTTTATGTTTTTTTATTCTTGTAGGAATTCCGCTGCTCCAATCATAAATGTATACCTAAAAGTTGGAAATGTGACAGCGAGGGTAAGAGCACATTTCCTTTTGATTCACTTAATCTTTAAAGATGATTGCGGTGATGGAAGTGACGAACCAAAACCTGAATGTGACAAAGTAGAATGCCCGCGTGGCTGGTCTCGTTGTCTAAACTCTTATCGTTGTGTACCTGATTGGGCTTTTTGTAACGGGCAGGATGACTGCAGAGATGGGTAAATTCTTTTTAAAAGTTCTTAAATCATTTTTCTGACTAGTTCTGATGAATTACCTTCTCGCTGTCCGGCGTGTGAAGAACAGGGAGAATTTAAGTGTGTTGGTTCTGGAAAGTGTATTCCTAAGCGTTGGATGTGTGACAGCGAAAATGGTAGGGGGTTTTAAATATTTTGTAAAATAATTTTAAAAAATTTAAGATTGTGTTGACAACTCAGACGAGATTGATGAACAATGTGGAGGTGAAAATTTCCGTTTTTTGATAGACAGTAAATTTATTCAATAATAAGGTACCTCACGTCCTTGTTCTGAATCAGAATTTCGTTGTAACGGTAATTTTTTTGATATTTTCTAGATTTAAATTTTATTTTTAAGAGGGCCGTTGCATTCCGCACTCTAAAGTATGTGATGGAACTATCCAGTGCAGCGATGGCTTGGACGAATCTCAATGTACACTTAGAAAGTGCGCAGATGGATATCGGAAATGCGGTTTTTTATTCATTTAAACTTATTAAAAATTAAATTTTGTGAAAACTTTCAGACGATGGGACATGTATTCTTGAACATAAATGGTGTGATAGAAGGTTATAATAATTATTTTTTCGGTTTATAATTTTTCTTGAAAATTAGGCGTGATTGTGTAAATGCTTCTGATGAGACTCACTGTGAAGATTATGTAAGGACATTTACTTATAAGAATCGTTTTTTTTTATTTTTTAAAATAATTATAGCCTAATAGAAGGCATTGTTCACCTAATGAATATGGTAAAGACTTTCTAATTTTTGTCATTTAATTTTTAAATTTTTCAGAATGTGCTAACAGCGTTTGCATCTCGCGCAAATTTATGTGTGATGGGGATAACGGTAAATATTTTCAAGAATTTTTTTTTTGAATTTTTACAAATTTTTCACAAGATTGTGGTGACAATTCGGATGAAACTAATGAACAATGTAAAGTTGCGCAATGTGATCCACCTCTACGTTTTCGTTGTTCTCATTCAAAGCTTTGCTTGAACATCCTTCAACTCTGCAATGGGTTATTATTTTATTAATTAATTTTTGAATTTAATCCTTATCTTGATTTCATTTCCGTTTTAGTTTTAATGATTGTGGAGAACATGATTACTCTGACGAACATCTTTGTAAGTTTTTTCTGAATTTTAAATATAATCTTTTAATTTAATAGCCATGTGTTCTTCCTTCTCCGAATATGGCGATTGTTCGACCGATGAATTCAAATGCACCAACGGCAAATGTATTAATGCAACGTTGGCGTGTGACAGGAAAGATGGTAAAGAAATTGAGAAATTCTTAAATTTAGATTCCGATAAAAATTAAATATTTTAAAGATTGTGGTGATGCTACTGATGAGATTGGCTGTATTAAACAAAACGGGAAAAGTTGCCACTCACATTCTGATAATGGTGGATGTCGACATCTTTGTACTGATGTACAGGGTATGCTTGGATTTTCCAAAAGCTTTGAAGCGCTTTTATTTAAATTTAGATGGATATTATTGCCATTGTCGAGATGGTTTTACTACAGGTTTTTTTAATTCAATTTTTATTTGAAAAAATTTTTTTAAGATCCTGGAAATCCTTCTGATTGTATTGATATTGATGAATGCAAAGGAAACAATACTTGTTCTCAAATGTGTTTGAATACAAAGGTTTATTTTAAGAATTTCTGAGAAGGTTAGTTTTAAATTTAAAGGGGTCATACTTGTGTAAATGCGTGGATGATTACACTTCTGGTGTTGTTATAGGCGCTATGAATGGAAAGGATTGTCGTGCTAATGGAGAAGTATACAAATTTAAAGAAATATTTTTTAAATTTTTATAAAATCTATTTTCAGCACCCACTTATTATGATTGCTTCAGATGACAAAGTTCTTCAGGTTAACTAAGAATTGCCTTATCCATTTTCTAAACATTTTTTTCAGTTAAGCCTGGTCGGTTCTCGTGGACGTGTTAACGCAGCCACTCGTAAATCTCCATCAAATCAACAGCAAAGTATTGGCGCCATTGAGTTTGATCCTAGACGGGAATTTGTAAGTTCTATTGAGTTTTTATGCGTATCCCGTCATTCATCTAAAAACTTCTCATATTTTCAATTTAAGATGTTCTGGTTGGATACATATCAACGAGTATATATTTTAACATTTAATCTATTTAATAAAACTAAAAAATATTTTTAGAAATTGTTCCGTTCGGCTCTCCCTAAAGGCAATCAATCGGTATTAATTTAAACAAAAAGATATTTAAAATCTTTCAAATTTTAGCATGAGGGTCAAGAATTGTTGGTCAACTTTGGGGAAAACATTTCACCTCTGAGTATGGCTGTGGATTACTTGACAGGGTTTTTAATTTTATTTAAATAATAACTTAATTTTCCTCAGAAATTTATACATAACTGCCACTGTTAGCGATCTTAAATTGAACGAAAAATCAGCACTTGCAACAGCAGCTGGTCGAAGAAAAAAGCGTTTTAGTGAACCCCTCCCTCAACCATCATCAGATGGAAATGGAGTAATTTATGTTACAACATCGGATGGCAGATATAGACGAACGGTTTTTTTTTCTAGTTTATTTTTGATATTGGGGTCATCCACGAAGACTTATATCCCGAAGACCTATACCATAATTCTGAATGAGTGGAAAACTATCCTTTTCAACCACATTTAAGTTAATCCGTCGATATCCCCTTAATCTCCCCAACCCCTAGATATTCCCTTTTTATGTTCCCTTTCAAATGTTTTAGGTCTTCAGGGTCTAAAGGTTTAAAATTGATTTTTTTCATTTTTAAAAAATATTTATATAAGATCGTTGCTGGACGTTTGCAAATACCAACAGCAATTGTTACTTTACCAAAATTGGGACGTATTTGCTTTGCTGATGCAGGGTTTGAGGCAAAGATTCAATGTGCTGATATGGATGGAAATAAAAGACAGGTTAAGTGTGTTTCTGGTTTGCCTTATAATCTATTAAATTTAGACAATCATTAGCGATCTCATTTATTCACCAACAACTATGGCTGTTGATGAAGGACGTAAGAAAAAATTGAATATTTTAATTCCTTAATCCATTTAAGGTGATAATCGAATTTATTGGAGCGATCCCAAATACCACAAGGTATGCTATCCGTTTTTTATTTAATTCACTTTTATTAATTTTTTAAGGTGGACTCTTGCCTTCCCGATGGTTCACGTAGGCTAACAAGTGAGTGACTTTAAAATATAAATTTTACTCAAATAATAAATTTATTTCAGTTGCTCGAGACACAAGGACTCCATGGGCTATCGATGTTTTTGAAAATCATCTCTTTTGGACATCTGGAAAGCCGATAAATGCAGGGACTTCAGGTTTAATTTAGAAAACTTGAAATCTTCTAATCTTAATTTTAATTTTCAAGTATCCAAAGATTCGCAGAATTTGTATATTCAAGACAAGTTTGGTAGAAGTCGACTCCAACTTGTTGCTAGTGCCATAGACGATGTTCACTCATTAAGGATACAACAAAGGTTAGATTAAACTTTCACCTTTAAAAATGACCGACTTTCTTTATTAGATTCGCTAGAGATATGCTTCGAGCAGATAGTGCCTGTGCAAAAGTTCAATGTTCACATCTTTGTGTTGAACTCCCTTCAGATGGCTTTAGATGTCTTTGTCCTGATGGAGTTACACAATTTGAGGTTTAAAACTTTTAATCTGGAGCTTATTAATAAATCAATTTTAGGATGGCACGTGTGGATCTGCTCGAATAGAAGAGCTGCCGGTTGGTTATACGAATGTAGCTAGTAAAATTGTATCCCCTTATAGATTCCAAAGCAATGTTCTTGCCAGAATGGTGGTCATTGCCTTTTGGATGGAACATGTGATTGTGGTGATTTTGAAGGGGAATTTTGTCAGAAACCATCTTCTGTCAGTAGGCAGTTGATCGGCAGATTTGGTATGAATTTGATAGATTTTTTGGGATATTTGGGATTACTTTAGCAGAAACCTGGAAACTAAACCAAATTGTTCCCTAATTTAAAAAAAATTTCCAATTCCAGGAAATGGTGCATATTACGCGCTACTTTTAATGTTCGCTATGTTAGTATGTTTGGCGGTAAATTTTAATTTATAATCTATTAAATCTTCAAATTATAAGGTAATGACTGTTCTCTCCATTCTAATTTATAAACGCAAAAGTGTACTCAACAAGAAGCGATTGGCTTCTGGGGAAGGATCGTCAATTGGTGGTGCTTCGGTAGTTACATTTCATGGCAACGTAATATCCTTCTCAAATCCTGTACTTGATGCAGATAGGCAAATTCAACAACAACAACGTGACAATGTAAGATTTGCAAGTTCATGTCAGCCTCTTAGTTTCACTAATTTGAAAAGCTTCTGTTAATAATTTGAAAATTCTTTTTAGTCACTCGTAGAGGAACTCCATTCATCACCTTTAAAACTACCCCAAAGTAGAGAAATGTCTGATATAATGACCACAACATTTACAAATCCTGTCTACGAACATGCTGAAACATTAGATTCATTTGACGATGATAACAGCAGCAGAAGAACGAAATTCGAAAATGTTGATACGGGCAAAATGTATTTTTGTTAGAATTTTATTTTAATTCAAACAATACTTTTAGAAATCCGGTGTTCGAGGAAAAAGACAAGAACAAACACTGATCTTTATGTACAGATGATATTAATACCATAATTAACTATTTTATGATCAAAATGTTTTTAGATGTATTTACTAGTATGTACATAATTTATTGAGAAATGTTAAATTTTTACCGATTATATTTTTTTTCAAAAGTTCAATATTTGCATTCAACCGACCAAATCTATTATATGAATATTTTTCTCTAACTTTAGAAAAATATCTAACTTTTTAGTATTCTCGCGGAAAAAGTTTCTGCCGCTGCGGAGGAAGCAAGGCATCGTGTAGAGAAGGTCAGCCCGGCCTACCCTCCGTAGCAGCACAAAAACAGTCTTTCCAGCGAGAGATTCAGATGGTTAAATTTTTTGTCCAGACTCAACCGGCCATTTCGCAGTCTATATTCTAATAGATTTTACCCCATTTATCTTTTAGTGCATCTATCTTTTAAGCAATCTTGTATATCTATCTTTTAGTGCATCTATATTTTGATGCAGCTATCTTTTAATCAATTTTGTTATCTATCTTTTAGTGCATATATATTTTGTGCAGCTATCTTTTAATCAATTTTGTTATCTATCTTTTAGTGCATATATATTTTGGTGCAGCTATCTTTTAATCAATTTTGTTATCTATCTTTTAGTCATATATATTTTAGTGGAACTATCTTTTAATCAATTTTGGTTATCTATCTTTTAATCAATTTTGGTTATCTATCTTTTAGTGCATCTATATTTTGGTGCAGCTATCTTTTAATCAATTTTGGTTATCTATCTTTTAGTGCATATATATTTTGGTGCAGCTATCTTTTAATCAATTTTGGTTATCTATCTTTTAGTGCATATATATTTTAGTGGAACTATCTTTTAATCAATTTTGATGCATCTATCTTTTAATCAATTTTGGTTATCTATCTTTTAGTGCATCTATATTTTGGTGCAGCTATCTTTTAATCAATTTTGGTTATCTATCTTTTAGTGCATATATATTTTGGTGCAGCTATCTTATAATCAATTTTGGTTATCTATCTTTTATTGCGTATATATTTTAGTGGAACTATCTTTTAATCAATTTTGGTTATCTATCTTTTAATCAATTTTGGTTATCTATCTTTTAGTACTACTTGTTATAATCCATGTTATTTGAAAGTGGACAGTTTCATAAAACGACACTAGAGTCCTAGTGTGTTTAATCGGGGCTTTCGTAAATTCGAACACTACAGCATGTAAAAATTTACTTATTCATTAGTATTTTTACCAACCTAGACTCCTTCTCATTTTAAGTAAGTTGGAATCTAGAAAATGTATTGAGTAAGAAATAATCGATTTTATTGATTATTTATCGAATTTTCGACCTTATTAAAACGTTTTATTTTCAAAAATTCCTTAAACAGGTTCGGTTACCGTAGTAATCGTGCTCTAAGAATTCTGCACTGAACCGACCAAATCTTTGTATTAATATTTTTCTCTAACCTTAGTGAATTATCTCTTTTTTTAGCACACTATCTCAAACATTTTCCATCTCTACTTATTATAATCCATTTACTTGAAAAAGGACCGAGTTTCATAAAACGACACTAGAGTCCTGGTGTGTTTAATCGGGACCTTCGTAAATTCGATCCCTACAGCCTGTTTCAAGTAAATTGGAATGTTGCAAATAGTAGTAAGATTTCGATCACAGGGAGTATCGATTGTATTGATTATTTTGGCCTTTAGTTTTTCATTTTTCTAAAAAAAATTACTTAGTCTCTAGTATTTTGGCCAACCTAGATTCCATCTTATTTTAAGTGAGTTGGAATTTAGCAAAGTTATTGAGTAAGGAATAATCGATTTTATTGATTATTTATCGAGTTTTCCCTCTTATTAAAACGTTTTACTTTCAAAAATTTTTTAAACTAGTTCAGTTACCGTAGTTATCGTGCTCTAAGAATTCTGCACTCAACCGACCAAATCAATTGTATTATTATTTTTCTCTAACTTTAAAGAATTATCTCTTTTTATCACACTATCTCACATATTTTCCATATCTACTTGTAACATCCCATCTTGCTTAAAATAGGACATAGTTTCATAAAACGACAGTAGAGTCCTGGTGTGTTTCGATCCCTGCAGCTTATTTTTTTGGAATGTAGCAAATAGTACTATTTTTTGATAACATGGAGTATCGATTGTATTGATTTTTTGGCTTTTTTATCATTTTTCTAAAAAATTTACTTATTCTTTGGTATTTTGGCTAATCTGATCTTTCTCATTTTAAGTCAGTTGGTATTTAGAAATGTTTTGAGTAAGGATAATCGATTTTATTGATTATTTATCGAATTTCCGACCTTATTAAAACGTTTTACTTTTAAAAATTTCTTAAAAAGTTTCAGTTACCGTAGTTATCGTGCTTTAAGAATTCTGCACTGAACCGGCCAATTCTTTTGGACTTTTATTTTTCTCTAGCTTTAAAGAATTATCTTTTTTTAGCACACTATCTCATTCGTTTTCTATCTCTACTTGTTATACTCCATTTACTTGAAAAAGGACAGAGTTTCAAAACGACATTAGAGTCCTTGGTGTTTCGGGGCCTTCTTAAAATCGATAAATATGAATGTAGCAAATAGTAGTAGGGTTTCTATCACAGGGAGTTTTGATTTTATTGATTATTTTACCTTTTATTTATCATTTTTCTGAAAAATTTACTTAGCTTTATTATTTAGTTTTTTTAATTTTGAATCTAGGATCAATTTTAATCACTTTATAGCTATATTAGATCAATTAAAATGACTACTCCTTACATTGGAAGCAAAATTTCGTTGATTTCGCAATTGGACATTCGATATGAAGGTTTTTTGCATAAAGGTTTTTTTGTACATAAATCAATAAATTTTTTTATTTTTAATATTTTAGTTGATCCTGTGGAGTCTACAATTTCACTATCGAGAGGTTAATTTGTTAACATTGTTTTAAGTAATGTAGTTTTTCAGTTCGATCGTTTGGTACGGAAGACAGATTGGCCAATGTCACTGTCCCTGCTCGAAAAGAAGTTTACGATTATATTATATTCAAAGCCAGTGATATAAAGGATCTAATAGGTATTTAATAGAGAATGTATCAATTTTCCTTCTTTTTTAGTTTGCGATACGCCAAAGCCTACACCTGATATTGATGATATTACGTATGATCCAGGTTGTTTTTGCGAAATTTTCTAGATGTTTCCGGTTTCTATTGGGTTTTTATCATTTATAGCGATTATCTCCGTTTCAAAGCCGCCAGCTAATGTGCCCAACGAGGAGCGTAAAGGCACTCAAGGTTAGTTTTATGATTCAGCTTTTCTGATTTCATTATTTTAACAGATTCTGAGGCATCAAGCCCACAATCACAAAAATATGGGGCACAAATAGAATCACGTCAACATCAAAGAGACACCTCTACAAATGAAAAACAATTATCTGGGAATTTTGGCCAGTCTGCTCGACATCAATATTACCAACAAGGAACTATTCAAGGACAACGTCAACCTTATAAATATGTTAATGTGAGACAAGCACCGCCCATGCCTCGTGTATTCCAGGCGCAAGGTTCAGTAAAAATTTACATTTAGCTCTATTTTTATTTTAGATCACCACGTAACTCAGCAACAGCGTCATTATGGTGGTGATCATCGGCCACATCATCCCCAATATTATTACAACCAGGGGCGTAACATGAGGAAATACGACGGCGATTTTGATTTTGAAAAAGCAAATGAAGATTTCCTTGAATCTGTGGATGGAGTTATCGAGAATATTGCTGAACTTGATATAGAGTCAGATCTTCAATCGCCTCCAAAAGGTTTTGTATTATAATTTTTGTTCCATCTTTTTCTAGATAAATCGTTAACCCAAGAAATCGATGGTGGAACAAACGATAAAGCAGTTGCAATTCTTGAAAAATCCACAAAAAACAACATTTACTATGACAAGAGTCGTTCATTTTTTGATAACATTTCTTGTGAAGCTACGGAACGAGAAGCTGGGTTTGATTAAATTATGTTTTATTGTATTTTAACTTTTTAATTTTTTCAGGAAAGACAATAGAATCGATTGGAAGAAAGAGGTTTTTTGTTTTTACGCATAAAAATAAAATTATTAAATAAATACTAATTCATTTTAGCGAATGACAAATGAAGTGACATTTGGTCCTGCTGCAGTTCGAATGCATAATTTTCATCGACGAAATTCACGTGGTGGGGCAGCACCACATCTTCGACGTGTTGGCTATTTTAACAATCAGCAGCCGCGTCGTTATGAGGCTGGGCCTCCAGAAAATATTAGAAGCGGTGTTTTTGATAGGCAAAACAAATAAGCTCGAAATTGGAAATTGAATATGTGCTATGTCAAGGAATTCGGATATATTTTTACTTTTAAGGTTTTTATTAAATATTTAACTGGAAAAGCTTATTCAATTTTTATTTTCTAAATAAATGTATAAAATTCATTGATCCCAGACTTTAAGAATATCTCCAAAATTCTACAAAACTTTTTATGAACTATAGATTACTCCCGCAAACTTCGAAATTTATCAGGTGAAATTGAACTTTGTTTCCTCTTCCCCTAGCTTTTCTTTCCTCATAATATTGAACATGGTCGGATTTAATATGTATGTGGTCTGCTTTTTAGAATCGATACCATCGTTGCGATTGTGTGATACCATCGTTGCGATTGTGTTACTACTACATATTCCCGATATGGTACACGCGCAGTACCGGTTCATTGGTTCTAAAAATCAGAAACGAATTTCAATTTTACTCCAAGTTCCCAATTTTCTAAAGTCGGTATCTTTGAATTTGTTTAAATTTTCAAGAATTATCGTGAATATTTACTAATTATATGCAACATGTACAAGTATATTTGAAGTTTTGCATTGTAAAAGTTTTCTGCTGTTAATAAAGTTTATCTTTTAATAATTTTTTTTGTAAAATTTGTGTCTTAACGTTTATTTTATTTTTATTATTTCATAACAGTTAATATCCTTCAAGCTTTTAAATTTTGTTTAATGAAAATAAAAAAATGTCCTACGTGTGGGCAACAAATAGTTAAAAAGCAAGACAAGAATGTAGAGAATCCACCTTCGTTTGTATCAGGTTTTGTTTAGAGTATTCTCCAAACGTAAATAATTATTTTTAGGGGATGCTCGCGACGTTGTGAAGTTTTATCGGCATAACAGAACGGGATTTTTGCGGAAAGTTGCTCAAACGGTTGCCAGGTTTATTGATTTAAAAAAAGTCAACATTTTTCTTATCAGAAGTGTTTCCTCTCTTAATGAAAAAAGTGTTTCTATCAAACCACCAAAGTCTAAACGCAGAAGATCTTATTGTCAGGTTAAATTACCACCATTGGAGCAAGCAGTTATTAGATTGAAACATCTGCGTTCGTTAAATTTTATAAACAATCAAATTCCGTACGTTGTAACTTCTTCAACTTGTTCTGACAAACATGTGTTACGTACTCATTTTACAAGCGATTCTCTTACCTTTGAGGTTTGATTTATTAAAATTTGTACTTCTCTATTAACTTATTTTAGTTTTTTAATACAATATCACCCATTTCGGTTGGTAATTGTTCTGCAAAATTTGACGTTTTTCTTTGTGGAGTCAATTCTGATCAAAGAAGTTTGCATTTTTGGGTATGAATTTATATTTTTATTCTTTACTATAAATTTTATAGGAGCACCTCCTCACATTCGTTAGTCTTGTAAATGATAAGAAGCGGCAAAATAAAGTATTGGAAATTTGGGTTCCTGAACTTGGAAATTGGTTTTATTTTAATTTCTTGCTGTTAATAGATATTTATTATAATAGTTGTGATCAACTTCTTTTGGTTGTGGATGGCTGCGTAATTAATGGTATGCTTAGGTTGTTAATTATTTTCAACAAATTATAGAAAATAATTGCCCAAAGGCTCTTACGTGTTTTCCAATTGGAGTAAAACGAAGGAAGAGAAGAATGCGAGATCTAAAAAGTCAAAGAAGCGACAATACATTACATCAATTTACACAATTGGATATTCAACCAAATGGTAACGAGTGTGTATTTAAAGTGGATCAAACAAAAATTGATTTTATCGGGGCTAAACGACGGCGATTAGAGGAAGATGATTTTAACGTGATGAATAATTCTGGTACTAGCAACGTGGCCAATGATGAGAACAATGAGAATATGGATCTTTCAATTAATTCCGAATCTGGAAAACATCAACAAAGGAGAATTAGAATGTTGCGAAGTAGCTATTCTGGAACAAAGTTTGGTAACAAAATTTTTATTTTTTATATTAAAAAAACTAAACACTGAAATTAATTTCTAAATTTTAGCTAATTCTTCCAAAGAACATCAAGATGAAACAAAAACTTCCTCATATCCTCCAACTCTTATTAATTCTAAAATTAGACTTCGTGGAACTAGACTTATTGGGAAATGGATAAACAAACAAACCTCAATGAATAATAATGAACATGGGAATTTGAACCAATTCAATAGAGTTTTTACACCAATTTTCAGTTCAAAAGGAATATATCTAAAGTAATTTTTTAAATTTATTTATTATAATTATTTTAATTAAGTACCTCAATTATAAATAAAAATGACATGAGTGGACTTGCTGATTTAAAAAATTTGAATTATCAAATGATTGAGGATATCAATATTGAATCTTCAAAGGTTTCAATTTAAATCTTTTTTTATTTATGTTATATGTATCATTTTTCAGAGAGCTTCTAGAGATTCTTGTTCAATACTGCAGGTATTTTTTTAAATTTACTATGAGCCTTTGTAAAAATATTTTTTCCGATGGAAGTCTCCAATGAACATGGTTATGGCTCAATTTATGACAGAAAATTAATCCCTGGACTTAAGACGAAAACAATTAATCCACAATTAAGCGTCAATAATGAGTCAAATGTGAATGCTAAAAATCTCAGTTCTTTATCTTCAACGAAATTGAACAACAAAACAAATAAACCAGTTCGGTATGCTATTTGGTTCTTTGATCTACATTTTTTTATAATTCTGTCATCGTTTATACAGTTTAAAATCTCAATTTTTTGCGAATCTTTTGATCTCACAGTTCTTTATTGAACAAAATCCTTCTGCCTAACATTAATTAAATTCTTATTTTAACGTTTGAATTTCAGTTACTTTATATCCGGTTCAAATCCTAGTGTAATTCAAGATTCTGCACTCTCCTTAGCTGATCTCAGGCAATTACCTCAAACTTGGAAAGCCCCAGTCAAATGCTTAATTTGCTCTCGCCGTTTTAATCATATCTGGCATTTAGCGTTTCATTTAGTAAATCTAATTTTCTTTTTCCTGGTTATTATTTTGATAATATTTCAGATGACTAATTATCCCTCATTAACCTTCAAATTTTATATTGATGCCAAAAACGATGTGAATGACTGTTCAAGTAGTAAAAATTCAGAGAAAAGTGCACAGGCTCCCTCATTTATTATAAGATTTTCTACTTCTAATGTAACAAATGAGCTTGGAAAAAATGAAGCAAATAAACCAATGTTAATTTTCAGGTTTAAATTAAAGTTTTAAAATGGGGTAGGCCCTGTAGACCTACAACTTTTGCTTTAGGATCATTAAGTCTTCAGGTATGGGCTCATCTATTTTCTAATCTTAATCAATTCAGAAATAAGGCTCGTTTTATGCGTTCATCATTTCTACAATTATCTAATTTGGATGTAGATGATAAACATACAATTGTATCTTCCGTTAATTCTGTAAGGGACAATATAACTGTGTCTATGCCAGTCAATAGTGGAATAAGGTAAACTTAATAAATTATTTAAAATTTAAAAAAAATTTATTCAAGTTTCAAAGGTGTTTTACCTTTTAACGGATCTAAATACGTTGAGTTCTCGTCTGTGGGTCTTTGTAGCGTTGATTGTGATGGAGGATGGATTCGGGATAGTTATAAACAGGCAATTATTATTCTATTATTTTTTTATGAAAAAATTTTTTTATAGCGCTTCAACCAGATTACCGATCTCTTGCCCAAAGAAAAGCGTTTCTTTGTTTACTGGAATGAATTTATTGGAAAACCGATTAATAAGGAACTTGCTCAATATCAAATGCCTGTGTTGATGGTAAATTTTTTTATCTTAATCCTAAAATCGTTTTTTTTATTTTACAGAAGCGCTTTATTTTTGAATTTGGTGAACGTTTAAAAACTTATGGATTATTCTCCAATTTTGTGCACCATTGTGCTGTTTTACGCGATTTTAATTTTATTTCTGATGAGGAAATGCGCAATGCTTTAATTTATGTTTTATTATTTCAAAAGAGGTAATCTCAATTTTCGTTTGCTTTATTTTTTTGATTATTTACCTCGTATTTTAAAATTATAAAAAAGTATTTAAAAATTTATTAGTTTACTTTTAAGTAGTACAATGTTAATAACATGTTTTTAAGTTATAATTAACGATGGTTGAGTTATAGGATGTTTAAAAATATGCTTATCGTTAGAATGATTATGGGGGTTTTAGACCTTAAACTCTCATATTATTTGCTTAAATCTGTTTGAGGGAGTCGCTGAGTCTGTTCAAATTCTTTCATGATTTTTACAAGTCGTCGTCGGATTTTCTTAGGGTTAAGTTTATAAGTTCGATTTTTGAATTTTTCCTTAGGGTCATAATTATGTTGCTATTAAAAATTATTGAGGGAATTTCCGTAATTTTTCTGGTTATCTTTTTTATTAATCCTATTTAAAGTTTGTACCTTTTGGTCATCTGCAGTACAGGCAATAATAAGAGATTGAAATTTATCATCTATAAAGAGAAATAACAAATTGTTATTATAATTTGTTATTTACCAATATGACCACTTTCTTCAGGCATACAAGCATTTAAAAATCCCTGAATTTCAGCCTGTGTTTTTAGTTTGTCATCTGTTTTGTTTAATGCTATGTAGATGACCTTAGATTAGAACGTTTTTCAAGTTTAAAATAGTCATTTTACTTCATTAACGAGCTTAAGTGCTCGATCCTGATGCTCATCTCGAGGAGTATTAACACAAACTTCAACGGAGCGGCAACGATTTATAATCCTGTCAGCATTCAATGCCAGTTCATCTCGGTCACCTGATATAATTTTGAAATCCAAATCCCCGCTCTAAAAATAAACCGTGGTTCAATTTTAGAAGAGAACTCGTCAGTTTAATATTTTTGAGCATGTCTAAAATCGCTTCCTTTTCCTGCTCCAAGGAGGTAGCATTCTCTCTACAATAGAAGAATGTTCCTGTTAGCATGTATATATCCATACCTAAGTTTTTCCACTTTTCGTTCAGTATCGTCTAGTAATTGAATTAAGTTTTCGCCACTATCAGCTAAGGGAACAATCTGGATATTAGACGTCTCAGCTTCTCCATTTTTACATTCAGCATTATATTGTCCTACCGTAGTAAATTCATTCTCTGAGACATTTACTTCGGACCGTTTTAAATTCTCCGGATCTGGATCTTTTTCATTTTCCAATTTAGCGTTATGCTGAGGTGCTGGCAATGGAATGGCTGGTGCGGGTAATGGAATTGCAACAGGTTTCGTCAGTTCAATTCTATCACTGTAATCATCAATTACAATATCCGGAACGGATTTAAATTGACTTTTGCTGTTAGCATAATTGTGTTCTCAAAAATTAAATATGAAATTTTTGGAAAAACAATTAAGACTACCATTTTGTTGTTGACAATTAGAGAACCGTCGCCTTTTATCTGCTGGATTAAGGCCTATTCGCGTTTCATTTGGTAGGATATTATGCTCAGATTTCACGGACGCATTTTTTGGCTCAAAATTTTGTTCCTTTTGATTATCACCTGAATTCATTTGTCGAATAGGAATTCGATGAACGTTCTCGAGTATTTCATCCTGTTATTTTAAAAATTTTAATTAAGAGTTTTTCAAACAAACATCTTCCTTTAAAATTGGGGATGAACATTTAGGCTGCGATGATGTTGCTTTTTTAAGCTGTATAGGGATTGGACGTTCAACACTGCTGTTGTGTTCATTTTTACCATGAAAATCTGTTTGTGGTTTGTAATGTCTTCTAGGCATTGAAGAACGGAAGAGACTTGGCTCATCGCGAAATGGAATTTGATGTTCCCTTTCCCCGGAAAATCTGTCAAAGAAAGTGTCAACATCATCGTCGAAAAGGCCTGTAGTTTTTTAAGGTGGATAGAATAATATATGAAACAAGTCAGACCCCTTTCCGTGAAGCGTCTTTGAAATCCACGTGGATGAGATATCGGATTAAAGTTGTCAAACGGATCATTAAAGAAATCGTCGGTAAATGATCTACGTGGAAGACCTCTACCTGCGGGTCTGTTAACATCACTTCTTTCCCTTAAAATTTTCTGAACATTTAAACTTCCCCAATGTTTTATTTCTAAAACTTACATTTTTACTAAGCTGCCTGTTTAATCGAATTATACAAAATTTGGATAAAATTATATTAAACCTAAAGAGAATTGTAGTTGATAAATGAGATGTATCGTTTTCTTTCGAAAGCTGAAATTTATTAAGGATCTTAGAACAATAAATTTATAACAATGGCATCAAGAAAAACTATTTAATAGATGAAAGGATGACTAACAAATCAAATCTATAACGAAATACTGGTGTGCGCACTATTTGATTGCGGTGAAGATTGTGAATGTTTAATTTGTGACGACCTCCAAATATTTATAGAAATACGTTGGCAGAACTTTTTCCCCATAACAAAACGCTCGCATTCCCCGCCATAATTTACAGTTTAAGACACGAACTGACAACTAAAAATTGATTGGAACAAAAGATTACACGCATTGGGGGAGGTGGCTTTTGACAGTGTTGATTTACACAATGTTGATCTTAAGGTAGAAAATACACGTACAAACAATGTTGTTGAATTAAAATAGTAAATGTAAGGGGCAAAATAGATGAAATAACTGTTTGGTGTGATAATTTGACAAAAATTGCGGACATGATAAAATTCTAACAATATTCAAAAAACTGTTTGCTTATACGGTTATAATTTAAAATTCAAAAATCTTTTGTTTTGCCATAATACAGTGTTTGTTTTTTACTTCATTATCGAAATCTTAATTATAAAATTCTTCTCAATTTTTACAAACTAGCGTGTTTATTTCCATAACTTTGCTTTTCTGAACAACCTTCATATTTTCATAAATTGAACTCGGCATAAATAATTTTAAATTCGAATCAAATACTAGTTTAAATTTTTGCCTCTTCATACCGCCGCCTTGACAACATCCTACCTAAATCGATTGCCACCACCACCCAGCATACCGTCAAACAAACGTCATAAGCGCTTTTTTCCTTAAGATTTTTAAAGCTTTCTCCTTATAATATTTAAGCATAAAATGTTGAATTTACTGTTTTAAAAATTTAAATGATCTCTTATTTGCCAGTGAATATTAAAATCAATATCTAAAATCAATAAGTTATGGACGACGACTACGACAACTACGTGCCACAAATATCCACAATGGATTGGCAAAATTTAGGACAAGATAATGAAAGTAGTCAGATGAGAGTTGAAAGCTCGGCTTCCGCTATGGGGCCTAGTGGTTCTGGATCTTATTTGTATGGTGTGGCTGGGGCAAATATTCCAGTGGCTGGAAGGGGTCAGCATCATCAGCGTCCCTTCCCTGGTATGGGTATAATGCCTGCACAACCTTTTGGCGTGGGCGAATATGGACAAGGACAGGTTCGTTTATGGATTATTATAATTATTAATCTATCCTTTGATACCGAATCGAGTAAATGATAAAATTCCATATGACAAAAGTCTGTGCGATTTAAAATATTTAAATCAGTGGATAGGTCAAAATAAATATTCGATAATTATTGAATCCTTCAAAAATTTAACTTAATATAGGGTTATCAAACGAACGATTTCATGTCTTCTGGACCTCAATCTCAGATGATGAACTATCAAATGCAGAGTCAACCTGTTAGATCTTTTGATACTATGAATCCCAGTTATATGGCAGGAGACCCTTCGCGTCAAAATGTGCTTCAACAGGGCATAGTAATATTATGATAAAAACATGTATACTGTTTATTTTAATCAAGATTTCTGCTGCAGCCAATACAAAATCTACTAAAGGTGCTAGAGGATCAAAAAAGAGCAAAAAGGCTATGGCACTTGATCAGTGTTCAACTTCACATCAGCTAGAACCACAAGGTTATATACTATACCAATGTTTAGACTTAGGCCGGTATAAGAAAAAGTCAAAAAAGTGAACTTTTCTGGTTCACGTTTTCGAACCAGAAAAACTAAAACCTCTGGGTATTTTATTAGAAAAATTCCAGGAATTCAGTCGACAAAGCACATGCAAGTTCATAATCAATTGCATATTACGAACCAACCCTATGATATACCGAACGCGTCACAATTGGGTAATCTCAAAGGTCCAGGTCCACCTGCAAACCTTTCTGCACTCAGTCAGGCATCAATTCAGAATGCACCGCACCAATCTGGTACAATTTAAATTAAAAAATTTAAATGTGAAACATGTATAGTTAGTATCTATGATACAATATTCATATTTTAGTTGCCGGCTTCTCGACCTCGGAATCAACTTCAGCTAATCAATATCGATTTTCTAATATACAAAATCAGCAAGTTTATGGTACTTTACAACAAATGCAATCACAATATGGTCAAACTGCATCGAGACAGGCAGAAATTTTTAATAATATAATATTAAATAATTTATTTAAAATAAGCAGTTCAAAGTCTATTTTTAAAAATACGATTATTTATACTCTAAATATTTTAGCAACAACAATATGCACAAGTCCAATCACAACAAAAATTTCAAACACAGGCAGTGAAATCAATATCCCAAATTGATGAGCAACAACAACTACAAAAGAGTGGTCCCGTGTTTGTACCATATCAGCATGAGCAACCGGTGAGCGTTCATTCCGTAGATGGATATCAGCAGCAACAATCTGAAGGCTCATACATTAACAGGCAACAATTTTTACAAACAGGAACTGTTAATACTGCTCATCCGGCTGTTGTTGGTTATCCTGCACCTTATCAAGCTGGATATGCGTCAAATTTTATTCAGAAGCAAGGTAGTTTGTGTCTGAATTTTATCCAACTTATAAAATTAAATTAGTATTTCACAATAAACCCTAAATAATAACTTCATTTAACGAGTAAATCAAATTTATAAATTCATGACAGATTGTTCTGCAGGACCAAGTAATAGCTCAATTGGAATTGTTGGGATTGGGTTCCGAAGCCTTTCGAGGATTATTCAAATTATATTCTTTAAATTATTTATTTACATTTAACTATTTACAAATAAAAATATATACATAGCGAAAAGAGGGAAAGGGGACAATTACAAGAGTCTGGCCAGAACTCACATAAACACTTCTAATTAGATATTAAGATAAGATGAATGACCATTTTGGATGAGTATTTATAGGGGACATTAACAGGTCAAGATTGGGGTAAACAAGTGAATAACAAATAATAATATAAGGGTCGGGAATTGTGATAAACTCTGATAACGGTCGGGATTCCTTTTAATATAGGAAAAGGTCAAAATATTTGTGCCTGTGAATGCACGTGAATACATCATTTATTTTTAGTTTGTTTATTTGATTAGGAGGGATGCAGCATTCCTTCCCCCTTTATTTGAACGTCCACGTTCAAAATTGTAGTTTAATTTTTTTTTTTAAAATGAGGGTAATTTAGGCTATTTTATTAATGTAATATATATTTTTTTTAATATTCTACAAGATTTAAGAATTTAATTTCCTCATCGTACAATTCCGAACGACGGTTTTTTTTTTAATACTTCCTTACAATTTTACTCCGACCAAGCTTTATCTTTAAAATTTTAATTTTTATTTTGATTGTCTCTCGTCTTGGCGACGGCTTTCAAATTACTAGTATACTTTTATTAATTATTGTAAAAGCTATAATTCGCTTTGAATTATTCTTTAGTTTTCTTCTTTAATGTTTCTTTTTTTTTTCAGCTTTTTTTTTTGCCAAATTCTCCGAAAAATTAATTATAGGGATATTACGTTGAAAAAGAAAGGGTTATGGGTTGTTTTACATGAGTACAGAAAAATTTTTGGTAAATAGACGGAAAACAAAGTGAGGTGAAATTTGGATAGTTAGCAATAAATGTTAAAAGGGGTTTTATTACAATCCAGTCAAACACTTTGTAGAAGAGCAGCGATTTTAGTTGAGTTCCTTTTTTGTTTTCAAGTTGCAGAGCAGACTTTTTGTTTCCATTTAGTTGATTTTTTGAACATTTCTTCATCCTTCCTGAGTTGATTTTGCTGCAGAGGCCTATGTTTTTATCGTTGTAGGAAGTTATCTTCTTCTGATGTTTCGGTCGATTCTCCCAATTTAAGACAGGGGATTTTTCTCTACTTTTTTCTCGGTTTTGGGATTATGTACTACATGTTATTTTATTAAATCTTACTTTTGGTTTTCTCAACAAATTTTCTAAAAAATATTACTCCATGTGCGACTTTTGCGTGTGACTTGTTGAAAATTGACGGCTTTTATCAAGTCCCGGTGAATTATTTTACTAACAATTTCTTCGGGCATTTCATTATTTTAAAACAAATTAGTGTTTTTCTCGGCGAGACTAATGTTTATTTTCTGACGGTATTTGATTTTTTTCCCTGCCGGTGTTTCAGCTTATCAATTTAGGTATTCATTTCCCTTTTAAACATTCGATTTGCCGGTGAATCTCCTATTTTTTTAGGGATGGGTGAAGACCTACATATATTCTTTTAGTTCTATTTTATTTGCTTCTCTTATCTCATATTTTTTTTAATTACTCCTATTTTTAACATTTTCAAATGTTTATTTAATTCTGCTTGATATTTTTCCGATACTTGGTAAGGTCGTCAATAGCCGGAATTTCAATGTTTGTTTAAATTGTCGGAGCAATTTATAATGTAAAAATTGTCATTTTCATTTTTTTTTTACTACACTCGCCTTTTTTCATGTTCTATTTCTAATTTTTCTCGCTCTTCCATAGTAAGATTTCTTTTTGTCCTGCATTATTAATTAATTGTGTTTTTTTTTGAAATCAGATAAAGCGGGAGTTTTGTGCTTTTTTCTTCTCGGAAGCAGCGGTTTTAAATTTAATCTCTACTTTTCCTATAGTAGGTACTATTCTCTCTCCAATCTCTACTATGCCGTATATTTCAGGGGGTTGAATTTTATTAATTTTTAAGTTTTATGCCATCCTTTTACCTAACAATAATATGTGGGCTCCTTTATCTAATAGAATTCACATTGATTTGTCAAGTTAGCAACAATAGTTATTTGTGGTATTGCTCATTTATTAAAATTCTCTCATATCAAAAAAATTTATGTTAAATCTCAATTTAAAATACCATTTCTCTGCATTTATGAGTATTATTTTATTTTAGCTGTTTGATTATCACATTCTCTGCATTAGTGAGTGGTCTTTTTGCGATAATGACTTGTTTTGAACTGCTAAGTTAATTATTCTAATAACCTTTTAGATTTTATCTATAACATCGTTTTACAATATCTACGTTTTACAATATTTAAGTACAATATTGTATCAATACTCGTGAGTCTTACGTTTTCTAAACGTAGGTTTTGACGGTTTTATTCTTTTGCTTTTTATTATTTTAAGCAGGTTTTCATTTTTCAAAAATACATATTCTCTGTTTGATCTCTTTTATCTCTCTGTTTTATCTTTTGTAAGGTTATTTTATTTTTTTTCTGATTCTGTCTTTTCATTAAGTGAGCGGCCTATATTTTTTTTTCAATTCTAAATAGGGATTTTTTTTTTGCTTTTGTTTTATATAATAGCCTCTGTTTTTAGTTGCAGGATGAGTTTAACTGACAAAACATTTTAACACGTTTATTTGAAAAAATACTTTCTTGTTTTACTCAATTTCATACTATACTTTTTTTTTAAATTATTTTGCATGCCTTTTTTTTTCTCATTTTTGCGCAATTGTTTTCGTTGTATTGAGCCTAAGAAAATTTATATTCATTCTGATCATTTCTTTTAATAAAATTTCTGCGCTTGAAAAAAAATTTTTTTTTCACACAAATTTTCACAAATAGTATATTTTTTTTAGTTTTAGTTGTTTTAAATCTATTACCAATACAATATTCACAAAATTTATTTCGAGATACATATTTCTACTATCTCAAGGAGTATTTGGCTCTTTAAGCCTGCGGCGTATGCACCCAGCTTTACCCGCTTAATATCCTTTTCAGGGCACCTAGCCGACGGAGTGTGCACCTAGCTGCACCCGCCTTGATTCATTTCATTACTGTACAGATTTTCTTCATTATATTAAGTACTTGGCACTAAGCCGACAGAGTGTGCACCCAGCTTCACCTGCCTTCATTATTATATCTTTTTATTTACGTTAGATAAGAGATATGCAGAGGTAGCAAAGAGTATTTTTAAATACTGCGGCGCTACATTGTTTCTCTTATTTTTGATTTAAAACAAACGGTTTACTAATAATTTTTAACCAATCTCTTTTAATTTTTATCAAGCGATTTCATGTCATTCTTCTAGCTCAACTTTATTTTTAAATTTTATTTTCTTTAGGCTTTTATCGTTCGTTTTTGACTTATTCAACTTTATCTTCCATTTTCCTAATTTTTATTTCAATATTCTTTTAATTTTTTAGGCTGCAGAAGAGACTCTTAATTTGAGAAAATTTTTCTCATTTCTTAAAAAAATTCCATTTTTTTTTTTGCAAAATTCTTACAATTAGACCATTTAAGGAGTTTAAGCTCGAGCTCTCAATTTTTGAGGATTTCTTAATCACTTTATTTTATTTTAGCACATTTAATTATTTCTAATTTCGACTTTACTGGAATTCCGTTTTTTTTTATGTGCTTTCATTTCTTGCGCATTTTCTCTCGACAAGGCTTGCCCGGGACAAGTGGCACCAAATGTTGGGATTGGGTTCCGAAGCCTTTCGAGGATTATTCAAATTATATTCTTTAAATTATTTATTTACATTTAACTATTTACAAATAAAAATATATACATAGCGAAAAGAGGGAAAGGGGACAATTACAAGAGTCTGGCCAGAACTCACATAAACACTTCTAATTAGATATTAAGATAAGATGAATGACCATTTTGGATGAGTATTTATAGGGGACATTAACAGGTCAAGATTGGGGTAAACAAGTGAATAACAAATAATAATATAAGGGTCGGGAATTGTGATAAACTCTGATAACGGTCGGGATTCCTTTTAATATAGGAAAAGGTCAAAATATTTGTGCCTGTGAATGCACGTGAATACATCATTTATTTTTAGTTTGTTTATTTGATTAGGAGGGATGCAGCAGAATATCATCGCCATATCAACAACAGCCATATTTAACACAGCCGTATAATATAACTCGACAACAGCAGCAACACCAACACATTTATCGTGAACTTTTCGAGTGCGATCAACAATTAGCTTCTTTAATACCACAAGTGCAGCAGAATCCAGAGCTAGCAATAAGAGTGGAAAAGATTCAAATTCGAAGGCAATATTTGCACGCACAATTAATGCAAATTAGTTACGCAATGAATACTGCAGTATCTGCTGCAATGGGCTCTGAAACAGCGCATGGCCAACTGCACTCCACAGGTGGATTTAAGCAGATTTTTTTATATTATTGATTTAATTTCACAGAAATGCATTTGTCCACGACTTCTCATTCTGTCATACCACCACAGATAGCTGGACAATATTCACCACATTACAGTGGGCAATCATCCCAGCATCATTTCTCAGCTGGTCATCAACAGAAACTAGTAAATCCTAATTTAAATCCATACTCTCAGCAGCAAAATTGCATCCAGCCCCACTTTTCTTCGCAACAGTATCATCCAGCGCCTCCAATACCTCCAGCTCCTTATCACTCCAACACTGTTGGTGCAAATGTGGTTCAGCAGCCGTTGTCACCACGTCAGCACCAACATCAACAACCGATTGCATCGCTTCAGCAATACATTCCACCTATGCCAAGTATGTCCTCGCCATCAGTAGCGGTTATGTCTGCATCTAATCAAGTGCAAGTCAGTTTTTATACCTAATATAACGGAATCAAGTCTCAAGCTTCTGTATAATCTCATGTTTCTATTTTTAAGGTTAACATTCGCCCTGAAGTCCCTGGTCGCACTCTGATTAGTGTCTACCACGGTCAAGATTTACAACCAAACATAGCGCAACCTGTTATATCGACTGCAGGAGCAGATATGCAGCAATCGATGAATTATGACTCACAAAGGCAGTATCAATTTCCAAATCATGGTGATCAACAGCAAGATCCGTCTGCCAAGGATTCTATTCCTCCTGAACCGTTGCCACCGAATCTGTCACGTGAGCATAAGCGCCGTCAGCAACAACAGAAATTACAGGAAGAACAAGTAAAGTGTCTCGATCAACCATGTTTCCAATCACCTGATACTATTCGACAGAATATTTTACCAGGTTTTGAAATTTATTACATTACTGCATTGAATTTATTTTAGAGTCGGAAAATAGACTACCGTCACCTCCTTCACCCCCTATGTCTTTGACAAGCGTTAGTCTGAGCTTTCTCGCTTGCGAAACAACAGCAAATTTTTCCAAAACGTTTCCCATTTATTTGCTTGAAGTAGTTGAGGCTACATATGAAGCGTCAAAGCCTCTCACTCAAATTTCGGAACAGAACATGCAGGAATTAGAAGTGAAAACAACTGTTGAGTTTAATGACAATGAAGCTACATCATCAGAACAACGTGATATTGTCCCAGAAGGTTTGTATTTAATTTATGCTCCTTGTAAGAGAAAACTGGAGGGACAAATTTATTTTTACATTACTTCATATATGATTTTCAAATTTTCGGCTATTCCTTATTTATTGTATCAAAATAATTTTAAAAAAGTTTAAATTTCAGAAACGGAAGTCACTTCTAATAATAAACAAACTTATATTGTTGAACAAATTCAAGAAAGACATTTACAGCCACAAAATTCTTTGAAAGAATCTGAACTTTTAAGTGATAAATCACTTGTTGATGAAGAAGATATTGATGACAAAACTGGGAGTTTTGATGTTATTGTTAACAAAAAAGAATCAAAAAGGGGAATAAAACGGCGATTTACAGATGACAGTGATGGTTTAGAAGCTAAGGTTTTGGACATACAGAAACCAGGACTGGAAACAACTGTTGAAATAAAAAGTGAACATTTAATTCAATCTACGTCTGAGACTAAATTGGAAGAAGAAACTGCTGAAAAGGTATTTGCCCAATCTACTTATGTTAGTACTTCAAAAAAATTTTTTTGCCTTTTTAGCTTGAAGAATCTACAGTTGAGGAATTTCAACATGGCGACTCTTCAACAAATGAAACTACTCCTGTTGATGATTTTGCATTTTCATTTCAAACTACAAGTAATGATTCTTATAATTCTTTTGCTGCGAGTCGCCAAAGCGGGAAAAATACAAAACCAAGACGCAAGAAGCGTTTAATTTTGGATTGGAACAAACCTGATGATGAGGATTATGTCACTGGTAGAAGTGAAAAAAGACCTAAAATTAATAAGAGGGCAAGTGTTAAAAGAAAGTCTGGATCTTCTTTTACGACAGATGAAACATGCTTGGATGATTTGAAGTTGGATAGTGAATTCTTTGTTGAAAAGAGGTCATCACGTAAAAAGGAAATTGATAAAAAGACAAATTATGGAGAAGAAAGTGACAATGAATATGAAATTCGAAATCCTTTGCCTGAACAAAAGGTGATTTAGTATCTTTAGAAATTAATATTCAAGGAAATAAAATATTTTTTGGCCTAAGATTTCAAATAATTGATAATTTTTCATTTTAAATTTATAGGAAACCAAAGAAAGCCGAATTGTTGAGAGGATTTTGGGCGTTCGATTTGTAAAAAGGCCGGTTTCGAATAACGATCTTACGGATAAGAAAGATGACCCAAAGTTAGATGATAATGAAAAAGTAGTTGACGCTGAAATTCCTTTAAAAAGTAATGAAGAAGTATGCAGTATTTCTGAAGGATCAAATAAAGAAATCAAAGATGAACCAACAAAAACTGAAAATTCTAACGAAAAGGATGAAAGTGAAACAAAATTGCCTATTCAGGATGGCGAAACAATTCCAAATAAAGAAGATTTGCAGATTATGGATTCTGAGAAAATTATAGATTCTGAGAATGTTGAAGAAGTTTATGTAAAATTCAAAGGCTTATCTTATTTGCATTGTGAATGGAAAACGGTAATTCTGCTAACCTTTAAAGATGCTTTAGATATGATAAATCCGTGGCCGCATAGTATGGCAAAAAGGGCATGGGGGAGCCGATAAATCTTTCTATTGTTTTATTGCTTTGTTTAAGCTTTGAAATAGGAAATTCATCCTTATTAATTTCTTTTTATTAAGATCCAAGAGCTCGAAGCTTTGGGAGACAAACGGGTGGCTTCCAAATTGAATCGATGGAAATTAAAATTTGGAAATGATCCCACTACTGCTGTGGATGTTCAGGAGGATGATGAGGATCAACGTGATTTTTTCAATGAGGATTACACTGTTGTCTCCCGTGTCCTTGATGAAACCTACGACAAAAAGGAACAGCAACAATATGTACATATTTTAATCAATAATGTACACTGACATTATATTATATTTTATTAGGTTTTCGTTAAATGGAAGTCATTGCCTTATGAAGAGAGGTTTATGTTATTTTGCATATTTTTCAAGCTTATTTTTTTCAGTACATGGGAATTGGAAGAGGATGTACCAAGACAGAAATTGTTGGATTTTCGTCGCCGCTCTGAGTTTGATCTCTTTAAATTGAAGGAACATCCTAAAATTTCCCCTAAGGTCAGTTATCATTTTGTCATAATACTTTAAAAATATGATTAGCTTTTGCGTTCATAAATTTTAAGAAATATCCTTTAGGAATTTTCCTCACGTTTGGCCATCCCAAAAGATAAAATTTACAATAATGACAATATTCTGCGTGAATACCAGCACGAGGGTGTAAATTGGTTGCTATGGACATGGATAAATGGTCGAAACTGTATTCTAGCTGACGAGATGGGATTAGGAAAAACAGTTCAAAGCGTAAGTATGATCAAGTTTTATTATTTCAACTAAGATATTTTAGATTGTGTTTCTTCTTTCTCTTTATGGTAACTATTTAAAAATTACTAATTGTGAGCCTTGCTAATATACATATATATTTTTATTGTTTAGACATCGGCGTTCATGGACCATTCCTCATTGTGGTAATACTTTTAATTTAAATTTCTCTTCTTAAAATGGCATAACTGTTCTTTTTAAAACTGTTTATATTTTTTCAGGTTCCTCTTTCAACTCTTGGAAATTGGGAGCGTGAATTTAACGAATGGGCTCCAGGTTTGAATAATTATGTATTTTACTAGTATTTGTTTTCTAGAAATTAATGCAATTGTTTACCACGGAGGTGCTGTTAGCCGCAAAATAATAAGAGATTATGAATTTTTCTACAAAAAAGTTGATGGCAGGAGACGGAATGTGCCAAAATTTGATGCATTAATTACTACTTATGAAGGTATGTATATATTACTTGCATTATTACTTGTAATAACTTTCTTACCTCTTTTTACTTTTAAGTTGTTGTACAAGAAGTTGAAGTACTTCGACGAATCAATTTCTGTGTTTGTATAATTGGTTTGTTGTCATCGAGTAAATTTGTAATTTTACTTGTTTCTAGATGAAGCCCATAGAATTAAAAATAGAAATTGTAAACTTCTGCAATCAGGATTACTTTCCCTTCGTATGAACCATCGTGTTCTTTTGACGGGTACTCCTTTACAAAATAATATCCAAGAGCTCTTCTCTCTTCTTAACTTTCTCGAGCCGGAACAATTTGGTCAGTTTTTCTTTCATTATAAATTTTGTAGCATTATTGTTAAGGCTGTGATTTATAGGCAAATGCCTATTTTTTCTGCAAGCTTGGGATGATGTAATACGTTCAAAAAACGTGTTTTTAGCTTGGTCCGAATAGTCTAGCATGACTTTTAATTTGCCTATTTCTGCTTATTTTGGACTTTTTGTGCCTTTTTGCCTATTTTGAAATTTTTGGTACTATTTTTGCCTTTTTTAGCGATTTTTTCGAAATTTTGCCTAAATATCAGTGCAAAATCTAAAAAAATCAGTCCCAAATTAGAAAAAATCAGTGCCAAGTCCCATTATTGATTTTTAGTTCGATAAATTGTATATTTTTACTCTGTTGGACATTTTGAACTGGGACGATTTGGTTTTGGGACGTTTTGGGGTACGGCGTTTTGTGTGTTGGGCGAGATTTCCATTTTGTCAATTATCGACATTTTAAAAAAATTTACCCCATTTTTTTCAAAAAATGATTCAAAATGACGAATAACTGGTAAAATTGTTTAATAAATAGTTTATAATTTAAAAAATGAGGATTAAATGGTTATTTTTTTGTTTTTATCTCCATTTTATGGTCTGATAACCTTTTTTACATGCCTATTTTTGTGCCTTTTTTGTCTTTTTGGTGCCTATTTTAGGCGCCTATTTCACTAATTTTACATGCCTAACTATCACAGCCTTAATTATTGTTAAGATGAATTGAATTTGTCTTAAAATTAAATCTAATAAATATTCAGCTAATTCTGAGGCGTTTCTTCAACAATTTGGCCAATGTCAGACCGAAGAACAGGTTCAGAAGCTACAAGAGATTCTAAAGCCTATGATGTTGCGCCGTTTGAAGGAAGACGTTGAAAAAGAACTTCAACCAAAAGAAGAAACTATTATTGAGGTTAATTTTTGACAATTGAAATTTTTAATAAAAAAATATTTTTAATTTCTAGGTCCAATTATCAAACATTCAAAAGAAATATTATCGAGCAGTTCTCGAACGCAATTTTACGCATTTGATGAAAGGAACGACACCTTCTTTAATTAACACAATGATGCAATTGCGTAAATGTTGTTGGTTGGTTTTTGATCGTTTTCCTACTTATAAATACTTCGTAAATTTTCCTTATTTTATAGCCATCCCTATTTAATTAATGGAGCAGAAGAGCAGATTCTTAATGAGCTTAAGCATATTTATCCGGAGAAATCTGAAGAAGAGCGACATGTTATTGGCCTTATTTCCAGTTCAGGCAAAGTTGTCCTAATTGATAAATTGCTTCCTAAATTACGCGCCGATGGACATCGGGTGTTGCTTTTCTCGCAAATGGTTTGAATTTCATTGTATGTATTTAATTCTTTTTTTATTTTAAAGGTTAGAGTTCTGGACTTGCTCGAGGAGTATTTCAATATCAAAGGGTACCCATTTGAGCGAATTGATGGAAACATACGGTTAAAAATCTTGATCACAAAAATTTTTTTATCTTTAGTGGGAGTGAACGTCAAGCTGCCATTGACAGATTCTCTAAACCGGAAAATAAAGATTGCTTTGTTTTTCTACTTTGTACACGTGCTGGTGGTTTGGGCATTAATCTGGTAATTTATTGAAAATATGAATATTTATCAGATTTTTAGACAGCAGCTGATACAGTCATTATTTTTGATAGCGATTGGGTACATATATTTACAATAAAAATATAATTTATATTTAAAAATAGAACCCCCAGAATGATCTGCAAGCTCAAGCTCGTTGTCATCGTATTGGTCAAACTAAACAAGTTAAAATCTATAGGTATATTTCCTTTATAATTCTATATAACCTGTATATTTTATAATCATTTTGAAATATTTTTTTCAAATAATTTTCATGTTTTCTAATTATTTTTAGGCTAATAACTGCTAATACTTACGAACGTGAGATGTTTGATAAAGCTAGTCTGAAGTTGGGTATGTTTACTTTTTAAACTACTAAATTCATGCTATGTGTTTACAGGTCTGGATAAAGCTGTGCTCCAGTCAATGTATTTTTTAAAGAACTTGATTAGTAAAAGTATATTTTCTATATACAGGAGAACTGAATGCAATTTACAAAGCAGTCATCAATTGAGCCGTCAGGAAGTAGAGGACTTGTTACGAAAAGGAGCATATGGTATTGAATTTTTATTCCTCAAATTATAATATAAGCGATCTTCTAGGTGCAATTATGGACGAAGATAATGAAGATGCCAAGTTTGGCGAGGAGGATATAGATACCATTCTGGAGCGCCGTGCTCAAACGATTAAACTAGAAGTATGCCTTATTAAACATTTCTAAAACGAAAATACTATTTACAGCCTGGAGTAAAAGGCTCCACCTTTGCGAAAGCATCGTTTACATTGTCACATAACCGTGATGATATCGATATCAGGTTATTTACTTGGATATATTGGGGACAAACTTATTTTGTATGTAATTATTTCAATTATCATAGTGATCCTGACTTTTGGTCTAAATGGGCTAAAAAGGCCAATATAGATGTAGGTGCTCTGCATGGTGATTTTTCATCAAAACATTTAATTGTGCATGAACCACGAGCACGTAAGAAGCGATTCGAGGAGGACAACTTTAAAGGAAATTCTGAGAGTGCAGACGATACAATTTCTGATGATGGTAATATTTTGCTAATTTTCTACATTTCCTTAGAAACAGAAATTTATTAAATTTTGTTTTATTTTGTAGATGATCGCCATGTAAAAGGTTCTTCTAGAATAGCAGAAAATGTCAAAAGTCGCAGCGTTCGTAAGAAGAGACGTGCTACAGGAATGGCATCAGCTGGCGCAGAGGACGACTATAAATATCCATTCAATGAGGATGACACGCATATTCAAGGGGATGAAGTGCGCCAACGACACAAAGCTTCTGCAAGTAATCGGCACCCCGAGCTCGCTTGTACAATTGTTCAACTCAAAAAGGTATCTTCAACTAACAATTTATTTACTAAATATATGGAGCTTCGTTTTTATTTCTGATTTTGTTTGAAATTTAGGTGGAAAAACTTCTCATGCAGTGGGGGTGGGGTCGATGGTCTACCCTAAAACAGTTCTCTGAACTAAGCGAACAGGAACTTGAGCATATCTCAAGGTATTATACTACTATATTACCATTATTAAAGTATTGATCGATTAGAACAAGAGGGCTCTGAAGAGACCGATTATTGGGTTAGAGAAGTCAGAGAAAAAATTTACTCTGTTCCCATATAACCGGTCTCTTCAGGCTCTCTTGTTCTAATCGATCAATACTTTGTTAACCCACTCCTATAGGAGGTTGTGGGGGTTGAATGGAGTAGTGCGGGGGATAAGTAAAGTGAGGGCGATTCTGAAGCGATTCTGAGGGCGATTCTGAAGCGATTCTGAAGCGATTCTGAGGGCGATTCTGAAGTGGTTCTGAAGCGATTCTGAGGGCGATTCTGAAGGGAAACTGAAGCGATTCTGAAAGGATTCTGAGGCGATTCTGAAGGCGATTCCGAAGTCGATTCTGGGTGATTAAAAGTATTGCATCAGAATCCAAAAGGTATCAAATGTGGCCTGAGGAAATTCTTGACACGGGGGTGGCTGTAGCCTGAAGCGGGGGCCGTGTCGAGTCGGGCCGGCGGGCAATCAATCGATAATTTATTTTTAAAAACTTTTGGCTCTCAGCCACACTGAAACGGCTACTCTGAAACGGCCGCTCTGAAACGGCTACTCTGAAATGGCCGCCCTGAAACCGCTACACTGAAACGACTACTCTGAAACGACTACTATGAAAGGCTACTTTGAACCGGCTATGCTGAAACAGCTACTCTGAAACGGCACTCTAAAACGTCCACTCTGTAATAATTAAGCTGAAACGTCCCTGACCACTATTTTTAGCCGAGTAGAGATTTTTAGCATTTTTGCTGTGAAAAGATTTTAAGGAAATAGTGTTAGAGGGGGCGCGAACAAATCGATAAAAAAATAAAGAGAAATAAAGCCAAACTTGCTCTAAAAAAATCCAATGTATTTGACGTTAGGTTTTAAAAAAATTAAAAAAATTTTTTTAAGAAAAATTTAAAAAATTTTTTTAAGGTAATGTCAAACCCTCCAACAGATTTATATTGGCGGCATGTTAATTTAGTAATTATTAAATTTTAATTTTATTTTTTTCTTGGAATTTTTAGACACATACCCAACTTACTGGAATTCAAGATGGTTGGGTAGTTGAAATTTTTTATTTTAAAAATTATTTTATAGGTTATGGCCCAGAAAAACAATTTTATTTTTCAAGAGTTAGATTTGCAATTACTCCAATTTTAAAAATACAAATGGCTGGGGATTTTTATGATTTGGATAGAGTTTTTAAAAAACCTAAAACTAGTTATTCTTCAAATAATCACTGCTCTGGATTTATAGTACTTGAAGGAAATAAAGACATGTCAGGGAATTTTATGAATTATCTAGCTAAAATTATTTTTTAATAATTCTAAGTTTAATTGGAATATCAGTAGATAATTTAGTTGTAATTAATCTGATTTTTATTTAAAAACATTTGATTTTCATTGCGATTATATCCCGCTTTCTACAACAACCGGGAACTCTAATCCTATGTGTATTTTTTCTTTTCTTTCGGCCCAGTCACGGATATTCTGAAATACCTATACTATGATCTAAGCTGTGCTATTTAAATTTCAGTTCTGAATTATTTAAATTTACTTCTGTTCTTTCTCATTCTAAATATTATTAAAATATATTTTTAATTTTTGACATACAACTTTAAAATATATTTTAAGACAAATGGCCCATGTAACAATGGCTGGTCTAAATACAATGAACAGAATATTGAAACTTTACAAATTTGCCTATGGTTTAATTTATTTTATTTTTTTAATTAAAATTTTTATTTAATATCCAAATAATGTTCCCGGACATACTCGTGCTTTCTCTGGTTATGCAGCTGTTCTTGCATTACAGGATGATTTTACAATAACTAGTGCTGGATTGGTTCGTTTATATTAAATCATCTGATATAAAATAATATTTAAATTAGCTTTCAATGGAGATAACACTAACTCTCGGAAATGAATCTATTTATTCTAATGTAAAACCAAAAGGTCAACTTCATTGCAGGGTTAGGTCATTTATTGCTGATTTATTGGCAAGTACATCAAAGGATTGGATAACTATTTTTGGATTGTAATTTTTTTTACTTAAATTTTTGCTTTTTGCTATAAAAATAAATTTTATGCGAATACTTTAATTATTTTAGTCACAATTCTCGAACATACAACAATCAATGGATGGTAAGTTTATTTTTGTAAATTGGTCTTAACTTTAAGTTAACCAATCTCACTTTAAAATACAAATTTTTCTCTAATCTGGTTCAGTCTCCATAATTTAAAATTCAATTATATAAACTCGCTTGATGATAATTTTTTCTTCCTAAGGATGATGAAAATAGAAATCCAAATATATTTTTTAACAAAATTCTATTTTATCATATTTTTAGGCAAGATCTGAACCAATAAAAATTAAATTCAATATGGAAGAATATGATTTTGTTATTCAAGCTGTTTTGCTAATTCTATGCAAAATTACTGGTAAAAAACAATTTATTTAAAAAAATCATTGTACAATAAAAATTTCATTTTAAGATGTAAAGAAGATTGAACATAAACCGAGATTGATGATGCCTTTTGATAGAGGAAAGGTAGAACAATTAAAATTATCAAATTTAATTTTTTGTAAATTTTCTTACAAGTTTTAAAATTTTTTAAACATTCACATCAGCAAAAATTAATTAAAACTTTTTTGCCAAAGTAAAAAAAAACAGTAAGACTCTTAAGTTAAAAAAATTTTTTTTAAATTAATTTTCTAAATTTTTCTTTTTGTTGAACAATAAAAGATCGTTTATTTGATAACTATAAATAAATTCCTAAAACCGAGCAAAATATCTTCACTTAGTTAATTTAAATTCCTTTATAGCATTGTTTTCACTACCACTCGTCATTTCATTAAGCATAGGTTAAGCTATACAAAAGAATTTAAGGGTGTTTATCAATGTAAGCGATCTTTTGTTCGTATAAAAAAATAGGCGTATTTGCTGCAGTCCCCAACTCATTATTCACTAGTTTCATTTTAAAAATTAATTTAGCTAAAAAATTTAATTAAATAAAACAACTTTTAGTTAAGTTTTATATTAATTTAGTGTTAAATTACCTATATGCAATTTTTAAATTTAGAAAAAAATGTCTTCAAATTCTTCTTCTGCTTCCCGAAAAAGGAAGAAATCACCAATAACTCAAGTCCGTCCAATTACTAATCAGTTGCATCAAAATATTCCGCAGCAACAACAACAACAAATACAAAGTCCCAATTTTCGGGGCTATACAATACCAAAAGTAACTAATTCTAATGTTCCTCAACAACAACAACAATTAAGTCCACAAGAAACGGAGGCATTACAAGCAAAACAGGCGTTAGCAGATGAGGTAGATTTTAAAATAAAATTTTATTTAAAAATTAATTTATTAATAAATTAATCAGATAGCCGAAAAACGACGATTGCGTGAAACTACCAGACCAGCAAATCTACATCTATTAACACTAATTGATCCAATTACAAATTTGACGAGTACTGACGTATTAATGCTAGCATGGAAAAAGAATGATATATTTGAGTGAGTTTTTTTGGGGAAGGGGGGGGGGTAAATCTTAAAAAAATAAATTTAAGAGAGTTAAAAGGCATAGTGGTATTTGTGAAGCGTGCGTTAACAACAAAAAATAAATACGACAGGGGAGATCTTGTAGTGGAGGTCGGACAGACTCACGAGAAAGAGCGCATTTCAATTTTCGGCTGGAACGAGCAGGCATCGAAATTGGAGACAGCAAATATTAATGATGTAATTTAATTAAGTTCTTATAAATTTTAAATGTTTGTTAATTACAGATAGTGGTGTTAAAGAACTTGATCGTTGTACCTGAGGACAATGAAAGAATAAACTGGGCAGGATCGATAGATTTCAAATTAAAATTTTCAAAAAGCTCAACTTTAACAATTGTAGAACAAGGGCAAATTGCGGCGTCTCAGCAGACTACAAATATGATAGGTAGTTAAAAATTTTAATTGTGTTTTTCGGAAAAAAAATCTGAGTGAATAAGCGAAAATTTTATTTAAATTTTTATTTTAAAAAATTGTATTTAAATTTTTTTAAAAAAATATTATTTAGAGGAAGGTCCTTCAACATCTGCAGCAAATCAAAATCCTCATGTTGGTAATGTGCAGAACTCTTCTTATGCCAGCAATACAACTGCTGCTATTGACAGAGATGTCGAATATGTGAGTATTTATAAATCCTATGGTTTAACGTTTTACATGTACCGTTTGAATTAGAACTTTATTTAAAAAAATACAACATTAAAATTGAATTGTTATTAATTTAAAATTTAATAAAAAAAACTTTTATTACAATTTTCAAGGATTTTGAAGATTTATGATTTGCTTATTTACTAAAAAGAAGAAAAGAACAAGTTAAAATTGAATTTATTTAGAAATTAAAATTAAATTGAATCAAACTTATTAAAATTTTTTCATTAATCTTTAACTTTCGATTAATTTACTTTTATGTTTGCAAAAATAAAAATTGTACGTTTGTTTATTATTTGAACTGAAATAGAAATTTGAAAAAAATTTTTAAAAATTAAAAAATTGTTTTGAGAAAATTTTTTTTTGAAATAATTTATTAAGTAATATGAAATACAGATTCGAAAAAAATTTATAAATTGTTTGAAAATTTTTTTTTAATTTTTGTAAAAATTTGATTTTGTTTAGTAATTAAAATGAAATATAGATGTGAAAAAAATCTTTAAAAAATTTGAAACCTGCTTGAAAAAAGTTTTTTGAATTTGCTTATTAACTTAATGAAATAGAGATTTGAAAAAAAAATTAAATAAATTTTTCAAATGATTTGAAAAAAATTTGTTATACTGAAAAAAATAAAAAAAAAATTTTTAAACTGAAAAAAAATTTTTTAAATAAAAGTTTTTAAAAATGATTTGAAAAAAATTTGTAACTTGCTTGAAAAAAAATTTGTTTGAATTTGTCTATTAACTAAATGAAATAGAGATTGGAAAAAAAATTTAAAAAATTTTGTTAATCATTTGAAAAAAAATTTTTTAATTGTGAAAAAATTTGAGATTGTTTATTATTTAAAATGAAATTGAAAAAAGGATTTGAAAAAAATCTACAAAAATGAAATTGTTTATTATTAAAAATGAATCAAAATTTGAAAAAAAGCTTTAAAATATTTAAAAATTTTTATAGTATTTTGATAAAATAAAACTTGGTTTTGAATTAAATATATCATGATAAAAATATTTATTTTCATTCTTGTCTAAAATAAAAATTTTATATTTTATGAAATGGAATTTGATTATTCTTTTTAGTTTTTTAAAAAATAAAATTTTATTTCTGAATGTGTATTATTTAAAATGAAATAGAAATTTGAAAAAGGAAAAAAATCTAAAAAAATTTTAAACATTGATTAGAAAATTTTTTTAAAAATTTTGAAAAAATAATTTGAAATTGTTATCATTTAAGATGGAATAGAAATTTAAAAAAAAGCTTAAATTTTTTTATAAGTTTTATTGGTATTTAGATAAAATAAAACTGAATTTTGAATTGGCATGAAATTGAATTTAAAAATTGAATTTACATTTATATGAACAAATATTCTAGTATCTTGTTTAAATTTTGTTTTTGTTTAAAATTGAATAAGCTTACTTATAACGAATTATTACAAATACGATAATATTATTGCTTTCACAATAATTTTTTTAATGAAATTTTTTCAAATGATATATCAATATATTAGAATAAAAATTCGAATTTAATCAAAAGAAATCAAACGGTACATGATATTTCAAAATTTTAGGGGTATTTAATTTAATCATTAGTATTTACTCTTTTAATTACTCTGACAGGGATAAGTGAAAAACGTTAGATAGTTTTACCTACTCTCTAATATAAATACTCACTAGCTTTTTTTTTAAAAAAAAGCTAGGGGGCCTTTTTTTGTAGGAAGTAGTGTCACCTTCTGCTGAATTGGCACAACAGTCGCTTCTTGCCGAATCAAATCCGCAAGTAAATTTTATTCTTTTTTTACTATTTTTTAACAAAAAATATAATAGAGATTATATGGTAATCCTGGACATACTCCCCCAGCTCCAGGAATTGTAAGTTATGTAGTACCACCAGACGATCCTGATGCAATTTATTTTCGCGGAGAACGCCGCATTCATGATATTGATTTACCAAAAAAAGGACTTAATGGTAAAGAGCGAAACATATTATTAGCCTCCCGTGTGCAACTGGCAGCAACATATAAATCAAAAGAAGAGGATCCTCTTTGCGGAGTATGTGTACGTGACTTTATGCCGAAACAAAGCGTAATTTTTTTACCATGTTCCCATAAATTGCACAAAACGTGTTTTTGGGATTTATCCCGTTTTTATAGACATTGTCCTACTTGTAAATACGATATGGGTCGGGGCCTACAAATTCCAGAGTAGGGGATAACTGATTTTTAGTCAATTAAATTATAAAATGAGAGTAGAACATTAAAAACTAGAAAGTTCTCATTTTGCAA
Source organism: Meloidogyne enterolobii (assembly GCA_963681835.1). Lineage (NCBI taxonomy): Eukaryota > Metazoa > Nematoda > Chromadorea > Rhabditida > Meloidogynidae > Meloidogyne > Meloidogyne enterolobii. The sequence goes on from CAVMJV010000139.1 coordinate 201,218, forward strand.
TTTAATTGACTAAAAATCTTTTGTGCCCTACTCTGGAATTTGGAGGCTATACATGTCGGATTACTTGTCTTGCACGTGTCCAAAAAAATTTTTTTTGAAAATTTGATATTTTGGACACGTACTAAGTAGACAAGTACCCCGACGTGTAACAGTGTCCCCACACGTCAAAGAAGTCAAGTTTTTTTCTGAGTGGATTCTTTGACGTGCGGGGAAATTTTTTGTATTTTTTATATAATTAATAATAATAACCACACCCCAATTAAAAAATATAATGAGTATTTTTTATATTTTCCCCCTCACTTTAAAAGAATCTAAGCTTTTTGAGTGTATTCTTTTAACGTGAGGGGGAAAAAAGTATTTAATTTGTTTTTAATAACATTTAACCACACCACTTTTATTTTTCAAATATTTTTTGGTAAAATTTGTACACCAATTTTTATTTTTCAATATTATTTTAACCACTTTGATTAACCACACCGCTTTTTTTCATATATTTTTTTGTAAAAAAATCGTAAACCAATTTTTATTGTTCAATATTATTTTAACCACTTTGAAAAAATTTTTATTGATATTATGTGTAAATAAAATTAATGTATTTACATTGATAGCAAATATTTCTAAACCTTAATTATAAATTCACTATTTATATTTGCTATCAATATAAACGCAATTTTAAAATATAATATTTATATCTTTTCCACCGTTATTAAATTTCTTCTTTTACAAATATTTGCAATTTTTTTCGTGCCTTTTAAATAATTTTATTTTATTGCCTTCTTTTTCAGCAATTTTTTAGCATTTATATTAATAGCGTTATTAATTTTAATATCAACAATTCGCTAATTATTTTTTTAAGGATTTTTTTTTTAATTAGAGAATTGTTGTATTAAATTCTTTACATAATATGTAATGTTTTTTACTTAAATAAATTTTAATTATTTTATTTTTTTAAATTATTACTAGACAGTAAAAAGTTTAGGTACCAGATTATAGAGTTAAAGATTTATTGTCGTCTCCATATCTTCGTGTAAATAAAAAAAAATCTTCCTTACATAAGCTTTTATATTGGCCTGGCATACATTTATTCGTTTCCACCTATCTATAACTGCGCATGCTAAAATTTGTTTTAAAAAAATAGACTTGTTTTAAATTTAGATTGAAAATATGAGAAACTACTTTGTTATTGAAAGAATAGAGCCATTCGCCTCCCAATCACGAAATACTCGTGGTGAGATCGCCCACATCAGATTTAATAATCTGGCAGATCATCCCCGACCAGATTTGGCTCTAACAACACTTATTGAACAACTTTTGGATCGGGTGCTCACCGGAAGACCAGCGCCTCTCCGCGTTGGTCTTCAGGTGCAACCACCAAATTTCCACCACCCATTTACAGTGCCACTCCGGCCATTAGAACAAAATAATGCAGCAGCATTAGCCGCAGCTATAGAGAGGTTGAACGAAATATCCCAGGCCGGGATAGACCTTCTCTCAGGAACAACAACAACAAAAGTTGTAGCTGTATGGCCTTTAACTGGGCAGCGCACTAATAATCCAGCATCACATTCGGGTAGGTTCATACTAGTCTTACATTTCTCAAATAAATGTAAGGCAGTCATGTTCCTACAGGTAGCTGCGATATGGACCAAGAACATGTAGTGTCTTCTCGATGTCGTTCAATTGTGCGCGTCCACAATCCAAACGACCGCTACTGTCTTGCTCGTGCAGTAGTGATTGGACTTACAAAAATTCGACTTGTTGATCAAGGCGATGCTAATAATGGAGCAGCTCATTTTAGAGCTTTTTGCCAACAACAAGAACAACATTTAATTTTTTTAAACTACTTAATGAATACAGCCGGACTTCCATATGGATTACAGGTATTATTTACTTACATTTTTTTAGATTTACGTAATATAGGAATATTCGCTTGAACATGTAGCGATTCTCCAACGATGGCTGAATCAATATTATGGAGAAGGGCACACTCGTATTGTCGTTTTCCAAAAAGAGCAACAGTATCGGATTGTGTTTAAAGGAGTGGGAAGAGCAGCACGTTACAATTTATGTCTGCTCTTGGAGAATCGTCACTACAACTACATTGGTCGCCCTGAACAACTTTTGGGAGTCAAACGTTATTGTATTGACTGTGAACGATCAGTGACACGTTGGAGTCATTGGGCTGGGTGCACTGTAGTTTGTAGATTTTGCATGCGGTCAGGTCCCGAATTTCCATGTCAAGTAATATCTAAATTAAATTGTAAATTTTTTTATCGTTATTTATTAGGAAGAAGAAAGAATCCCTTGTCAAAACTGTGGATTCATTTTTCCACGCCGATCATGTTATGACTACCATCTAGTCAATTCTGCTCCTCTAGAAATGGTTCGACGCGATACACGTAATTTTGCATCCATTTGCCAAATGCGTCGTATTTGCTCGAATTGCCATCTCATAATTTATGCTCAACAAGCACACGAATGCCAACAACAACGGCAACAACCTCAAATAAATTGTAAAATGTGTAATGGCCCTCACACAGAGTACCAGCCATGTTTTATTCAGCCATTAAAACCTGATGAGGATGAACAAGATAATAATGAAAATAATAATGAACAACAAAAGCAACAAAGAACAAGAAATCATCGACAACCAATTCGTCTTTGTTTTTTTGATGCTGAAACAAGTCAGGATGAACCTGTACAAATAAGCCAAAATATCAATGGCTACAGGCATGTACCTCTTCTGATTATTGCCGAGGTTAATTTTTTAAATTAAATTTAAATATATTTTTGTTTATAGGTTATTTGTGAAGTCTGTATACGGGCTAATATTCGTATTGAAGATGTTGGTCAACGTGCTCAGGGGTGTTTTTGTGGGACTCCAAGAGGAGAACGATGGCGTAATTGGTGTTCCCCACCCTTCAGAAATGCTCCCGGCGACAACACCGCCTTTCCAGATAACATCACTTTCAATCATCGGCGTATGTTTTTCCATTCTTTTGACAACGCTGAAGATAATCCTGTGGACCAATTCTTAGACTACCTACTTAATCACGGTTCACAACATATGCTTACAATCTGCATAGCTCATAATGGAGGAAAATATGATTTTCATCTATTATTGGAAGCTCTACATAGGCGAAGCCACCCGCCAACAAGAATATGCACAACAGGACTCAAAATTTATTCAATGAGTCTTGGAGGGAACAACCAAAGAAAAGTGCTTTTCAAGGACTCGTTAAACTACTTTTTTTGTGAGCTTGACGCACTAACAAAGGTTTTCGCTTTGCCAGAGGATTTGGTTACTGCAAAGCCCTTCTTTCCCTATCTCTTTATTCAACGACAACACCTTCATTATAGGTTAAGAGGGCTCCCTGCAATTCAATATTACCAACCTGAATATAAGAAGGCTGAAAAGAGAGAAAAGCTCATTGAATGGTATACACAACAAACATCCATCCAAACAACAACAAACTTCCAGCTTCGCGAACAACTAATTCAGTATTGCGTAAATGATGTAGCGATTCTGCGTGAGAGCGTACTCCGATTTCGACAACTTATTGGAGAAAACACGAAGAATCTAGACCCATTTTTGGCTGTATCAACGGCAGCAGGCCTCGCTTTAACAACAATGCGTCGCTGCTTTTTGCCTGAAAATTGGTTAGTTCACTCGCCTGAAGGAGGTTACTTGAGAGGACGGCGAGCTTCAGCCGAATCACAGCGATACATCCGCTTTTTTGAACTACAACATCCAGAGTCTGTAGGTCAAATTCAACATGCCCAATGGGCAATTGGAGAAGCTCATGTTGAAGACTGCGGGTATAGACTTGATGGCTTATGGCAAAGATCGCCCCCGCTTCGCCCTTTGGCTATTGAATATATGGGGTGCTATTATCACGGTATAATGTTTTAATAAAGCTAATCAATTTTATTATAAAATTTAAGGCTGTCCAGAATGCTTCCCAGTACGTGACCAGCGCTTAGCAGCTGGACGTACAGCAGAAGAACTTTTTGAGAGAACGCAACAACGTTTATGGGAATTAGAGCATCACCATGGATATCAACTTCACGTAGTCTGGGGACATGAAATCAAGGAAAAACTGAGAAACAACACTCAGTTAAAAAAAAAATGGCTCGAAATTGATTGTGTACGGCCAATGGATCCCAGAGAAGATTGCCTTAGAGGGGGAAGGACAGAACCCTTCAAACTTCACCACATGTGTGCTGAAGATGAAGAGATCCTCTACATCGATATTGTATACTTGAATCTAAACTTTAAAGAAACTATAAAAAATTTTTAAGGTAAGTCTCTACCCTTATGTTATGAAGGCAAGATCTTTTCCTATTGGGCATCCAAATGTTTTGACACGTGATACATTGCTTCTTCCTCCAAACAACCCTTTGCCATGGACATCTCCAGAGCATAACATCTATAAGGGTTTGCTTCTTGTTCGTGTTCAACCTCCGAACTTTATGAATGGAAATTTTCCACCAGTGCTACCATACAGAACTCATGATGGGCGACTCACGTTTCCCCTTTGTGCAAAATGTGCTGATAATAGGCAACAACGGCCTTGCACTCATGGAGAACGTGAACGTTCCTGGCTGACTGGTTATACCCATGTGGAGCTTAATTATGCTTTGGAACGTGGATATAAAGTCGTCGACATTTATGAGGTAATATACGAGTTTAATTTGAATTTAATTAATTTGAATTTAACAAATTTAATTTGGTATTTAGGTCTGGAATTATGAAAAATGGGATCCGAATCTATTTCGATCCTATGTGAACACATTCATTGGATTGAAACAACAGGCTAGTGGATGGCCAGATGGTTGTGCCTCGGAGATGGACCGAGCTGACTACCTAGCTGAGTTTGAACGAGTTGAAGGAATCTTCCTCGACCCAGAGAAGATTGAAACAAATCCTGGTTTGCGAATGATTGCGGTGAGTTAACTTAGAAAAAAAAATATTCAAAATAAATTAAATTTTCAGAAATTATTAGCAAACTCGCTCTGGGGAAAACTGGCGCAACGAGTTTGTGGAACTGAAGTTCGATATGCCAAAACACCGGCAGAGTTTCACCAATTGTTAGAAGACCCAACAATTGATATGCTCGACTTTGATCATGTCAGCAAGCATTTGGACCGTTGTGTTGTGAGGAAGAAGCCGGAATTTGCCAAAGCACCAAATACCAACTGCCTTCCAGTAGCAGCGTACGTCACTTCATATGCTCGACTCCATCTATATGAGTATATTGAACAAGTACATCAAATTGGCGGCGTTCTCTTGTACTGCGATACTGACTCCATCATCTATGTCGGAAAGCGTAATGGCCCGCGTGTATCTGAAGGTGAATATCTTGGTCAGATGAAGCGTGAAGTTCCATCACGCCGAATATTGGAATTTATTGCTGGAGGACCGAAAAATTATGGCTACCGACACGTCGACGCAAGTACAGGCTTGGATGAGAGAGCAGAGCTTAAGATTCGGTCATTCCCGCTCTCTTATGCTACTCATCAGCTCCTTAACTTCAACACTATGAAACAACTCGTGTTGAATCAATTCAATGTTGATGGGGCAGTGTGAGTTTATCATCTAATTTAAAGAAAATAAGAAAATACAAAATATATATTCAGTGATGACACGATTGCTGATGATGTCTTTTTCGTTGGTAATTCAATTGGTGTGCAATTCCCTCAAATTGGAAGAACTCGTCGGTCTCAGCTTTACACCCATCTGGCCAGGAAGGAATATAGACCATGTTATGAAAAAGGAAGAATTATGCCTGGAATGGAAACTCTTCCTTTTGGACACAGGAGGAATAATATAGTTATTTAAATTTTCTTAGCTTTTTTTTAATAATATATTATTTACAGACATCAGTAGAACAAAGGCGTCAACAAAAACGATCAAATACAACGACAACACCCCCGACACCAAGCACAAGATCGCGTTTAGATACAAATGTTTTAGATTTGCAAGATTTGCCTGGGTCTTCCGGATGGACAGAAAATGATTATAGAAATAGATACCATTTTTGATTATATTTTTATTAAAATTTATTCTGAATATATTTTGTTAAATAAAAATTATGTTCGTGGAAATTGTTTAATTCTAGGTAAAATATCATTGTTAAAAACATGTTTCATTTCATGAATGGATTTTATTCCCGTTAGTATCACACGTCCTGAGATGTAACATAGGCATGATGCTTCTCCATCTCGTTCTTCCACATTTATTTTGAAACGGAGCGCAGGAAAAATTGTTGGGTCGTAATTGGCTTTAATATTTTGCTGTCGAAGTTGTTTAAATAATTTTTCAATTGCTAGTTTATGTTCATGTTTGTAGGCTCCAACAATATTCGTAACGTAAATATTATTAATTCCAATTTTCTGAACATTTCCTGCAGCATTATTTGAAGCTCTAATACTTTTCACAACTCTCCATGCCGTTTCATTTGCTAATTCTGGAGTAGGCACGCCTGTTAAGACGACTTTTCCTGATTGAAATATTAGTGCCGCCGTTGTTTTATTGCCTTTGTGTCTTAGTCGCATAATTATCGAATGGAATCTTTTAGGATTATATTCAGTGTTAATTCCAAATCTTGCAAGCTTTAAATAATTTTCTGAAGAAAATTTAACGTTGTTCTTAAAGAGTTTAAATACAACTGTACAATTATAGATTTGCATAATATTTACTTACTAAAAAAATAAAGACAATTTAATTGTGAATTAAAAAATTAAAATACAATTTATATGTGGTTTTCAACTTAAAAAAAAATTTTTTTATTTATTTAATAACATCCTCCTTTCATCTTGTTTCGGATTACACAAAGGACTTCAAGAGGGTAAAATGATCGATGATGTCCTCCACCAAACTCGATAATACATGGTAGATATGGATGACACAGTTTGAAATTATGCTTTACATAATAATATCCGCGGACCTAAAATAAAGAAATGATATTAGTTTTTTTGATTATAAGCTTACAGTTATGCCCAAATAACCACTCATTGCTGGAACAATACTTGCTGATTGCACTGTAAGATCATGACAATGTACAATAAAGTTGCGACACGTTGGTTTTAGATGAGATGTCCGTAACTGCACACTTTGGCGTAAATGTTCAATAATTTCACGTCGAGCATCAAGATTATGGAATAATACATGTAGTTCCTTGAACGAACAATTTCGAAGCTGACAAAGGTACTCAATTAATGGAACAGGCAAATTTGTCTTCGAACGTAATGATGTAGATATAGTTGGCCTTTTAGGTTGAAAATCTTCAGTTTGTTTTATTGCCGTTGGTGGCGTAGGCTCACGAAAAGGATTTTCTGGTTCAGCAGTCCAATCCAAAGGTTTATCGTCTTGAGTAATTCGTAGGATTTTTTCGCTTGTATCTATATTACTTTCATCCATTTGTTCCTCATCCATTTTATCTTCTACTATGTCATCCATAATTGTAAGTAATCCAAAAGCCGGGGTAATAACATCAACACCTTTCTAAAATTTAAATTTTAAAAATCCAAGTATTTAATTTATTTTACCTTTTCTTTCTCTTCAGCTTCATCTCCAGAGTCTTCAACTACTACTAATGCTGGCTGGTCCGTTTGGGATTCGCTTGATGTATTTTGTTGTTCTGGTTCAGGGTCGTCTTCGAGAACCCCCCAGACCATAAGAGTGAGAAGAAATTCCATTACATTCATTTTGTTAATTTTGAATTTTCTAAATCTATATATACTTATTTATAAAAATTAAATTCAATTTTAAAATGTCAGGATTTGAAAAATTTGATTTAATACATTCAAGATTCAAACACCCATTTACAATGATCTGGTAAATCAGAATGGGTTAAAAAGTTTCTGGAAAACTTGTCAGAAATGATTCCAGATGAAAATGAAGGAAAACATCAAATTGATTTGGTTCTATATTGTTATGGAGAGTTAAATAAAAATATTATAAGAATGCAAAGAATGGGGTTTGTTAATAAGGGTAAGACAAGTGTTATAGTTCATAATGGTCTGCCAGTAGGAGGTGAGGAATTTATACGTGAAAGGGCCATTCAATCAAATGGAAAAATGTTGCTTGTACTCGATGACTTAATGGTTGGGATGAATCAAAATCTATTAGATACAATATTTACGAAAGGATCTCATAATTGGAAAATGAGTGTTATTTTAATAACACAGCATTTATTTAGCAAAGAATTGAAAATAGCTCGTAATAATTCACACTATTTGCTGTTAATGCGAAATCCTGCTGGAGCCTTGCAGATAAGAACGCTTGCTTCCCATTTGTTTCCTTCACGCTCAAAATATTTCTTAGAGGCGTATTCGGATGCTACTAAAGACAATTTTGGATATCTTTTAGTTGATATACATCCCAGCACACCTGAGTTGTTAAGACTTAGAACACATATATATCGTGATGATGAGAGTAAAACAATAGTTTATATTCCAAAATGAAGAAAAAATTTTATACTAGCGATCTAATACAGCGAAATTCAAATTTTTTGCGTTCGATTTTTGATTGTTCGAAGTCGAATAATGTATTAAAGAATTTATTAAATAAGGCTTCAGATGAACAATTGTTATGTTTTGTGGAAATTTGTTTTAATTTATTAAAAGGACGCTTACCTTTTCATAAAAATAGAATTACAACTTTGCAAAAACATGCAAATTTGTTGCGTAAAATAAGTAGATCCAGAAGTGCCCCATCTACGAGAATTTTATTGCAAAAAGGAAATGGAATCCCTCCGGTTGCTGGGCTTCTTGCTAGCCTTATTATCCCAATAATTACTGATAAAATTTTAAAATAATATAAATAAAAAATTATTGATGAAATAATACAGTTATGAAGAATGCAAATAGAATGTTTCTAATCCCCGAAGACATTTATAAAAATATAATTGGGGGTTTCGATGAAAATCAAGAATTACTTTCAAGCGGAGATGGGACTGCTATAGGTTTGATAAAGGAACGTTTGCAAAATACTAGTGCCAATAAAGAAATATTAGATCCTACAACAAGGGCAATTCGTTATGAACAAGATTTTAAAAGGTATAATAAACTTTTAAAAGAGAAGGAGGAAAAACCTATTGATGTTAAATTGAAAAATTTTGAAGAAATAGCGGATGTGGTTTCAAAAAATATCGACCACAAACCTCAATTAGCAGCAATTGCTGATCCTATTAAAAAACCACCCCGTAAAGTTATAATAAAAAAGAAACTACATAAAAAATCATTAGGTAAAGTTGGTATAAGGAGACAATATCCTGTTCAAGATATTAAAGTTGAAGCTGATGAAAGTGAGGTAAAAGATAAAAGTGATGAAGAGGAAGATGAATTTTTATCGGCAGATACCGATAATGAGCCTAGTCCAAAAGAACAAGCATTGAAATATATAAGACAACATGCCGGTGAATTAGGTGTTTTGCCAAATGGAAAATTAGCGAGAAAAATAGGTAGCAAAGATTCATTCATTACAAGTAATATAGAAGATCTTATAAATCATATACTTAAAAATAAGAATAAGCGTAAAAGACCAATTCCAACTGGTTACGACGAATTTCTTCGTAGAATAAATAAACATACAGTTTTACAAAATTTACTTTTTCCGTCGAAAACTACTAATAAACAAGAAGGTGAAGGTGGTTGTTTCAAACAAGTATTTTCTTATAAACCGTCCTTATGGCAGTAGCGTTAACTACTAAAAAGATAAAAATACTTGATAAATTATATAAAAATGTTAATTCCTCAACATGTTTTACCTCTCTTGAACCGCTTTTGCTATCAGCTAGGAAAGTTGATAAAAATATTTCACGACAAGATGTCAAGGACTATCTATCAAGTCAAAGTGTCAATACTCTTCATAGAAGAGTTGTTAGAAAATATAAAAGAATGCCAACTCTAGCTCCCGGACTTCATACAGAATGGCAAGCAGATTTGAGTGTTTTTAATCGTATATGTAAACAAAATCAAGGATACAAATATTTATTAGTGTGTATAGATACACTCAGTCGTCAAATATTTGTCGAACCGGTAAAGAGTAAACATAGTGATAATATGGTAAATGCATTTAAAAAATTATTTTCTCGTACTAAAGTCATTCCATGGAAATTATTAACTGATCAAGGACTTGAATTTACTGCTAAACAAGTACAAAAATACTTCAAGTCCTTGGATATGGAACATTTCTCTATGCTTACTTCACCTCTGTGGCATGCGGGGATGGCAGAAAGAGCGAACAGGAGCATTAAAGAAAGATTATATAGGTACTTCACAGAAAATAAAACTTTAAAATGGGTGGATGTTATCCAAAAAATTGTTAGCTCAATAAATAACTCATTTAACTCCAGTATAGGTATGCGCCCAACTGATGTCAATTTTAAAAATGCTGAAAAATTAAGGCAATTACTAAAGAATAGAGCAATTGAGACACACGCCTCTTCTTCTCAATGGAGAAGGAAAAAGTTTTCAGTAGGAGATAGAGTGCGAATCGAAAAATATAAGCATATATTTCAAAAGGGCTATTTGCCAAATTTCACAAATGAAATTTTTATTATTGATAAAGTTCGCTTAGTTCCCTATCAACCTCCTACATACAAAATTAAAGACTCTAATGGAGAACAGATTAGGGGGTGGTTTTATTCTAATGATTTAATTTTAGTAAAAGAGAATTCTAAAAAGGATGAGAATTTATATGACATTAATAAAGTTTTTAAAAAAAGGAAACGCGATGGGGAAGATTATGTTTTTGTCAGTTGGAAGGGTTATGGTCCGGAACATAACAGATGGATACCCGCTAATTTTATAACTTGGAGATAATTATACATAAATTAAAATTTAAGCTTTTTAATTTGTAAAAAAAATGACTTCATTTTATATTATTATTCCGTCTAACACAAACATAGAAGGAAATAGAACAAATTCCTTCCGAGTTAGGTTACCTCATAAGTTGCAATTTAATTCTGAGTGGCATGTCGGCCTAGCCGTTATGGTTTATCCACACTCCTGGCCGTCGTTAGGTACTAATAATGAACAAACTGTAACTGTTTATTGGAAAAGTGGGGATGTGGTTCAATTTTCTGTTCCTTCCAATACTTTAACTAATCCCCAACATTTAAAAGATAATTTAGATAGATCCTTAAACAAAGGAAGTGAAGCACTTGTTGACAAATTTCGTAACGTTCACATTGAATATACAAATAAATTAAAAGAACTTCGCACGCAGGCTAAAGATAAGTATAAACGTTTAAAAGAACTCTATCAGAAAAGGACAGAGCCAGTATCTAACGTGACTACAGCAGAACACGTAAGTATTAGTGAAGAAACTGAAGTTCCTAGCTTAAAAAGTGAAGATGAAATTTTTACTGATTTGATGAATATCGAGAATTTAAAAATGCCTGATGATTTCAAACGAATTATTTCGGTAACTAACGAAGTTGGATTTGACCCTTGGATAAGAGTATTTCGTAAACCTAGATTAGCATGCAATTTTGAATTCCATAGTTATAAAAATAGGTTTTCCTTGCACATCGATAGTGAATATGTAGAAAAAATTGAATTAACTGAGCAGCTTGCATATATCTTAGGGTTTGATAGGCAAATTTTAACTGAAACTTGTATTGCAAATTTTATGCCTGATATGCGAGGAGGTGTATCCTGCTTCCACGTTTATGCACCTGGATTAATTGAACCAATGGTCATAGGCGATGTTACAGCACCAGTGCTTAGAATTGTAACAATTAGAGGTAAACAAGATGAAATAATTGAAGAACAATTTTTATGTGTTCAATACCATAAGCTACTTGTAAAAGAAATTTCTGAAATTTTTATTGAAATTAGAACTTCTAGTGGGACATTAATGCCATTCCAATATGGAACATGTACATTAACTTTACATTTTAAAAAGGCTACATACTTTTAACAATGAATAACCTTCAAGTTGATAAAATATTAAAAAGAAATATTGTTACAAAAAGATTTTATATAGGATGTTTTGCTTCAGACTGTATTCCTTATAGGAGTAACTTTTTTCCGTTCTGTGTCGTAGTTAACACAGATCCTAGCAATTTATCTGGAACCCATTGGATAGCATTATTTTGCAATTCAACTAATAGTATTGAATACTATGACTCGTTAGGTATCTGGCCACCGATAAGTTATCATATTAGAACCTATTTAGATAAGTTTAACAATGTTCAATTTAATTCTGTTATGGTACAACAACCATTTTCTAGTACATGCGGGAATCATGTTATCTTTTTTCTTTATATGCGCTGCTTAGGTTTTTCAATGAATAAAATCATTTCATTACTAAAAGGAATTAATGCTGATAAATTTGTATCTGAGTTTATTACTACTCAGATATTTAATATAAATAGATGACTTTAATAATATACTCATAACATACAAAATGCACATTGATTTTGATCCTGCAAATATTAACTGGTCAACATTGACTGAACAACCCAATCAATGGGGCGGTTATAATGTTTTCCGTGGCGTTCCTTACCAACGAGGTAATGGATTGGGGTCAGTTTTTAGAAGTTTTCTTCGTTATTTAATCCCGATTGGTAAAGAAATTGGTAGCGCTATTGGAAGACAGGGTTTAGAATCCGGTAATCGAGTTTTAAGCAATGTCTTAGAGGGAAAAAATCTTAAAGAATCTCTTGTTACTGAAGGTAAATCAGGCTTGAAAAACTTACTGCAAAAAGCAGCTGAAAATGTTGATAAACAAAGTGGAAAAGGTTTTGATTTTAAACGATACAAAAATATAGAAAAGTCTCCTGCCATCGGCCAAATGAATGACGCAATACCGGAACTTAAACCAAAAACTATAAATAAACATCCATATTCTCGAATCGGTCCTCCTAATTTTATTCCCAATTTCAAAAAGAAATATTCTAAAAAATCTACCAAAAAATCCCGTCCCCAAAAACGATTACGAGTAGACACGTTAGGAACATACTAAAATGAGCTGCCCAAAACAAATTAATGAAAATAGCCCGTTAGCACTAAATAGTGCATTAAGTATTTTTTCTGTACCTCCTACAAACGTTTCTGTTGTCCGATCCTTTTTTAGAGAAATTCTTCCTCTTAGTACAATAACACAAGATTCTCCGTATTTGTTTCGATTGTTCAGTGATAATCTTTGGACTGACTTGTCTCGAACTTATCTTTACCTCGAGTTATCAATTGAAAAGTTGGGAGCCAATGGCAAATGGGTTGATATTGAAGCAACAGATAATAACATTGGATCGATTCAAGGTGTTGGACAAACATTTGTTCAGCAGTTGAAGGTAACTGTTGGCAATACTGAAGTTTATGATAGTGGTACTCTTTATCCTTACAAAGCATATATTACTAATGAGTTGTCATTTCCTGACAACGTTAAATCGCATTTTCTTGCATCTATTGGATATTATAGAACCGAAAAACATGATGATCCTACAGATGATGGTTTCAAAAATCGTTGCTCTGTTTTTGCAAACGGTAAACGCTCACAATTCCTTTCGCGCCTAGATTTTGATTTGGGAAATCAAGAATTATTTCTCCTTAATAATTTAGATATTCACTTTAGCATTTACAAAAGTAAGGATGCTTTTATATTACAAAATATCAAAGAAGGCGATAATAACCAATATAGACTTTATGTGCACGATGTTAAATTATTTTCGAAAATGGTTGAAGTTCAACCATCACTTAACATGAACATTTATAAGACTCTTGAATCTAAACCTGCTACGTATGCTGTTCGCCGAACTGAAATGAAATCTACTTATCTTACTTCAGGGCGAACTGAAATTGAGTATAATGCCTTTAGCTCAGCTATACCTCGACGCATTACAGTTGCCTTAGTTTCAAATAAGGCCTTTAATGGCGATATTGCGCTTTCCCCATTCAATTTCAAACCTTTTGATATTAGGGATATCTCTGTTCATACTGGGGGGCATATTTATCCTATGGTCGCTTACAAACTAAAGTTTACCCAAGACTTATTTGTTAGAGCTTTCGTGGACATGTATGAAGCTCTTGGAATGGCTAATTCAGATCGTTCCATTGATATTTCATTGTCACGATTTAAAGATGGGTGGACCTTTTTTGTGATACCTTTGACATCGACACTTGATGACTCTTGTGGTTTTGAGCTTCTCAAAAGTGGAACTACTAGTGTTCGATTAGAATTTAATACTCCCATTCCTGCTGGAGGTGTTGAAATGATTATTCTAGGCGAATTTGATCAAATGATTATGATTGATTACAATAGACATATAGTTACAGATTCCAATCTAGGTTGAAAAGTTGTATAAATAATGATAATTTAAAATATATTGATTTTACAAATGCAAAATATTTCCACCACTACACAAAATATAACATTTGAATTTTTAAAAATTGCTAGCACGAAATTACAAGATAATGCTCTGGATCCCACTGTAGCATATGGGATACCTTTATTACTAGTACTTCATTTCATTATTCTCCCTATGATATTAATATGTTGGATTTTACTCCTTCGAGTTCTGCGTAAATTAGGATTCATAACTTCTGCTGAAGAATTCAACATTGCAAAAAATATAAGCGAGATACCTTTAGAGACCTTGTGTCGAACTAAAACACACTTTTCGCTCCCAATTGAGCGGGTCGCCTAGCGAATTAGAAAAAAACAATGCAATGAATCGGCTCTAGAAATCCATTAAAATAGCTGTTACCTATTGAGTGCGGTCAGGTTGAGAGCCAAAGGTTTTTATAAATAAATTATCGATTTATTAGCCGTCGGCACCACTCGACTCGGCCCCCGCTTCAGGCATCGTTTGATACCCTTTAATGCCCAGAATCGCGTTACGATACAATTTAGCCTAGCCGCTGCACTACTCCATTAAAACACCGCAAGCCCCAAAAGGATTGGGTTTGCAAATTATCGATTGATTAGAAACAAGAGGGCCTGAAGGGACTGGCTATTTGGTGAGAGAAAAAATTTTTTCTCTGACTTCTCTCACCCGATAGCCAGTCTCTTCAGAGCCCTCTTGTTCTAATCAATCGATAATTTAATAATGGTAATATAGTAGTTATTATTCCGATTATTTATGAATTTCGACGCTGATGCTTCTGTTGAATTTTCTATAAATACTACTGATTTCAGGACTTTGTTACTTCATTGTATTCGAGAATTTCGAGGTGACGAAAAAACTCAAGAATTTGTTTGGAACTTAATCACTCCATCTGAGTGTCAGGACAAAAATACTGAAAAATCTGAGGCGCCTGAGAATGATACCAAAGCATCCACAGACGGCGATTCTAAATCTAAATTCTATCAAGGCTGGGCGCAAAAACCAGAATACAACGTATGATTTTTATTTGCAAAACTAACTAAAAATATTTATGTCTATTAATTTTAGCCACCATTTATTTGCGTCGACATGATATTCCAAAGACATTTACATAGGTAAAGGGTCAGAGCAATTTTTGAAATTTATGATTTTAGGAATGCAAGCAAATTACTCCATAGGATCCAGGCTTGTTTTTTTATGTTTAACTTGAATTCGCACTTTTTAGACACTTGAACTTGGTGATAAAGTTACTCAAGCAAAAGAACTGGATAAAGGAAAACAGGGCATTTCAGCAATACAGCATTCTGAAGCTCCTCAATCCAATACCAGTACAATGCAAACACTTTGCCAAAACAAGCAACAAACCCCGATTAAAATGGTTTTTAATTTGTCTACCTAATTAATAAGCAAATCTTTTATAGAAGGAAAGCTCCGACATTGTCACCAAACCAAAATTACCTTCAATTACTAAAGTAAATGCTGGAAAACAAAACGTTTTAACTACATCTTCTTCAAATATAAATTCATCCGAAAAATCCACATCTGTTTATAATAAATCATCATTGAGCGAACTTAATAAATTGGTTTCTAATTTTATTACTAAATTTTACAGGGTGCGCCAATTTCGTAGCACTTTCTGTTTTTGACATACTAATTAATTTCATGATAGACAAAAATTAATAAATGATAATTTAAAAATTAAAAACAGATGAATAATCCGGAATATATGTTACAATTATTGGCAATGATGGGTTGCAGCGGCACAGAAAGCAGTTCAAGTTTAGGAATGAATTCACTCCTGAACTCACTTATTACTTCCCCATCTCCTTCAACTTCATCTACATATAGCTCAACATTAAATCAACAGTTACAAACACTTCTTGCGCTGACCACTCTCACCGGGTCAACCGATTCAAGCACTAGCGCAAATTCTTCGTTAACTTCAACGTTAGCATCTTTGTTTAGCAATACTGGCTCGTCAGCTAATATTGGTGAGCTTAAATAGAGCCTCATGTTAAACTGACCTTATTTATAAAATTATTAAAAGTTTAAAATGTAAAAAATGTACCGTCTTATTTATAGGAGGAAGTGTTTCTAAAGCCTCAAATTCTGGATCAGTTGGTTCTGTTTTGCCAAAATCTGATGATTTAAAGGTCTCGGCCACTAATTTTATTAATTGTATTTAATTCCATTTAATTAAGAAATTGGAAATTGCTGACTTAAGCACTCGATCTAAACAATCATTACCATCAAAGCAACTGAATTTAGGAAATGTTGAAAAGCAAAGCACCTCTACCACATTATCAAATACGCAGTCAGAAAGATCTACATCTGTGAATAATAAAGCGTCATTAGTTGGCCAGAACGATTATTTAAAAATGGTTTCTGAATTTATGTTTTTTATTATCGCTAGAGCCTGTCAGAATAAACGAACTCCCCAATGAGTCCCTAACGAAAAACCAAAAATAATTATTTTATTCTTTACAGATGAGCAATCCTCAATACTTTCTTCAATTGTTATCATTAATGGGGTATGGTACTGATAGCAGTTCAAGCTTGGGAATGAACTCCCTAATAAATCCACTTATTGCTTCTCCTTCCCCTTCAACATCTGCGTATAACACGACGCTTCAGAATCAACAACTTCAAACACTACTTGCACTTAATTCATTTGGTGGTACAACTGATACAAACAATACTGCGAATTCTTATTTAACTGCAGCTTTAGCCTCTATGTCTGGCAGTACAAGTTCAGCTTTTAAAAGCGGTAAACGCATGTTTGTCTTGAAATTTTTCTAAAATGATTTAGAATGACGATAAGTATTAGTGGACTTTTCTTACTAATTTTATTCTAAAATTCTAGTTTAATTATTTTTCAGGAAGTGGTCACGCCTCTAAGGCGGAAATTGGTGGTCTTGATAGCACAATTTGGGGGAAATCTGACTCTTTTAAGGTATTTCAATCTGTTTCATAATCTTGGAGTCAATGAACTTTTTTATATATATTTCACTTTTAGAAACTGGAGAACCGTGACCTAGTCGCTCGAACGAAAGAACCTTTACCAATAAGACAACAGAATATAGCTAAACAAAATAATTCAAACGCATCAACTACGCAGTCATCATCTGTAAAATCTACATCGGTTATTAATAAATCAATGATTGGTCAGAGCGAATACACCAAACTGGTTTCTAATTAATAATTTCTATTTTAGAATTATACATATCTATATTTTTCTAATTCCGTGCAGATGAGCAATCCTCAATATCTACTTCAATTATTATCAATGATGGGTTACAGTACCGATAGCAGTTCAAGCTTAGGAATGAACTCCTTGATGAATTCGCTTATTGCTTCTCCTGCTTCAACCTCATCGACATATGACACATCGCTCCAAAATCAACAACTTCAAACCCTGCTTGCACTGAGCTCACTTAATGGCACAACTGATCTTAATAGTGCCGCGTATTCTTATTTAGCTGCAGCAGTAGCTTCGATGTCTGGTAGTACTAGCTCAGCTCCTAAAAATGGTAAATTCCGTATTTTGGATTATTTTCTTTACCTATAATGATCATTGTAATGTAAGGCAGTAATAATGAACCTTACAATGTAATGACACATAATATAATGTCAGTAATGTATGTACATTGATGAACCTTCTGTGACATTGTCTACGACATAGATCATATTCTCCTTGTAATTTTGTTCTAAAATTTGCACAATTTTACAGGACAGAAGAAGCAGGACACACAGGATAAATGTCAACAAGGACAATCAGGACAAAAGACAAAACAAAACCCAAGTTGATGTACAAGAGATAATAAATTATTCAAACGCAAAAACACATACTTATCTCTTTAAATTTATCTGTTCGTAGTTAAGACTTATTGTTTAAATATTTTTGATATAGTTCATTTTGATCTTAAGTTTCTATATTGAGAATAGTTTTTTCTGACCTATCCTTGTTCAATGTTCACAACACATGCTTTTCTTCTTTATTGATACTTAGCATTATGAGCTGAGATATCCTCTACCCAACATTAAGTAATGGGCCTTGGTGCTTTATAGTTTGCACAATGAAGAAAAAACCAGGAGAAGAGAAATATGTATAATATGCTTAAAACTCTTATTTCGATCAGTGCTTTAAACAGAGACGCATAACAGCAGTCGCCAGTAAATCGAATACAGACGGATCAGTCAGAGATTTGTCCATTCCTCTACTCAAGAACGGGTAAAGCAGAAAATATCGAATCGATGGCTCAAATCAATTGCTCACTCTAGGCAGGAAATTGACAAATGCTTTAAATGACCTACATACCTCTATCATCTTAAAATGTTTTCTTGATAATGTTCATAAATTCAAGAATTTATGAACATTATTCTTACGTCATCTTTTTAAATCTTACGTCATCTTTCTGTTACCCTTTAGATTCTCCTTTTATTTAAAAAAATAATTTAGGTATCATAAAAATTTATTCCTGGACAAAAGATAAATGTCTTGGCAAGATCTAGTTAACAACAACCTAATTGGTAAGTATTGAATAATGCAAAATTAAAGTCGAAATAACTTAATTATGTCTTTTAGAAATATTAATTTGATTTTAATATAGGAACTGGCCATGTCTCAAAGGCAGCAATTTGTGGGCTCGATGGTTCTATTTGGGGGAAATCAGACAATTTTAAGGTTATTAAAATTTAAATATATGAAAATATATTCCTTATAATAAAGATAGATCAATCGGAAGCAAATGCTGCGGCAAATGGACTTAAAAGTAATCTACATAATTTCATGATAGATGTATTATAAATATTGGGAATACTAACAAATTACATTTAGATTTATTCATCAAAAATAATTCGTATTTTTAGATTCAGAAGGTGTCCTAGCTTCCGGATTGCGGTTTGAAGGCGAAAAGTTTGTTTTAAATAAATTTAGCCATTAATTATATTATTATACATAGCAAAAAATCAGGATAAGAAATAGGAAATAGCAAAGGCTGATAAGAAATAGGATATGTAATATCTATAAGACATGAGCTCTCTTAAGAGAACAATTATTAACGACAAATTATCTATATAATTTTAATACAGATATTTCGTGCTACAAGCTGACTCTGAGCGGATAATAGGTAAATAGAAAAATAAATTTCAACATTATTTAAATGCAGGCAAAAAAACTGCTAATGGTTTCTTCATTTATAAAACGGACAAAGGTTCAAATAATTACGGACAAGGGTTCAATATTACTTAATTCTAGCTTTTATAATTGGCGTTTATGAGAGTGGAGTACAACCAGAAATGTGCAGTAAAACAACGGGCGCATTGGCTGACTACTTTCGAAGCATCAATTATTAAATTGTCGAAAACAATACTGAAGATCAGAAAATCACGTTGCCAAATTATAGTATTAAATAGTGCAATAAAATATTAACATTTTATTCACAATTTTACAAATCTTGAAAATCTAAACAAGTACATACATAGAATGTTAGGCAGTATTATTCTACATGTGTGTGATTGGCTGTGAAACAAGTAGATCAACATTAAACTTTAAGAATTGTCATCATCGTCAAGCTGTTCATGCCCCCATGCGCAACGATCTAAATATAGTTTTTAGTCAAAATTATCTACGATTTTTTGGCATATTAAAATTGATAATATAATATATCAATTGCCATTCTCAATGTTCCATCCACTCGCCGATGTTGTTGAAGTCGTTCCAAAGCGCAAGTATCAGTTCAGATGTCATAAGTTCACCAGCATGCGTTGAAATTATTCGTAACTAAACACAAAAATCAGAAATTCAGATTTAATAAATACCATGAAAACTCCGTCTTTACGAAGAAAATTATTGGCGAATTTGCGTAATGAAACATCGTCAGCCATAGGTTTTAATGGATGCTCACTAAGGACGCGAAGATATTTTCGAATGAACGAGATGCTCTGTAACAATTTGGCTTAAAATTTAAACGAATTTAGACCTTTTTGGGATAAAGCATTGTATAGATCCAATAGAATGTGTTGGCAACCTTTTTATGAATGAAATAAATAATTTTATAGCTTCAAAATGGTGATGCTAATCATAAAAATATTATCAACATGAAAAATCACAAGGGAATATTTTTGCATGGACAAACAAAATCTCGCCGCGCTCTCGTTATTTTCCATCCTTTGATTAATCTCTGTTTATTTGATTGTTCATCTTGTTCTTCGATGATAAATGCATCTATTGTAAAAATTGGATTCTATATATTATTGCTAAAACAAACCTTGACAATCCTGCCTTGCACAGCGGAGACCGAGCAAAATCTTCTCCCAAAGGGATAATTCTTCCACATGATTTTCCTTTTGTTCTTCGCTTTCTTCCGATTTATTGTTAATCTCATCCACGCCAACATTCTTTTCGGTTAATTTCAAAGGATGTTGATCTACGTGTGGAGCAACTATCTCTTTTGGAGAGTTGTGGGGATCGAATTGTTCATGATTCTTTACTTGCAAATCTGTTTTCTGAAAAATGATAACGTTTAAATAAAATTTAAAGCTGTTATCCTAACTTCATCTTCGACTGAATGGAGTGTATTTTTCCTATTAAAGTAATCTTCATTGTTATTATTTTCTCTTTCATTTGATCTTGACTTTAGTTCCACTTCTTTTTCTTGTTCAGGTATAGCGTATGTAAACGTTTTATCAGGGAGGCTGATTTTTTCTTTTGAAATATTCCTATCAACAGTATCACTTTGTTGAGAAATTATCTCATCTCCCTTTAGTAAGGAAATATTTTCAATTGTTCGATTTGCTTTTTTCTCAATTTCGTCAAACACTCGAGGATCCGGTGGTGGTTTTGCAGTTGTTTTCCATATTAATTCTGAAACTTCTAACTCTGGTAAATTATCAACATCATTATTGCTGCCTTTTATTGGGGTAGTTAATGTAGTCGCCACTAGGTTGGTGCTAAGAATATTTTCTTCACTTTTACCGCTCTCGGGATTTCCTTCACTAAGGGAAGATAAATCGTTATTCAACTCCAACTGTTCATTAATTTCCACTTCTTTAATTTGATTGATCATCTCGTTTAAATCATTCGATTGTTGTCCAGCATTCGCCACATCACCTTCATCTATATTATTTCGATCATTCCTAGATAAAATATGGATTAAGCTTTCAAATAGGAGAAAATCGAGGGAATAAAACAAATAAAATCCCACCCTTCAGCAAGATTGTCTTTTGTTTCGTGTTGCATTTCCGTAGATGAATCTTGTGCATTAGCAAATTTTGGCACATTTTGAGAAAGTATAGAAGGTTGTTGTTGTTGCGGTATATCATTTTCAGATATTTCTTCCTTATTGTTAGCAGAATGAATAAAATTAACTTGTTTTAGAAATAAAACAAGGAGGAAAAATGAATTTAACTTAAGCATTTTTTTCTAATAAAAATAATAGCTTTAAACGGGGGTGACACTTGGCTGATATCCTTAAAGGTCACGAGATTAAATATCCCCTTCCTAGTCAATCACTTTCCTCTCAAACTTAGCAAATTCATCCATCAATCACTCTTTTCACAATGTGCATACTGTATATCTTTTTTGTGATGAAATGGCCGCTTTTTTCGTGACGGACGATCGAGTCTCGGACTTGAGACGATTGAGTCCCATCGACTAAGTGCGCATTTTCGAGTTATTTGTTGTGGCCAAAAATTCTTGAAATTTTTTATCGATTTTTGATTTATTTTCTTCCCTTTTTCAGAGCTGTGACTTTCTTGCATTAGTTAAATACATATATTACCTACATGTCCACTGAAATTGATTTTCCCCGTGGCGGCTCAACAAAGCTACAATCGTCTTTGCAAACTGATTTGAAAAAGGCTAATAAGGAAAAACGATGTCTGAAACGAAATTCTTCAAATATTCAAGATCTTTCAAAGGTTAATAAATTTTTAGTTAAAATTGACGAATTTCATTTTAAGTGTCTCATTGATAATGACAACGAGGAATATGCTACCGCATTTCGTCAAAATATGTCTGTTGAATTACTCGCTCAAAACATGAGAGGATTGGCTTTTGTCAAATTTGTTTGTTATTTTTAATTTATTTTTTTTTATTTTTTAAACTTATTGTTAGATAGGAGATATTGAAGTTATTTTGGAATGTGTTGATGGAATTAGATTGGTATTGCCAGCTGATAAAATTAGCAGAATATTTAATAATCAAATGTCTACTACAAAAGCAAATTTAAATAATATTTTTCATAAAGGTCAAGCTTTTGCTTTCATTGTTGTCAATGAGAAATCAGGTTATTTTGGATATTTTTCAGTGGCAATTCATTATTGTAGGAAATAAGCCCAATTCAAATTGTATTGTTTCAATATGTCCATATGAGATAAATAACTATTTAATTCCCTCCTCACTTCTTCAAAATACGGTTTTAAATGGAATTGTTTCCAGCATTGAAGAAAAAGGTTAGAAAATCTTTTATTTTTTTAACTATTTTTAAGGTGCTATAATTGATCTTGGTTTCTCATCAAGTTCTGTTAAAGGATTTGTTCAGGCTGAGCATTTACCTCCATACCTTCAATTAGATAAATTATTCATTGGTCAAGTTGCATTATTTTCTGTTAGGGAAAGACCAAATAAAGAAACTCGTGTGATTAAATTGACTGGTTTTGTTGGACTTGATGTTTTGGATGGAAGTGATGATTTTGATCAAAAACAACTTATGCCTGGTACAATTATACAGGTCACACCAGAGAAAAATGTTCTAAATGGACTCTTTGCTAGTATTAAAAATGGTATTTCTAAAAATTTAAAATTATTTTCGTGATTTTAAGGTCAAAAAGTATATATCCGAAAGGTTCACTTACCTCCTCGACTTCGATTGGATGCTCCTCAAGTATTGAAGCCATTTCGTGCTTGTGTTGTATGCGTTCAACCAAATTCCTCTGTTCTTGTTCTCAATGCTCATCCTGATATTATTGCCTTGTCTAAATTGGAAAAGCGACTTCTCCCTGAAGTTTTTTATTTTTTAAGTCTTTATAAATCTTTTTTGTTAGAATATTAAAGTTGGTTCATCAAATACTGGAATCGTATATTATAGAGACAAGATGCAAAACTTGTATTTTAATCTAGTGGAGGATGGCGATGCGAGTCAAAATTTGATTACTGCCAAATGTTTGAGAATTAATATTGAAAATTTTGAAGGTATTTATTATAATTTATATTAATTAACATTATTATTCTAGATGACAAATATAAAATTGGATCTGAACATAAATTTCGTATTATTGCATATTCTCCAATGGAACGACTTTTGAATGTTTCAATGAAAAAGTCAGATATGAAACAAACTGTGTTTTCTATAGAAAATGTGATTCCTTGTGCCGTTCTTAACGGAACTATTAAATCTGTTAGAGATACTGGAATTATTGTCGAATTTGGAGATGGATTTACTGGATTTGTATGTGCAATGCACGTTTTTGACAAGCCTGTGGATAAATGGCAAAGCAGGTTTAAAAAAGGTTACTAGAATTTTATAATATATTTAATGACAAAATTTGAGGCCAAAAGTTGCGTTGTCGTGTTTTATTTATTGATTCGGCCTCTAACAGAATTATGCTTACCTCAAAGTCATCATTGGTAAAAAAGCCTGGAAATGAAAAGTTTATTACTTCTTTTGACAAGAATCTGGAAGGTGCAGTTTCAACGGGAGTTATTATTAAGCATCTGGAAGGCGGTTCATTATTAATTGCTTTTTTCAACAGAATAACTGGTATGGGTAATAAGTATGCTTTTAAATTTTAACCTATTCTCGATGTAGGAATAATGCGCCCAAGTGAATTGATAGGGTTACCTGAGGCTGCGACTAAGATTGGTTGTTGCATCAAAGTTCGTGTACAAAGTGTAGATCCAAAACGTTCACAAATGATTCTTGAACAACCTATTCATGCAATTGGAATTGGAGTAAAGAAGCAAAAGAACACAACTACAAACTCTCAAAAGATTACTACAAACACTAAACTTGCAAAACCATTTAGAATATATAATGCTGAAGTGATTGGACCGTGGCCATATGGAGGTACATCTTCTGCTACAACGGCTGAATTACTTATTCCTGGTGGAAGTGTTGGTAAATTATATATTTTTAACCAAAATTTTAATATCTAGTCTAGCGAATCGTTTTCTGAACAATTTTTATAGACGTGAGTAACGTGTTTATTTTTTATAGGTCGACTCCATGTAAGCGAATTAAACAATTTAGATGAATATGGAGAGGGTTCATGTCCTATGCAACAATTTTTGGAACGAAACACTGGAAAAATGATAAATATTAAGGTTCTCTCTGTTAGCAAAAGAAAAGCGTTTCCTGTTAAAGGAAAAAGATTACTTGAGGAACGGAGAAAATCAGATAGGTAAAATTATTTTTTAAAGTTATCTTAGTAATTTGTGTAATTAAGAATTGTTGAATGCACAGCAAGATGTGATAAGTTGCAAGAGTCACGAAGAAAACTTTCAATTTTGAATTATCGTAGCGTGTTCAAACCTGGTAATGTGGTTGCAGTTTTTATTGTTTCAAAATCTTCAAATACTACAAATAATGTTTTTTCTGAGGTTGTTATTTGATTGGATTATTTTAGATTTTATTTTTAGATAAATCCTGATTTTTCTGCTATTATTTCAAGAGAGAATATTAAAATCACTTCAAAATTAGATCATCAAAATTCTGAAATTAATGTCGATGATTTGTTCGACAATGGAGAACTTCGGTTTGGCAAAGTGATTGGTGTTAACAAAACAAACAGAGGTAGAATTGTGGTATTAGAGTTGGTTGATGCTCCTAATTGTGATCTTGATGAAGAATCGGTAAGCTGATTTTCATTAAATCTCATTCAAAATTTTTGTTAAACATCAAATTAAAGACTAAAAATCTGTCGAATGATGTGATTATGTCTGAATATGATAATGATTCAACTGATGAAAGTGATGATAATACTCTCACAATAAGTGGGGAATGTGATGATGACGGATCTGAGGAAGAAGAGGTTTTTTTCACTTAAGTTTAACAACTAATTAAACATTTTAAGGAGAACGGGATTGGTGAAGAATCGGGGTCAGCACAAGAGTTTGAACAAATTCTTATTACAAATCCCAATTCTATTTCACATTGGAGTAGCTACATTCAGTTTATGGCACGCAAAAGTACTTCAAAGAAGAATTATATTTTGGGAAAGGAAGTTGCTGAGCGCGCTTTACAAACGATCGCATTCGAGTTTTTACATTAAAGCAATATTATTTTTCACTCTTTAAAATTTAACAGGAGTGATAACGATTTGAGTAAAATTTGGCGTTCATATCTTTATTTGGAAGTGCTTTTAGGCGATGAACAATCATTGAAAGAATGCTTTAAACGTGCTTGCGCAGCAACTGAACCATTAAAGACACATAAATACTTGATTGATCTTCTAAAGAAACAGCCAAATGCAGAGGGGCGTGAAATGGTTTTTAATTTTTGACTTGTAATTTTTTTATGTATTTTTTATTTAGGAGATTCGTGACTACTTTGAATCTTTAATTAAGAAGAGTAATGAAATAGAACCTTGGTTTGCATTTGCCAAACATTTGTTGCAGCAAAATGATTCAAATCAAATTCTTCAACTACTTAGAAGAGCAATTCAATGTACAGAAAAACGAAAACGTAATTAAAAATTGTTGAATTTTTGTAATAATTTTTATTTAAGATCTACAATTAATCAAAGGATTTGCTCGATTAGAGGCTCAATATGGAGATGTTGAAAGATCAAAAACAATGCAGGAATTGATAAAGAATTATAAAGAAGTTGGGAAACAGATAGACATTCAATCATTGGAAAGAGCGCTTGGTGTGAGGATAGAGCAAAATTAGTAGCGTTGTTTATTTTTGTTGTTTCAAAATTTAGATATTCGTAAATTTTTAAATTCTTACCCTTTTTTGCTTTTTCTCTTTTTTTGTTCGCTGTCAAATACTTAATTATTTTCCCATTTGTTGAAGCTTTAATCAATGAATCAATATTAGCTTGAGGTTAGTTCATTGACATTTCATCAAACCTGGGTTGATGAACATTAAACATTTTTTTTCCTCAAATTATGGATCCATAACTTGAGCATACTAATAATTTTTTTTCTTATTTATTTTCTAGAAAAGTAACATTTTAAATATAATCAAATGGATCGGAGTGGTTCTAACAATCAGCCGCTAGGCCAGCGTGGTCAGGGTCGAATGGCAGCTTTCGATGCCGATAAACAGCGCTCTGCTGGTGGTCGGGGTGGACGCGGTGGACGAGGCAGAGGTCGTGGTGGTGGACGAGGCAGAGGTCGAGGTGGAAACAGGGGACCTAGAAGGACGTTAGTTCGCTTTTTAGCTTAAATTAAATTTGTTTCTAGTTCACCTGGTACAACTACTTCGGCAGAGAAGCGAAGGAAGACTCAGAAGCTTGAAGAGATAAAAAAGGAGATGGAATCGCTTGGACTTGAGGTTGGGGATCCTCACTTGGAATCGAAAGCTGATCCAGGGGAAGTCGGAGAGAAAATTCGAGTTTTAACAAATGTTTATGGAGTTAAGATGGAAGAAAAGTATATTTATTTTTAACTTATATTTTATTAAATAATTTAATTCTTTAGAACAGTTTATCGTTACGACATTACAATTTCTGCTGTACCGAAGAAGAAAGGACCAGCGCGTATTGAATTTACTAAAAGAACAAAGGACGAGTAAGCTTTTTAAAAATTTATCCGATAAAATTTTATTTCTTTTAGTTGTGTTGTTGTGGATCGTCGCGATTTTTGTCGCGTAGCTTTTGACTTTTTCTTTGAGAAGGAGAAGGCCGTTTTTGGCGAAAATCGTTACACTTTGTATTATGATCTTCAGTCAATTCTCTATACACTCTTCCAGTTATCATTTGAAGGAAAAGACGAGCAAAAATTTCAACTTAATAAAGAGGAATGTGAAAGTCATAAATTGTTACAGGATTTTAATAGAGTGGAGGTTGTTTTTGCTTCACTAGATTGTTTAATAACTATGATAATTTTCTTTCAGATGCTTGTTAGAAAAGTGAATAAGCAAGTCGAATTAGCGGACCTTTCGTTTTTAACTAATGATATGAGCAAACAAAATGTATGTGGAAATTTACTTAAATAATTAAAGGGTTTTATGATTTTAGCATTCCTTGGCACAATTTATTGAGCTTGCAACTTCACAACATCCACTTCAGACTCCGTTTGTTCTATATTTTTTAAATGAGACATAACGTTCAATTATTTCTCAGAAACGAACACGTCATTCTCGGCGGAGGAACTTCTTATTTGATTACTCCTGATATGTATGACTTTGTTCCAGAGGATGGACCTGAGCTTAGTGCGCATAACAAGTACCTGGCAATTGGTATTCATAAGAGTGTACGATATGTCGAAGGACCTACAGGTCGAAATTCAAAAAAAGTAGGATTGGTTGTAGAGAGCAAAAAGGTTTATTTTTAAAATAATTTTTGCCTTTCACCTTCTCTTTTAGACACCTTTTCATAATACTGATGGTACTCTTCTGGATAAGACTGCATCAATTGTTGGTCCAAATGCAATTAGAGATGACGGTTCTGTAGATCGCGGTGCGATTGCTTATTTAAACCAGCAATTGAAAGGTTTCCCAGCAGTTTTTATTTATTTCCATTTATTTAAGGTTTGCATGTTATTGTTCACTATCCGAATGGTCGGTCTCGAGAAGTGTTGTTAAGTGGTGTGAGTCAAGCGACGGCTGCCACTCACGTTATTGACGTACAAGGCGAACGTGTATCAGTGCAGGAGTATTTCAAACGAAAATATACCCAAAAACTTTCGTAATTTTTGTATTTTAATATTTTAACTATATTTTTTATTTAAAAGGTATCCCGATGCTCCATTAGGTATAATTTCTTTCCTACATAATGATTTTATGTATTTTTGTTTTTAGCAACTGCTTTTGAAAAAGGACAAACTAATTATTACCCAATGGAACTCTGTTCAATTCGTGATAATCAACGAGCTCAATTGAGTCAATTAAATGCTAGGGAAGTTGCTGCAATGATTAAAGTTTGTTATATTTGTTCATGTATTTATTGTATTGTTCTTTTAAGGCTTCAGCTGTTCCTCCAACTAATTTAAAACGACAAATAGAGAGCAGCGTTCAGGCATTAAATCTCAAAGAAAGTGAATATCTTAAGGAAGCAGGAATTCAGATATTTAAAATAATTTTTATTTTTACTAATAATTCAATTTTTCACATTATGAAGCCGTTAATTGCTAAAGGTCGTCGACTTCCTCCTCCAACAATTCTTTTTGGACGAGAAAGAGAGTCAATGGTTGATAAGGATTCTGGTAAATGGCAGGTTAGAGATGCATTTTATTTGCCGGCAACCATCGAAAAATGGGCTATTTATTTAATCCCTGCTGCAAGAACAAGAGAGAAATATCGCTTTGGTGAAAATGAAATGAAGTAAATGCTTGCTTAATCTTTTTATATTCTTTTTTTAATTTTCAGTGATTTTATTCGCGCTTACATTAACTGCTGTAAACAACATGGTATGATAATTAACGGTCCGGCAGATAAACAAATGTTGCAGCCCAACCCAGATGACGTTGATAAGTGTATAGGAATATGCAAAGACAATAATTGCGACTTTGTTTTCTTTGTTACTAGTGATGCTGTTACAAATTTGCATAGTTTTTTTAATATTTTTTATTTGCTTTTATGTTTTATTTTTTAGATTTAATCAAAGGATGTGAAAGGAAATATGAAATTGTCACGCAAGATTTAAAGCTCTCTAATGCAGCTGAGATTGCAATGCGAGGCAAACAAGAAACTGTTTTAAATATCGTTTGTAAGACTAATGAAAAAATGGGAGGAATTAATTATACGATCAAATTGGCTGATCAAGGGTTTATTTTCTCATTATATTTTATATTTTCTTGTAAATTTTTTAGAATTCACAATTTAATTGAAGATGGGACATTATTTATTGGTTTAGGCATTTCACATCCTGGAGCTTTGGGAAATTATGAACGCGCTAGAGGAGCTGCACCTAATGTTCCTTCTGTTATTGGAGTTTGTTTCTGAATTGTTTCTATTTTTATTTTTTTTTAATTTTAGTACGCAGCAAATATGAAAAAACATTCCTTTGACTTTGTTGGCGATTACTTATTTGATGAGGCTCGTCGTGATGAAAAATATACTACATTAGCACATATTACCAAAACTTGTGTGACTCGATATCAAAATTCAAGAGGAGATGCACCCAAACGATTAATACTGTTTAGGAATGGAATGTCTGAGGGGCAATTTGCTACAGCTAAACAATATGAGATACCAATGGTTCGTTTGGCATTGCAAGAATGTTCAGCCAGTAGTTGCAAGTTAACTGTTTTGGTTTCACAAAAGGTATTTTTTGATAATTTTGTTTAAATATATTTATTTTTAGACGCATAATATTCGTCTTTTTGCTCATGAAGAGGTTGTTAAATTTTCACTTTTATTATTAAATTGAAAATTTTTAGCTTTCAAAGCCTACTGGTTCTTCCAAAAATTTGAATATTAAACCAGGAACGGTAAATTATTTTTAAATACATATTTTAATGTTTTTTCCTTATTTTTAAGGTTGTGGACGAGCAAGTGACACATCCTGAACATTCAGAATTTTATTTAAATTGTCATTCGGCAATCCAGGCAAGCTCTTTCTTACAAGATAATATAATGGATTTTTTAGGGAACAACTCGAACACCGCGTTTTACTATTTTAGAAGATGATAGCAAATTTAAAATGGACCAAATTGAACAAATTTGCTATGCGCTTTCATTCGGGTTTGCGTAATTTCATTTGCCAAAAATAACCTTTAATAATTTTAGACACAAAATTATAAATTCACCAATATCTCTACCAGCTCCTGTATATATTGCTTTGATGTATGCTAAACGAGGACGTGCAATTTTTCAAGTCAAGTTAGTAAAAAATGTAATTTTCTTATTACAAAATTTTAATTATTCAAGTCGTGAATATGACGAGATTGCAAAAATGCGCAAGGACGATGGGCAATTTGACTATCAACAAATATCTGATTCACTTTGTTATACGAATACAAAATTGAAGGATTTGCGCATTAATGCTTAAAAAATTGGTAACATTGGTAGACTCATTAAATCTGGTAGATTTACTAATTTATTTTTGAAATTGATTAAGTTTTATATACTTGCCTTGACGGTTTTTTATATTTAATTATATTAATAATTTTACTGCCTTAAATTTATTCTCAGGGCATTTAATTAAAAGCCATATTATCCTAATATCTTTTGTTTATTTTTCTTATTGACCTATCAAAGATTGGAAAAAATTACTTGTGTGCCTTCAAATTTATATTTTTTTAAAACTAAAAAAATTTTCCAATCTTTATTGCATGCATGGAAACCTTGAGGGTTGTTTCATAATTTATTATTTTCATAATATTTTTAATTTCTCACTTAAACTGTTTCTAAATAATGGCACTACTCATGATTGGAGCATTATTTTTGGACGATTTTTTAATAAAACGCGCTCTAATCTTCAGTGGTGCCTAAACAATTATCTATTATTATATCATTATATTTGGTAAAATTAAACATTGACTTAAAGTTGGTCTTAAAAATCTTCAAAATAATATAGAAGGTATCTACAAAGCCTTTTTAATTGTGATATGATATTGAGTTTGGCATTTCTTGAGATCAAGGGTGTTCCAATTTTTCTCTCACATTATATCAAAAATGACGATAAAACAGAAAAGTGAGAAGCACAGACCCGAGAAAAGATTGTTGATGGCAATGTAAATGTGTCGCCATTCCATTGAATAACTAGGAATAATTATAGAATTATTATTTAATTCAATTTTACTCGTTTTGTAATGCTTGTCCATGATTTGGCATGTCTCGAGTGCTTGTTGTATCGTCCTCTTAAATAAATCTCAAGTTTATTTTATTTCAGAGGTCAAACCTAAATGTCGCTGATATGATGTAGCAGGATCTGGTTCGATGCAACACAAGAAGTGGTTGAGCATCTTCAATTTTTATACATTTAAAAGGATAAAGGGACCTTTAATTTACTTACCTTTGCGCCTAGATAGACACTATGTGTAGCTGGCACAGTCCTTTTCATACGACTGAGTGCCAAACAAACAGTTGTTACCTTAAAGTGTCTGATATTGAAAAGAACTTTAATAAGTACCAGGATTGAGAGAAAAGTCAAAGTAAACATGAATTCATAGAAGGTGTCTAAATTTATGATGTTTTTAACTATTGATCAAGGAAATGTTTCCTACAGAGTTTTGGTTTTGAGCCGCCAAATCCACTGGCTGGTGCGATGGAACAAAGGAAAAGAAAGCATATTGTTTGAAGCAATAAAGTTAAGCATTTGACAAGTGCTTGTGTACGCAAATCACCAAACAAAGGTGAAACAAGTGTCAATCTTAAATTATGAATAATAACTTTGTTATGTATAATTCACAGTGTAGCTATTGTAACTGGAATCCTAAGAGCAATTCGAAGTGTGCTCATCTCCTTTTTTGATTGAACACAAAGACGAAGACTATCGCTCCTAGAGCCATCAACACGGGCTGGTTCAATTGCTTGGCTCTAAATCCAAGAGGAATTTGTGATTATAATTCCAAGAATCACCTGTACAGCCCAAGGCGAAGTTTCCATAAGATTAGAGATAACAACAGCAGACATGGGTCGATCACGTCTTACATGTACTCGTTTTGCCAAAGTAGCAAATTTACTTTTGGCTCCGACGGTAAACTGTTTTAAGAAATTTTTTATAATTCTATCTGTTTTACCTCTACTGTTCGACCAATATCCGCTAGACCGAGAAAAAGGCAACAATCATTTCTTTCCTCAGGGTAACTTCAAATAAAATTTTTATTAAATTTAGGACAAATTTTAAATAAAAATTGCCTGCGATAGTCTATGCGGCAAAAAGATGGGAAACGAAATAATAACCGGCCGAGTACTTGTCCCGAAGATGTGACACTTAAATCACCGATCTTGGCCATACATCCTTCGTTAGAACCACAGTTTCTTAAAAATTAAAAGCTTTCGATTCAATAATTAACTAACGAATCATCCATAAAATCGGGAGTCCAAAGTTCACGTCTCCGATCCTCTTCTAAAGATATCCCTTCAAGAGCCCATTCTTAACAAAAAAAATCTTAAAATTTTATCTTTTTTACCAGATTTTTCCCACTGCAATCGGGAATCATTCCAAGACTAGGAAAACTAATTAGATTAAAAATTAAATTTTAACTAACCAAAAGTATATGGCCAAAAACGTTAAACTCCATACTTGCGCGGGATAACTGTAAATGTGTGAAATACATAGTATTTGTATTTTAAGCAAACCGTATCAACTTGTTCGACCACCAAATTTTCTACACTGAATTTAAGTGGATATTCTGGGGGAGGACTCAATAAAGGATGAATTTGTCTTGGTGAATGTGCGTGCTCTTTTGTCAGCAATGAGTTCCATATGCAATTTTCTAGCTCAGTAAATTGCTCATCCATAAGATCATCATCATCTTTAAAGGATTCGAAATCATATAGGAGAATTAAGACTGACCAGTTGTGTTCTTCCCCTTCCAATTTTGGCATTTAATATCATTACTTCCAGCTTCATCTGGTTCATTATTCTCATTATGTTCATCTTCATGGTCAACTGGTACGACGGAACTAAGTTTTAAATTGGCCGTCTTTATCCATTCAACGAACAAAATAATTACGAATATAATTTTAATTAACATTTTGGCCTATCTCGATGGGTGACTTCAACTATGAATTTTGAATAATAAAAGGTGTAAGGGGAGGGCAGATGAAATTCATTCATTATTTGGAGTGTGCGGGAAATGGTTACCTGGCCAACCGACTATAAGGTAAAGGAAAAGGTGAACGAACGTTCTTATACTTTTCATTTAAAAATAAATTTTAAACAATAGCATGTTAAATTTATAAAGAAGATAAAATTAAAGAATTTAATAATTTTCTTTTTTTAAGGCAATGAACTAATGCTCGAATGTGTTGTTCCTTTTGAAAGTGACGATGATGTAATGGAAGCTCCTCCACCCAATTCATAGTCATTTTCAGTTTTGTTAGAGTTTTTGAAGAATACGGATTTGAACAAATAATTGAATAAACTTAGGGAAAATCCAAGCAATAATGGGACCAAAACGCAAGCAAAAATAAACGGCAGATTGAACTCAAAATGATTGTTTTTATCCTTTTGTTCATTGCTCTTCTCGGACTCTTCAATGAATTCGATAGGTGTTGGTAATACAGAAATAGGAGGTTTTTCGTCATGTTGTATTATATTTGAATTGTTGCTATGAATTTGTAATTCCGGTAATTGTTTTGCTAGAAAATGGTGAAAATAATTTTCGAAAATTATTTTTCTACCTTTTGTTGTTGAATGAAAGACATCACCAAAATCAAGCCAGCGTTCATTCCAACCAACTCCAAATATTCCCAAATCTACACGAATCCCATCCCATTCACGGAAATTGTTTTTCTCACTAAAAAGTTTCGGAAGATCAACAGGTGGCAATAAAACAAAAAGTGTCATTGGCTTCTTTTGCCCACAGCTAAAAGAATTTTTAAAATTGAGAAAATTGAAAGAAGTCCCCTACTTATGTTTCACTTCTAGAACAATCTTTTCAAACTTGGTTTCGCGACTGCTGTCAAAAAGACCATTACACTTTCGCCCTTCCAATATACCTCCAAGAGAGAAACTTCCATGTGGATTCTTTTCAGAATTCAATTTCACTGATACGCTGCTAAAATTTTAAGCAATTTATCTTCAATAAACATCTACAAATGACATTTTTACCTTACAATCTTATCCTCCTGTCCACAACCACTAAACAATGATCCCGATGGAAGGTGATTATGTAAACTTACAGTTGCTTCGGCCTTTCCATAAGGACATTCAAGACAACCGTTTATAAGATAGAGAGCGGATTCTAGAATTTGGAAAAATTGAAAACATTGTCACATAGAATACCGGCGAATTCAGATCTGGGTCGATTTAAGCCTACATAAAAGCTCTGTTGTGCACAATGCTTCAATAAACTATAAAGTTTATCACCACAAACACCTTCTTCCTTATTTGGAACATTTTTTGGAGTAAGCGTCTTGCCTCCGGCCTTGTAATAATTTGGATAGTTTAAAAAATTATTATTACCAAAGTACAAACACCATCACTTGGACGGAATTCTGAATAATCAGACTTCCAATTAATCACCTCACCAGCACAAAACAAAAAGATTTCCGCAAATGAAATTATTAAAAAATTAAAATTCGGCATTTTAAAAGTTTCTAGAGTTTACAAAAAGATTTTTAAAAAATTTGAAAAAATTAAAAAAAATAAAATTAGATTAGCGATTTTGTGAATAAATAATTAAACTTTACTGTTTTCATTTTTTAAATAGGAATTCTATTTTAATTAAAGCAATAATCAGCTGACTCGCTCTTATCCATTTGCCAGATCAACGTTACAGTCAGTCCCCCACACACATTTTTTATTTTTTTATTTTTTACATATGTATGTAAATGCAAATTCTATCGTTCTATCCATTACAATCAGATATTTTTTTCTAGTATTTTCCCCTTTCTTCACTTTTTATTACTCATATTTTTAATCTGATGAATGTTTTTTAATCATAATTCAACATTTTACTTTAAAAATTAAGCAAAAACTAATCTGACAACAACTACAAAAAAAGGTGGAAAGTTATGAAAATGCTATTACTTTTTAACTTTTAGTATCACCTAACTGTAATAAAATGAGTCATTAATAAAATATATGAAATAAAAAACATTAAGCAAACAAAAAAGGAGTAGAGGTTTAAATAGATAAGAAAAAAAAGTGTTCAGGATGGGCGTTGACTTTAAACTCCCATATAAAGAATTATTTACGAGAACGGAACTGTCAGGAAAAAACTTCATTTTCACTAAATTACAAAAATGGCCTCCTTTCTCTCAAAAACTAATCGTCAAATTTTGATTACTCTTCTTATTTCTTTCGAAACAATTTGCATTATTTCTTCATTAGAATTAACTGATCTTGGTGAGCCTGTAAACTGTAAAAGCTTATATGATCAGGCTAACAAGACAATAACCAATCTTGGCTCCAACTGGCGAGATGAACTTGAAAAAATGCGCAAAAACTATACAGAAGAGATTACACAATGCAAACAAAATGTAAGTGTTGATCCTTTAGTTGTTGATATTCTGGGATGATTCAATTCTTTTAATTTTATTTTAGTTAAATACAACAGAATATCCACAAGTCGGTGAATATCTTGATTACGAATTAAGTCTTTTTGGCGACTGCTCGAGTTCGAGTACATGGCAAACAGTGGGAATTATATTCATTATTGCTTTTGTGCTTTCAACTGCTGGGCTAGCTGTTGTTTCAGTTTTATATTATAAGAATTTGAGACGAAATATTTAAAACATTAATGGATTTTTTCTTAATTTTCGTAAACTTGCAAATATTTATTTGTTATTTAATTAAAATTAAAAATTTTTGAAATTTGTATTCCTTCTCAAAAGACTTAAAATGCACTAAAGTGATAACGGAGAGCGACAGTGTGTTGATCCTTTAGGTGTTGATCTTCTGGGTTGATTCTCAATTCTTATTCTTCAACCTCTGAGAAAATCGATGATAGCTGCGTGTTCCACCATTATCCTAATTAAACTGATAGGGTTAATAAATCGAGACGAAGGAAGCTTTGATATTTCATTTTTTACTTTAATATTTCTTTAATTTTCAATTCTGATGTTAATTTTTATTTATTCAAAAAAAGGTTTAAAATCTAGAAGGATTTTGAAGTTTTCGGACTCTAGTGACACTTTAGGTCATACTTAAGTAGATAAATTTAAAGTCTAGGGAATAATAGAGTATTTGTTAATATTTGATATTCATCGTTTTTAATGAAATTTTAACCATAAATTAATTAATTTAATTGACCATGCTTTTCTTTTTAATTTTGATCATAAATTTCAATTTTTAGATACATAAAACTTTTACCTTAATAAAAGGCTATGTTCTACTATTAAAATATTAATTGTATATTTTTCTTCAGTTCAATGAAAAATTCAAATGCGCAAGTCCCTGGCTATCGTTCAAGTAAGAAGCAATATTTTCGCGAAAATGGCACGGAAAAACCGAACAGAAGAAATCATTCAACGGAAAAGTCAAAATCCAAGAAAAGTCATGGACGTTCTCATCAACGTTCTAATAAGCCAGGTTTTGCAAATATAAATTATATATAAAATCTTTATTTTTGTTAGATTCACGTTCCGTATCCTCTATTCTTCCACCTCCGCCTGTTCCGCCTAAACGGATGGATCGAGTAGAACGTGATAATAAAATTTCTTCAACAAAGTCCTCTACTAGCACTTATTCTACGAGTACCTCTACAGGCACATATTCCTCATCTAGCACTTATTCTTCATCATCTAATTCTAGCTCAGATAGGTATATAAAATTTTATTTTAACAAACCCCTAAATTTTAGCTGCTCTACTTGTTCATTCAATGACGAAGTGAACGATGATCCACAAAATGAAGAGGAGAAAGACGTGAAAAAACTTAAACCAATTCAAGAAGACGAAAAACCCCCTTCAGTAAAAACTGAAAAACAGCCTCAGGTAGAAAAACAGCCTCAGGTAGAAAAGATAAAGGAACAACCTCAAGTTTCGATACAGAAGAAAGGTTTGATTTTTGACGATTTTAACTAATTAAAAAACCTTAAAGAGGCGAGTGACTCTAACTTGCCTTCAACGTCATCAGGTCCATGTTCCTTAACTGCTCGTCTTCGAACTGTTTTTCTCCGTCATGTAAATATTCCATTAAATAGAACAGATGCTTCACTAAAAGATCCTAGAAGACGTGATAAAGAAGAAAAGAAGGAAATTATGGATTTGGAATTACCAAAATTTGCGGTTAAATTGAAACTTCCTAAACGAGAGAATTCTGAAGTGAAGCAACGACTTCCAAAATCATCAGATTCAAAATCAAAAGAATTTACGAGCGAGGATTCCTTCGTTGGAACACCACTACAAAAATTAGAGTCTGAAGGAAGTCGAAGAAATTCGTTAGAAGAGAAAAACATCAAAAGTGAAATTGGTAAACTTTCATTGACTTTACGCTCGTTAGGCAAGACCAGTGCTTTGTTCAAAGAAATTAACAATAAAATCGATGCTCGAAAAACAACTTTAAAAATGGAAAAGGTTCGTATATTTCTGACTTTTAATTTTTGAAAATTTAATTTTTAGAAGCCAGAAGAGGGTCAAAGGGAGGTGAATATTCAAAAAATGGAACAAGAGATGAAACAATTTTTAGATGTGTTTTCCATTTCTTCAAGTTTTTCTTCCGTTTCTAACTTGACTGGAGACTTTTTACACCAACATGTAGATAATGAAGCTTCTACAAGTCATAATTTAGAAGGGACGAAAGAAAAAACAAATGATCAACAAAATCGGTTACCCCATTTTGCCAATCTGTCTCGTGAAGACTCTGCTTCGACCAGCATTGACTTAAATGAAAGAAGGTTTATTTTTTAATTCGTTTGGAGTACTCTAATGTCTACTAATTTCAGAACTACATTACCAGCAAAATCAGTGACTGAACCTGTTGCTGTTTGCACACAAAAACAACAAATACAACCAAAAAGTTGTTTAGCTCCTATTATTAGACAACGCGCATCCTCTTCCACAAGCATTACTCATTCAATAGAAGAATGTTCGTCTCCTTTTGTGAAACAAATTGAATCTGTTCCTGATTTTGATGTTCAATCAGCAAGACTTAACAACACTCAACAAAAATCTAATGAAGCTACCTCACTTTCAAAAATTGAAAAAGACGAAAATGATAACAACAGCTCTCCTCAACCTTTAAAAAAGTCATCAATAATTCTCAAAAAGCCTTCAGTAGCGCCTTTACCAATTCAGAATCTGCAACAACAACAACAATTGAATAAACCGTTAAATATAACTCCAAAATTGGTTTAAAATATTTATTTTTAATTTTTTATATTTATAAATTTTTAATTTAGAAAACCGAGCCGAAAAAATTAATAACAACGCCAACTCTAACGACTCCAACATTATCAGATACCTGTGAAAAGAAATTAAAATATAAATTTTGTGAGAAGGATCAGCCTAAAGATTTAAAAGTCAAACAACATTCTCTTGCCAAAATGCCGTCAACTTCATCCGCTAGTTTAATCCCGAAAAAAATCAGCTTGTCAAAAGATGAAAAATATAAAGATTCTGACGAAATAAGGAAGACAAAGGCATTTTCTGTTGGCAGTAAAGTAAGAAAAATTTTTGAACTTTTTAATATTTTGAATAAATTCAGGATCAGTTAAAATCTATTTCTAAAAAGAAGGGAACATCTGAAATTGATTCAGTTACAGACGGGAAGCACTTGCGAAGAAAGAAAAGGCTCCATCAAATGCAAAAACATGGATCGTCTTCTGGAAGTTCTGATAGTGAGGGAGAAAGCGATACTGCGGCTTCTGGAGTTCTTTGGGATGTTGACTTGGAGGAACAGAAAAGAATGCTAGCGGCAATAAAATCAGGCGCTAATTTTGGAATGTCAATGTATGATCGTGTTAAACGAAGATCTTCTCAACGACCTGATGAAGAAAGAAAGAAATCACAGGCTTTGGAACAATTGCGTGAAAAAAAGACGAAAAAGGTTTAACTAGATTTTCATTCAAATTGATTTTTTAATTAAAGAAAAAAGAATTAAATCGTGTTTGCCTTAGTAGTTCTTCATCCGATTCTGATGAAAGTAAAAAAGAAGATGATAAACAATCTTCTTCGGCTCTTCAAAATATTCAAGAAATCAAAAAGGAAATGGAAGAGAATCACGATCATTCAGAAGTTGAGGAAAATGAAGAATTAGTAGATGTTGAACGACAAGATTCAATCGAACCTGTTATAAACAAACTACAAGATTCTAATAAAATTAATTGTCAAAAGAATGAAGTTGTTCCCTCTTTAATAAGAAGACCACAAATTGCTCCAAAAAAGCCATCAATGATGGAAAGGATTGAAAAGGAAGGTGCTTTTGAATCTAAAGAATCCTCGTCAAGTGATGAATGGAGTGTAAGTGTTAGCGCGGATGAAAAAACAGATAATGAAGAACCTGGGAGAATTGGAGATAAAATTGTTCAAAAGGTTTTCTAGTTCTAAAATTAATTTTAAAAATGTCTGTCATTTAGTTGCAAGCAGAATTTATTAAACATCGTTCTAGTTCACCTCGTTCTGTGGATGGACACAAAGATGATTTGGATCAGGTAATTATCTTATTAAATAATAACTTCTAATATTAAAATCTTTTAGAAATTGACTTCCTTAATTGAAATAGCCAAAGAAGGACATCAACAATTGGATGCAAAAAAGATTGGTGCAGACTCTTGTTCATCTTCTTCTACCTCTTCTGTTTCAAGTACCAGTGGTTCCGACACTTCTGATGATGAAGCGCGTTTACCTCCTAAAGGCTTTCCAATATTTAAAAAGCATGTGCCGGTATATTTTTATTTTAGATCAATTTTATTTAATTATAATTAGAAAAAAATTGCCAAAATTTCCATGGTCGATGTATTCGGCGAAGATTCTGACAGTCAAGAAGAACTCGAAAAAGATAAACCAATTGTACAACAACAACAGCCTGTTGTCCAGCACTCAAAGACTGAAAAAGTTCAAAAGAATAGCAATAATGCAGAAGCCGAAATCAAGAAAAAACCAGATGTTGGAAAGACCAGTGTTGTTTCAAATATTAAACATAAGCCTATTATATTCAAAAAAGAATCGGCTAAATTAAATAAAGAGGAATCTATTGCGGCAGAAAAGAAGGTTATTGACAGAAAAAGGAAACCATTAGAAATAGAATCCTCAATATCTGCAAAGAAGAAATTCGATAAAAAAGGAGAAATTAAAAAGACATCACATGAAAGTCATCCATCAAAATTGCAAAATCAGACATCAAATTTGAATGAACAAATAATTGAAAGCAAAGAAAAGGTCTTAAAATTTTAATTAGAAAGGCAAATTTTTATTTTTTTAGCCGAATGAATCGAGCATGGTCGTTATAGCTGGTGGTTTTGTTGAAATTGAATCAAAAGTATTAAAAGAACAACATAGCGGCAAAACTTTGCTCCCAGATCAGAATCCAGAACAAATTAATACTACTCAAATTTGCAACAAAGACAAAGAAGAAGATTCTGATAAAATTAAACCAATTGAACAGCAACCTCAGAAAATAACGCCTGAAATTTGTGATTTCCCTAGAGAAAGTGCTGATCAAGAAGAACTCGATGCTATTGCCAGCATTAACATTTCTGCTAAACCGAACGATGAATATGACAAATTATCTAAAAATGACTTTGTTTTTGGAGAAAAGAAAGTTAATGAAAGAAAAAGAAAACCTTCAGAAGACAAATCTTTCTGCATATCTACTCAAAAGAAATTTGATAAATTGGACATTCAAAAGGCACCAAATGAAAATAAAGAACCACAAGTGAAAAATTCAAATAAGGTTTGCGCTTCAGAGTTGAAACTTACTCCATTCACTCCACACGGTGCTTCTGGGTTGATAATTGAGAACAAAGAAAAGGTTGAATTAAATTTTAATTTTTTTTTGATTTTTTATTTTTAGAAGAGTGAAGCACAATCTGTCGTTATAGCCACTGGCTTTGTTGAAATCGATGCTAAAGAGTTAAAGAGACAACAAGAAACTGAAAAACAAGAAACAAATCAGACTTCAAAGCATGTTATTTGCGACAAACAATATTCTTCTACACAACCAGAACAAAAATCTTCTGATATATTTGAAACATTTGAATCTTCTGAGAAGCAACATGATCATTCTGCTGATCAGGAAGAACTAGATGCTATTGCAAACATTAACAATTTTACTAAATTGAATGATGAATGTGATAAATTACCTAAAAGTGACGTTTTTGTTGAAAAGAAAGTTAATGAAAGAAAAAGTGAACCTTCTGAGAGCGAATCTTTCGAAAACATTCAAAGACTCAAT
The DNA here is from genome assembly GCA_963681835.1 of Meloidogyne enterolobii. NCBI lineage: Eukaryota > Metazoa > Nematoda > Chromadorea > Rhabditida > Meloidogynidae > Meloidogyne > Meloidogyne enterolobii. Next base: position 242,673 of record CAVMJV010000139.1, read on the forward strand.
CTAACTTCTCAACAAAAATCTGATGAAAAAGAAGACATTCCAAAAGCTCAAAATGAAAGTAAGGAAGAATCACATTTGAGGAATTCAGATAAGGTTTGCGCTTCAGATTCAAAACTTTCTTCATATACTCCACACAATACTTCTGGATTAATCATTGAAAGCAAAGAAAAGGTTTCTTAAAATTTTTAATTATCCGGAATTTTTTATTTATAGACGAGTGAATCACATGTGGTCGTTATAGCCACCGGTTTTGTTGAAATTGATGCTAAAGAATTGAAAAGACAGCAAGAAAACGAGAAAAAATCATTGGATTTAAATCAAACTTCGCAGCATGTTATTTACGACCAACAATTTTCTTCTATTTAACAAGAACAAAAATCTTCGGATATAGTCGCAGTTCATGGGCAACAATACGAAAATTCTGTTGAACATGAAAAAGTTGGAGCTTTTGCAAATATTAATAATTCTGCTAAACTGGGTGCTGAATTTCAAGAACCGACTATCATAAATTATCATGAACAACAACAAAGCAATATTCCTTCTCAACGAATACCAATTGTCCAACAACTTCCCGCTGTTCATCCACCTCAAGTATCACAACCACAGCAACAAAAGATGGTTCTGGAACAACAGAGTGTATGCTTTTCACTATTTTTTGTTTAAAAATATTTAATATTTTAAGACCCAAGCTGATTATTGGCAAGGACAATCAGCTAACAAACCTGATGATAAAATGCTTGTTCAAATGCAGAAGGTTTTGTTGCTAATATTTGAATACTTAAGTGAATGTTTTTAGGGCTTTGCTGATCAACAGCTCATGGAAAGAATTAATCGCGAGCTGCTCACCCTTAATGAACAGAAAATGCAAACTAATCAACAGCTTCCCTCCGTTCATACATCTCAAAGTGCCCAACAACCACCGACCGTTCTTCAACCTCAAATATCACAAACACAGCCGCAAAAAATAGTTCAGATACAACAGAATCCAATTACTTGGCAAGGACAGTTATCTCAAGGGCAGGTATCTATGAAGAATGCTAACTCATTTGTTCAAATGCCTAAGGTTTTGTTAATAAACATTTAAATGTAAATGGTTTTAGGATTTCGGAAACGAACAGCTTATGGAAAGAATGAATCGTGAACTAGCCACTCTTAATGAACAGCAAATGCGAAATTTCCAACAACTCCCGGCGATTCATCAACCTCAAAGTGTTCAACAGCTTCCAGTCGTTCATCCACAAACATCACAAACAAATCAACAAAATCAGAAGCAACAACAGAGTGTATGATCATTCATTATTTTTAATTAAAAATACTTAATATTTTCTAGATTCAGAGCAATTATCCTATTATTTGGCCGGGACAGTTAGACATTAAAAATGCTGACACGCTTGCTCAAATGCAAAAGGTTTTGTTAATAAACAATTTTATTTGTAAATATTTTTAGGTTTGCGGAAATGATCAACTTAGGGAAAGAATGAATCGCGAATTATTCAACCTTAATGAACAACAAATACAAAATTTCCAACAATTTTCAGCCGTTCATCCACTTCAAAGTGTTCAACAGCCACAAGCAATTAATCCACCTCAAATCTCTCAAACAAACCAGCAAAATCAGAGACAACAGACTGTATGTTCCTTGTTTTAATTAAGAATGCTTATTTTTCTAGACCCAGAGTGATTATCCAATTAGTTGGCAAGGACAGTTACCTATAAAAAATACTGACACACTTGCTCAAATACATAAGGTTTTTTAATTAAATCTTTGATGAGTTTTTAAATTTCTTTAGGTTTGCGGAAATGAACAGCCTATGGAAAGAATGAATCGCGAATTAGTCAACATTAGTGAACAGAGAATACAAAGTGTCCAACAGCTTCCAGCCGTTCATCCACCTCAGAATGTCCAACGGCTTCCAGCCGTTCCTCAGAATGTCCAACAGCTTCCAGCCCTACCTCCAACTCAAAATGTCCAACAGCCACAAGCCGCCTTTCAACCACCTCAAATCTCACAACCACCTCAAATTTCACAAACAAATCAGCAAAAAATTGTTCAGAGACAACAGAGTGTATGTTCCTTTATTGTCTTTTTAAATTAAAAATAATTATTGCTTTATAGACGCAAGGGGGTTATCCAATTATTTGGCAAGGACAGTTAGCTATGAAAAATGCTGATACTCTTGTTCAAATGCATAAGGTTTTCTTAATAAATTTCTGAATGTTTAAATGTTTTTTAGGTTTGTGGAAATGAACAACTTATAGAAAGGATGAATCGCGAGTTAGTCACCCTAAATGAACAAGGCATTCCTCTGCTTAGGGTAACACAAAGGATGCGATTAGAACAATCTCAATTGGATAATTTAATGCGTAAAATGGAGAAAGAAGGTTTTTATTTAATTCGATTTTTTACTTTTTTAAAATTATTTTTTAAGAGAACCATGTTGCCTTAATTTGTTTGCCTTGTGGACGTGATCGAAATGATGTTTCTATACAAACGGAGAAAATGGCAACTTCCTTTATTGAATATTATAGTTCCAAAAGTGCTGCAGGAATTGTTAGCTCGGTAAAATTTTTTAAATAAAATTTCTTTTTAATTTTATCAATTATTTTTGTAGCATCACCCTCAAGGTTGTGTTGCTCATATATTTCCTCCTAGTGACCTAAGCAGGTCATTATTATCAAAAAATGCTCCCGATATTTTAAGGAAAGTTGATTTTCTTGGGGCAGGATATCTTTTTGTTATTTTAACAAACTCCTGATATTTATTATTTTAACATTTTTTAGACTTCTTAACTTTCAGATTTTGTATATTTTTATCTTTATTTTTTTTCTCGCATTTTTCTTCTGCCATCTTTTTTTTTAAAATACATAAATGTTGTATTTTTCATAATAATATAGGAATATATCTTTTTGGTTCTATATTTTTTATTGTTATAATTTCCGATTCCAGTCTCGTTTATACAAAATGTTTTTATATACTTATTAGCTTTCTAGTACTTTATCTTATAAATAGGTAAGCATGTTTTTTGTATATTTTTTAGACTCAAAAATTTCTTTGTAGAATCTGAAATCGGAATTTTTATTCATTAAAAAACGTTTAATTTTTATAATATAGTTATACTATGTGATTTTTAGAAGAAAAATTATTATTAAGCATGGATAAAAATATTTGCAGCTTTCTATTCCTTGAATAATCCACCCTCTCAGGAATTTATTTAAATATTATTTCCAAACAAATAACCAAAATGTTTACACATAATGTTAAGAGTCTATCTATGTAAATTAATTTACTTTAAAACGCGCTCTTCCCCAATATTGTGGTTGGATAAGTGGATTATATAGGGGCTAGGGAGGGAGGGAGGCCAGATAGGCATTGTGTGTGCATTCTACTCCCGTTATTATTTTTTGACTGCTATATCAAGGGAATTGTTATGCCAAAAATTACGGCATCCGCTATTTGTTCCAACCAATTTTTAATGGTAATTTGAAAGAATTAGGCTTATTATTGGTATGTTAATATATGCAAAATAAACTTTTGAATTGGTCTACTCTTTATTGTCCTCAATATGTATTTATTCCTTTCTCGACTTGAGTTATTTTGAGAAAACTACTAAATTTATGACTTTAATTTTCTCTCTTTTACCGATGCAACCGGTCGCCGAGTACTTGACACTTTTAAGGGTAAAATAACAATACTAAGTGAATATTGACATGCCGTGATCTATCAGTCACCTACTTCAAATATTACTGTTTAATAACTTTGCTTAGAGAGCTCTTATTACGGCAAGACTTTGCACAACAACACCTCTTTAGCTCAAGACCCTCAAGGATTGTCGTTATTGAGACACCTCTATTTATATCCGTTTATTTTTTGTATTAATTCATATACCTTTCATGATTCTTTAGGATTTCAATCTTTAACTAAATCCATCAATCACAATTAGAAATGCAAAATCAAAACAAGGACAATCCAATACAGAGTTCTAATATTTCAAGCATTTTCCCGAGATTGCAATCACCCCAATTATTTCTTCCACATCCTCACTTTCCTTATCCTTATCAATCTATTTTCTTTCGTCCGTTTGTTCTTCAAAGGTCTTTGGTGCCACAAATGAATTTATTTTTACCTCCTCTTCCTTTCATCCGATTTCGCCCGATCACTATCCCAGAAAAAGAGAAAAAGCTGATAAGTAAATTGAGCATTGAGTCAATAATAAGTTCTTCAAAAGTTGAAACTAGAAATAATGCTGGAGAAAATAGAGGTAATTTAAAAAGAATTATGAAAAATTTAAATGTTATCAGACCTTGCATCAAGTAATGGATCGTTAATGGACCTCTACAAATCAACAAATTCTGTCAATTCCAGTGATAATTCTAAAAATGGAGAAATTATAAAGGAACTTAATAAAATTTTAATGTTATCACAACAAAAGAAAGAAAGGCCTAAAGGTTTTAAAAGAAGTGATAGTAATTAAATTTGCTTTTCAGCAAGTTTTGAACCGACACACGAAGAGAATGCACAAATCAAAGCTAGTGAAGCTTGCAGCAGTGGCGCTGTTGAACCAAATCGTGGATATGCTTGCCATCGCTGTGGGAAATTATTCAGCTATGCTTATTATAGGTAAGCGTGTTAAAATATGGCATGAGATTATCTCAACTATAGAGATTATTTTAGAGATAAACATTTGAAGTTCACTCCTTGCGTTGATAATGGCCAGCGTCGCTTTCCATGTCCACATTGTTTAAGGTCGAGTAATACAAGCTTATAAATATTTTTCTGTTTAGATCCTTTGAGAAGCGTGATCGTTTGCGCATTCACATTCTTCATGTCCATGAGCGTCGCCGACCACATGTTTGCCAGATTTGCAGCAAAGCATTTTCCCAGTCAAGCAGTTTAAGCAAGGCATGGATTTTACTTTATTAAGCTTTAACTTCTTGTTAAAGCATATGCGCACTCATTCTGGAGAACGCCCCTATAAATGTACTCATTGTGAAAAGGCATTCACTGCTAGTTCGATTCTACGAACTCACAGTATTTTCATTTTTAATACCCATGATCTATTTTATAATCACAGTACGTCAACACAGTGGCGAAAAACCATTTAAGGTGTGAAAAGAATTTAGTACGTATATTAATAACCACTCTTTTATCAGTGCACAGTTTGCGGCAAAAGTTTTGCTTCGCATGCAGCGCATGATAGTCACATGCGGAGAAGTCATCATAATGGTTAAGAATGGACGTAAATTTAAAAATAATTTTCAATATGTAAATGTTCATTTATTAATTTTAAGGCTTAATATTTTATCTTATTCTTTAAACAATTGTAGTATCAGAAAAGGCCATATAACTAAGTTGAGAAGGTTGGGGAGGAGGTGTAGGAGATCTTCGAATAGCTGAAGGAGAAGAAGGCATTCTAGAAATTTGTTGATGAGAGGAATGTAATGTTGTAGATGTAATAGGCAATTGGCAATTCATTGGGGGCTAAAAATTTAAATAAATAATGTTTTTGTCAGAATTATTAACTAGACTAAAACTGGCTGAGGAATCAACTAATACACTCCCAGATTTTTCGTCAGGAGATAAATTCCCGCAACAACGAAACGCACAAACACATCCTTAATTATATTTGTTTTTTAAGAAATAGTCTCTAAAAGACCTGTAATTAGTGAAGTAATCAGACTAGCTACACCAACAGCGATTATTAGAGAGAGAGTTCCTTTAATTATAAAAAAGTTAATATATGGCGATCATTCAGGAATGTTGTGAAATTATCTTTTCAAGAAACTCTCAAAAATACATGAAAGAGTATAAAATTTAATAAATAATGTGTCCACTCGTGATTCACCTGTGTCCACTCGTGATTCAGGTTCACCTCTCAATTGTTCATACATTTCAGCTAAATTCCTTCAGATTTATTCTCTTTTGATTTTCTTACCAATAACTTGAGCAATAGCATCGCTCCAACGATCTATTTTACTTAAAAATTCCCTAAATTCTACATTAGAAATTTACCATTTTGGACTAAATCATTTACACGAGCAAGAATTGCTTTACGTTCACCGTGCTAAATTTTGTTTCTTTTTTCAAAATTAAAAAAGTAGCTATTCAACTTACTGTTATATAACGTTCTGCTAATCTTGCAGGCCAAATAATTAATCTAAAATATTTTTTAACTTCATTTTTTTTCGATTTTTTAAACTTTTTATAATGTCTCCAAACAAAAACTATAACAGAATTTCCACAATCCCCGAGAGCCCAACGTCCTTCTAATGCTTTACAAAAACTCTCAGCTCTATCTGTTAATTGTTGCTCTGATGGTGAATGAAAATTCATTTGAAGATTATCAACTAATGCTATTGAACTAGAGAAAGGAGGGATATTATAATGTTGATTATTCGTTCAATCTTACACAATAAAACCATGGAAAGTACTTCCACTACTTGTGCTATATCCACCTTTGAAAAATAATTTTCGTTAGGTTATTTTATTGTATCACACGCCTACTTGAACACTGAGAACGCCTTTGACATGGACAAGGGGTTCCAATAGCTACTTTGGCAAGTTCATCATTTATTCTTATTACTAAACAAATGATTGGGATATTTAATCAAATTTGGGTTAGTTTACATTGTGTTGAATTAAATATTTTATCTGGATCACAAACAAATAAAGGTTTATCTTCAGGAAGTTTATTTGCACATTGCTGGATTTAAAATAATTTTTTTACAATTTAGATATTTTCTTTGCCTGAAAAGTTGGCCCCCTAATATCTGGATATGCTGAATTTGTCCAATCTTTGTGTCCAAGGCAATCAATTAAATGGAAAAATTGGTAAAATTTAAAAATATAAAGAAACGGAAATAGGCGCATTTAAATGAAATTTTTTCAAAGGAAAAATAGTCATAGTCTTTCCTACTAAATATATTTTTTGCTTTTCTTTAATCCTCTCCACGTAGTATCATTTATGCCTTTTGGCTATAAATACGATTTTAAGTTAGGGCCAGTTGGTGGAAGAGAAGAAAATAAAACGTTTGACTAAAAGTAAATAGAAGAAAAGAAATAGTTTAAATGTTTTAAATGCCCCTTAGTTGAAAAAAAAGATATTTAGAGGAAGATTGGCCTTAAAAAGCTTTACCCGCTTTTATTTTAAAAATAAAAACATTTTTATTAAAAAAATTTTATTTTAAAAAATTTAAGTGAAATTTGTAAGATGATTTTTGGAAAAATAAAATATTTTCGGTATTTTAAGAGAGGTTTTTTGGAAAATTCGAGACTAGGATTTATAATCCTTCACAAAAAATTGTGAATAATAAAAATTATCTAAATTGTGTTCCCAATTCTCCATCCTTTCCAATTCTTGTAGCTGGGGGAACATAATAAGGATAATATTGAACATTTGAAGATTCTGTCCTTTCATTCCTTTTCTGCTTAAAAATAAGTTTTTAATTTTAAATAAACAACACGGCGCTAACCGAATAAAGATACCAAAAAACACCAAGCATGCAACAAAGAAATAAACATCCAACGATTAGAACAACAATAACCAGAACAATCTGAATAAAAAGGTGAAAATTTATTTTAACAAAAATTTTTATTAGAAGAAATCTCTTTGCCCTAATCTTTCCTAAAGCTATAGGTACAGGAGGGGTGTAATCATAATCAGCAAACATTAGTCCAGTTAACTGAAGGTGCTAGTTCACTGCCAGCTGCCAATTAACCTTTTGCACAAGCAGCCCAGCTCCGCTTTACTCCTATATTTAGTAGGGAAAACGATAATCTAAAAACTGTTGCCCTAGCTTAACCTACCATAAATTAAATAATAAAAGAGTTGAATTTTAAAATTAAAAAAATTCTTCGTCCATACCATGGAGGGAGGAAACTGGAAAAATAAAAGCATCAAACAATCAGCCAAACAAGATTTGAAAAAGGGCAAAGGATTTTAATTAAATTAAGTGGAAATAATCTCCAACCTGGGATCCATAATATCCATAGCCATAACCATCACCGTAATAACCACTTCCCCACCACATTTAAATTTTTTTAAGTCTTTTAGTTTTTAAATATTCAAAAATGATTTCTAAAATGGCCAAATTGATTATTTTTGGGACAAAAATTTAAAAATAAAGGAAAAAGGAGAAAAACTTGTTCTGTCAATAAAAAAGGGAAAATGAGGGAAAGTTCCAAAAATAATCTGATCAACCAGTCAGTGAAAAATGCCTTTTAGACCTGCGCGAAATTTTATTTTCTCTTTTTTTTGTTTACTAGAAAAGTTGTTGTTATTTTTAGGCAGTCATATGGCCATAAAATGTTAAGATGTTAGATAAAAGTTACAATGAGGAAGTTGATGATTTTTTCGAGAGGGAGAGGAGAAGGGGAATTCACGTAAACGCTCAAAGATTGTATTTTTCCGTAGTAGTTTTTGGGGACTTAAGACTTACATCCTAAAATGCCTATTGACCCTGAAATCCTACAAATTTTTAAAGGGAATATAAAAAGGGGATATCGAGGGATTTGGTGTGATTAAAGACACACACATACCAGACCATAGGTTCTAAAATACAGAACTGGGTCTTAATTCATCTAGAACCCTCGATATTCCCTTTCAAAAGTCGTAGGTCTTCAGGGATGAAATTTAGTATTTTATTAAAATAAATTGTAAAAAATAAACTTAATCACAGTCTTTATATTTGTTTACATTATAGAAAGTGTTAGTCTCTCTGAAAAGAGTCAAGAGTAATTAAACAAAAAAAGAGAAAGTTAAAGAAGCGCAAATATTTTTTGAAAGACGACAATTCTATTTTTATTTACTCTTTTTTGTTTTATTCCTTTTTTCAATCCAAGAAAAACACGTAAATAGTTTTATTATTGCCACACCTTAAAATCAAAGAAAAGTGTTATAAACAAACAGAAAAAAAATATTTTATTGGTTAAAAAAAGAAAATTTGACGAGAAAATTAGGAAAAGTAAAAAATGTTAATATTTACATTAAAAATATATTTAAAGGTGTTCTCGAGGAAAATTCAAGAATGAAAAGCTTTGTGCTTTTCGATTAGATTTTGGGGTAAAAAAAGAAAAGGGGAAAATTGATTAAATTGTGAAGCTTTTTGAAATTAAATTTTTGAAAATTAAAAATTATTTTTAATATTTACATTTTTCTGGAATGGTTAAGAAGTATTTAATTTTAAAAAAGGAATGAGGAAATTAATTTATTTTATAAATTTTATTAAAGCTTTCTTTAATTTTTTCCCTTTTTTCATTAAATTAATTGAACATTTTGCCCAATCCGATGGAATTTTTCATAAAATACTTTAATTGGAAGTTGTCCATTAATTGAACAAATTTCATGGGCAATTCTAAAATAAAAAGTTTTTAAAATATTACTCTGGGATAAATCCAGAAGGTCAAATCCAAATAGTTGGGCGGATAAGGGGGGATTTTTACAGATTAAGACGGATTTATGGGTATTAGGGTTTCAAGTTCTTTTTATTGGTGATTTCAAGTTCCCCATACCTTCTGGGTTGGACCCTTTTTTAACCTGTCTAATTCCCCATCCTTTAAATTATTCGATTCATTTGTTGTTTTATTTATTTTCTGGTCATCCTCAAGAAACCAATCATTTTTAATCGAATTTGTTTGAGATTCTTCAAATTGTTCATTTTCATCTTTAATCGTAATCCCTATCTGAAATCTTCTTTTAAAATTATTTAACCATCTCTCTGAAAATTGACAATTATTTTCTTCTTTTTCAGCCAAAATTCTCGCTGTTTCACGTATCCATTTATTCGAAACATTTTCTCCTTTATTCTCTTCAGCTTGAAAAAGTTGAAATAATTGATTTTCAATTTTCGGAAATTGAGGTCTGAAAATTTTAAAAAATATTCTCATCTTTAAAAGACCACAAACTTTCTTCCAGAACGTCCACTTTTTAGAGACCCTGGACGAGAATTTCTAATTTTTTCAGCTTTTTGAAGCCAACCATTTAACATTGATCTTTAAATTTTAAAAAAGTTTTTTGAGAGAGAAAAACAAAAAAACTTTGTTATATGAAATTCTTTGCATGTTCTATATTTATTTTTTCCATTAGTCCAATAACTATGTAAAACAATCAACTTAAATTCACGCGGATATGAAAGTCTACGAACAACTTTTGTGCCAATTTTGTATTCTTTAAAGTATTCCCTTTCATTTTGATTTGTTCTTGCTTCAGAAGAAGAGGAGGAAGTTGATTGGGAATTTGTTTCTGATTCATTAATTGAAGACGAGTTTGAAATTGAATCAACAAAAATATTAGAAATTGGAGTTTCAATTAAATTTTTATTAAAATCAGGCAATGAACATAAAGGTAACAAATGATTGGCAAATATTGGTGAACCAAGAAATGCAAGTAGAGATAATTCTGGAGAATGGGGGCTTTGATTTGGAGGTGTAAATAAAGGAAATAGGGTTGAATTTTCGTTTCTAAAAGAATTTAAGAGTAATTGTTCTTGTTGGTAATTTTTTAAAAGCGAATAGAGTAAAGGATTCATGAAAATATTTTTAGAAATGTGTGGAAAATGAAAATAAAATTCAACATTCCGGCCCTTAAATGGAATTTTACCTTCCTTAACAAATAAAAAATATTAAAAATGACCGTCACTACAAGACCGCCTCTCTTTTTTTACTAATAAAAAAATTCCCGGCTTGTAAAGGCCACTCCAACAAAACTTTTATTATTTCTTTTTTAGTTGCTTTATTTTTCGCGCAACTTATAAATTGTTGGAGGTAAAATGCGTGGGCCTCTAAAAAAACTCCTTTTCAGCTGAATAAGACTGTGTAAATTAAAAGTGTTTTTATTTTCATTTGATTTTTCTCCTATCCTTCTTTAAAGACTTCCTCCTCAAAATTGCCGGCGGGTTGGTGCGGCCGGGAACGATCTGATACGAGGAAGCAGTTGAAGGCGAATATTATTATCCTAACCCCTTTTTCAGGGGGTTAGTCGGCGTTGGGCCCCAAGAGTGGTAACCCACCCTTGGGGCGCGCCGATCCACCAAGTAAAAGGAAAGCTTTCTTTTTAACTTTTATTCAACAAATGTATTTAATAAAATAAGGGAGGAAGAACCGGCCAACTTTTGGTCGGAGTTGAGATTGGGCGAATGAACTTATTTGGCCAGTTCTTTCTCGCCTTTTATGGGGAATCAAAATGGGCGTTAAATATTAATTTTCTTAACTATGACAGCGAAGGTTGAAAATTGCGCAAGACGGAAGAAAATGGCTTTTCTTATTATTTTTTCTTCGTTGAAGGCCATCCAAGAGTCACGACGGGACTTTCAATTACGCGCATAAAAGGGGATTGAATAATAAGGAAAAAATAAGAGTAATCTACCAGCCGGCGGCTAAAAAGAAGAAAAATTGGCGAAAGACGATCGGGGCGCAATTTGGAGTTTAAGAAGTATAAAAGAGAAAATAGCCAACAATAAAATGACCTTGGCTGGCACTAATTTAAAGACAAACAAAAAAATTGGATAAAAGAACATTATAAAAAATAAATCAACTCAAAATAATTTAATTTTTAAATATTTTTTGTTTAAAATTTATAAAATTTGATAACAAATCTATAAATCCCTTGAAAAAATCCGTGTAAAAGTATCCCTTATGTTAATTTAAAAAACATTTTGGCGCGCTGCACTGAACTGACCAAAACTCTCTACACTAACGACTCTCGGAGCAGTTCAATTGAGTCCGCACGATTGAGTCCCCACGATTGAGTCCGCACGATTGAGTCCCCACGATTGAGTCCCGGCACGATTGAGTCCCCACGATTGAGTCCGCACGATTGAGTCCCCGTTGTATATACCTCAATTGAGTCCCCGTTAAAAATTCCCGGTAGGAATTTTTATTTTCCTAGATTTTTTTATTGTTTTTTTTTATTTTTTTGTTTTTCTTTTGGGGTTTGCAACTAATTTTGTTAATTAGTTGACCGAGCATCCACTCAAGTCCATCCGAGCACTGAATTTTCTCAATGAGGACGAGAGGGAGGACGAGAATCTTGTGTAGGTAAAAGTTTAATTTTTATTTTTTAATTTTAGATTTTATATTTCAGGTTGGTCTAACTTTGCTCATCACGTGTCGGACTTCATCCCACGGCTGCAACGATGGGAAATTTGAAAAGGTTTGGAATTTTTATTTTGTTTTTCGTTTTTATTTTTAAAATTTTTTAGTTGATTTTCGTCAGTTTCTGACTGGCGATTTTCAAGTTCACAGTTTCTGAAGGAACGAAGGTGGTGAACTTAGGAGAACAAAAAACGAAAGAAAGGCCCTTCTTTGGCACAATAATTGAAGCTAGACTTTGGTTTTTTTTAATTTTTTTGATAAAATTTTTAAAAAATATTTTTTTATTTTTTTTTCACATTTTGATTTTCTCCCGTATCCAGGTAAATTCTGCCGGAGTCCGGAAATTAGGAAGGAGTTTTTACGTTCGTAATTTAGATAGTTTCCCCTACCCTCCATAGCAGCACAAAAAGTTTTTCCAGCGAAGATTCTGTTGGTCAAAATTTGTTCAGAATCATTCAATCAACTTGATTTTGGTCTTATTCAACTCATCTCGTCGATCCCTTTCGAATGAGCTATTTTTTGTTTATTCGAATGTTTCGCAACAAAAATTCCCCATGGAATTCCACCAAAAAATCCACCATTTCGAGCCCCATATCTCGGCGAGAACTTGTTCAACAATGTTGATTTTGGTGTCATTCGACTCACTACTTTCGAATGAGCTATCATTCAAAAAATCTCTCGATATCCCTCCTAATCCCCAAACCCACAATATCCATCTTAATCTCTCCGAATTTGTTGATATCTGCCTTAATTCAACCGATATCCCCGCTTAAATCTACTTATATCCCTTGATATTCACCAATATCCATCTTGATACCTCGATGTCGCATACAAGTCCCCTGATATTAACATTAATCCCTCCAAATCCCCAAATATCCCTCTTAATCTTTTTTAATATAATTAAATCTAGGGGACTCAATTGAGGTATATACAACGGGGACTCAATCGTGCGGACTCAATCGTGGGGACTCAATCGTGCCGGGACTCAATCGTGGGGACTCAATCGTGCGGACTCAATCGTGGGGACTCAATCGTGCGGACTCAATTGAGGTGTACCGAACGACTCTTTATTTTCAACGCTCTTTCTGCTGTTATTGATTATTTTTGGCGGCCATTACTCAGACAAGCAAATTATGTACTGGTTAGAGAAAAAGAATTAATTTCTCCGGACATAAACGGCGATTATTTTTATCAGCTTCTTCGCCTTTTTCTATTTTATTTTTGGTATAGTTTTCTTTTTTCGATTCCTTTTAAGTTTCTTGTTTTGTCCTCTTTCTCAAAATAGATTTGTTTTTCATTGCGATCTTCTTTATTTCGACGTGCTTTAATTTCACATTTCAGATCAGACTAGTATTTATTGTTGCAATGACTAAAGCTGACTGAGCAAATTGTCGAAAATCGCAAGAAGACCATGCGTGGATTGAAAATTCAAAAACTTTGCTTAAACATTTGTGTTGGCTAGTCGGGAGATAGACTTACTCGTGCAACTAAGGTTTTTTAAAGTTTTCTTTAAGAAATTTTTACTTTTCGTTTAGGTTCTTGAGCAATTGACTGGACAAACACCCGTCCTTTCCAAGGCCCGTTATACGGGTACAGCCCAAGTAGGCGCGCGGCCATGTAGGCGCAAAGCCATAACTTGCTTCAAGATGTCCGAATATTACCAAATTTGGTATTAAACGATTCCTCTTATCAAGCTAAAGAGATTGGTACCAAAATTGTTGATGTCCAGAAATTTTCCAGATAGTTATGGCTTTGCGCCTACATGGCCGCGCGCCTACTTGGGCATGTCCCCCGTTATACCGTTCGAGCTTTTGGCATTCGTCGAAACGAAAAGATCGCTGTTCACTGCACGGTTCGTGGCTCAAAAGCTGAGGAGATTATTGATCGTGGTTTGAAGGTTATTTAACAATCTCTTTTTTATAACTGAAAAAAACTTTTTAGGTCAAGGAATTTGAACTTTTTTTTACGGACACTGGCAACTTTGGGTTTGGAAACAACAATGCGTGGCTTTTCCTTTTTGGGGATTAACCTTTTTAGGGGGGAGGGTAGTATTGAATTGCGGACAAGACTTGCTTTTTTCAATTTTTGAAAAATGTATCCAATTTTTTCCAGTTCTTCAGCAGCAGCAGCAACAACAACAAACAACTTCAACAGCAGCAACAACAACAACAAAAGTCCCAATGTATCGCTTCGGCGGTATATGGGCAAAAGTCCCAATGTATCGCTTCGGCGGTATATGGGCAAAAGTCCCAATGTATCGCTTCGGCGGTATATGGGCAAAAGTCCCAATGTATCGCTTCGGCGGTATATGGGCAAAAGTCCCAATGTATCGCTTCGGCGGTATATGGGCAAAAGTCCCAATGTATCGCTTCGGCGGTATATGGGCAATGACTTCACTCCAGTGCAACTATTAAACTCCAATGCTCTCGTCTACATGGTTAGCTTTTTTACTTTATTAAATTCGCAAGTTTTGTCCGCAAGGTTTCTCCCTTATATAAGTTTATCCTTTCCCAATGTTAAAGCCAATTAAATGGTGTCCAAGTTCTTGTCAAACGAGAGACAACACAAATGTTCCATTTAGATGCATTGATTTGCTTGTTTTGAATGGTTGATCTTTTTATAGGTTGTTTTTATGTTTTAAATTTTTTTCTTGTCTTATTTATTCTTGTCTTATTTTTTTGTGTTTAAAATAAATGATAATTTAAAGGAGGGTGGTTTTTTAAATTAGCTTATAGCGCCCATATACTTTTTGCCCATATACTTTTTTCTGATTTTTCGGCAATCCCGGAGAATCGTGGTCCCTGCGGAAAAAAATCTTAAAAATATGAAAAAGGATTTTTCTAGGGTAAAAAATTATGCTGATTAGGAATCTGAACTCAGATTTTCAAAAAGTCGAATCCCGAACCCGGACCGAATTTCGAACCCTGAACCCGAACTTCGAATATGCAAGTGATAGCTCGTTCGAAAGAGCTCGTTGAGCTGCATCGAATGATACCAAAATCAACGCGATCATTTTTTTCTAAAATTTAATTCTTTTTTAATAAAATTAATTTATTTAATAAACTATTTGTTCTGTTAATTCCAATAATATTATTAGATATTTTAGCTTCTTTATATGTTGTTCTTAAATCTTTAAATTGTTTTGTAAAAAAGAAGTAAAGCATTGGATTGGCAAAAGAATTTATATTAAACAAAAAATTAACCAAATCTTTTGCAAAAACGAAACACTTTAAAAATTAAATTAAATTGAGATTTTTTTAAATTAAATTACCGGTTCATTTCCATGTTGCCTTAAATCAAAAAATCGAATAATTAAACCACCTTTAATTTAAATAATTATTTTTAAATTTTTTGATTGAAAAATTTGAATTGAATTTTTAGAAAATAGTGGGGGGGGGTGGTCATATGTTTATGGACAACAACGATTTATTAATTAAATCCCTCACAATAAAATTAAATAAAAATCAATTGGTAATAAAAACGGTGGTCCAAATACTCAGTTCATCTGCTATAAAATACCTTAGTTTCATTAAAATCCAACATCATTATAATAATTAAAACCCGGTCTAAATCTCCCCCACCCCTGTTATGGACAATGTTGTCAATAGTTTATGGACAAATGTTTATCCATCTAAAACTTTTTAAACTAAAGCGAAAAAATACAAATATTTTTTAAAAATGTTTCGTTAAATTTAATTTTAAATTAATTTCTCAATTTACTAACCAGTATGACATAAAAAGAATAACAAAACAATAGCAATTAATAATCTAACAGAACGTTTTTCTCTTTCCATCCGTTTTCTTTGTCCAGCAGATGCTAATCTTCTTGAAGCTTTGCGAATAGATGCTAACATTCGAATATTTAATACAGAAATTAGTATTAAGGGAATCTAAATAAATTATTTTTAAAATAAATTTAATAAGCATTCCTCAAAATCCCTCAAATTTAAAATAAAAGATTTTTACTCGATAATTTAATGAAAGATACTAGCTATTAGAGGTTGGCCTGGGTTTTTCCTGACCTAGAGTACAATCCCAGGCATTTTTTGGCATTTCTGGGTTTTTCCTGGGCCTGGGTTTTTCCTGGACTACAGGCCCAGGATCTGGCCCAGGCCAATAAATCAAACCTGGAACCAGGCCCAGGCTTTTCAATAATCTTGCTCTCTACTAGCTACTTAGTTATTTTCTAGTTAACAATATATAATTCTAACCAGAATTTATTTTAAAAATAAACTAACCAAATAAACACATACTGTATATAATACTTTATGCATCTAATTAAATTATTTATTTAATTAAAAGTTAATAATAATTATTTATTTACCAAAAATATATATTGCTCGTTTTTAGCTAAAGCAGATCTTTCATGCCTTTTAATTTTTTTAATTTAAAAAATATTTAAATATAAATAACCATATAATAATTCTTTTCCCTCCATTATTTAATTTAATAATATTAATTGCCCATTTAAATTCAAACCAAACGGGAGAATTAAAAATTAATGCACAAATTGGAATTAAAAATAAATAAAAATGATTTGTTGATTTAGAAGAAGACATACTAGCTAATGGATTTAATATAGCTTTGTGACGTTGAAGGGAGATATAACACCTTTGGAAATTATTATTTTTTAAATTTAAATTTTATTTGTAAATTAGAGAAATTTTTTAGAGGAGTTTATTTTGTAATGAAAGAATTTTTAAGAAAAATGTTTACACTTGAATTCAATTTTCATGAATCTCCTTTCGAATATATTAGAACTTTTTTTAATTTTTCTAAATTTACATAGTCCAAATAGAAGCACAATTAGCAGCCAGCAAGCCCCCTGCCAACCCTCCAGTAGCTAAATATGCTAATTGAGCTACTAAACCTAATGGATCCATTTCTAGATGATCGTGTAATGCAGGAAGGTACAAAACAAGCATAGAAAATATTAATTGTAACTTTTTAGTTAAAAAAATAAAAATAAATATTTTTATTTAAATAATTACCGAATCACAGCAACATAAAACAATTAAAACAGGCACAAGAGGATGTGATCCTTCATTACTAAAAGTAAAAAAAAACATTATTTGCTGGGGACGGATATTTAGATAGAAATTAAGATATAATTTAGTAATAAATTCTTTTAAATTTAAAAGTTTAAGGAGACACAACATCACAATTTAAGTTACTTTTTTCAATTTTATTGGTTACTGGGGATGCATCCATTTTTGGGATTTAGTTTATCAACACTCTAAATTCTAATTTAATTCAGCTTCCAATATCTCAAAGTCCTTTTATTTCTTTTTACATATTTATTACTTAAGTAAAGCAGCTGGGCTATAACTATTTCTCTCCTTTAGCTAGTGCAAAAGGTTATTCAGCGGCTGAAAACATCTTCAGTAAACCGGACTGATGTGTGGAATTAAATAGTGCCTTAGGAATTAAATAGCTGTATGCTTTACACTTATTAATTCAAAATTAATAATTTACACTTATTAATTCAAAATTCTTTTTAAAAACCGTTTTTGTTTAAATAATTGTAAAGCAAAAGATTCGTTTCTAAAAATTGTTGTAGATGATCCAGTTATACTTTTAGTATCTAAATTAGCAATTAATTGTTGTTGATTATTATTTCCTCCTCCTCCAAATTCAGAAAATGTTGCTGGAGAATATTTTCTTTTACTTGCAAAATCTTTTTGTTGTTTATTTAAATAATTTAAATTTTTTCTTTTAAGAAAAACAAAAATACAAGAAATATTTAAAAATAAACCAAAAATACAAATTATTGGTAAAATATATAAATCCAATAATTTCCCCAATGGACGCCATGGTTGTGTTGAATTACATTTTAATAAATTATTATTATTAAACATTATTCTATAAATTATTTTCTAAAATTTTTATAAGAAACATTAAATATTTAAAAATTAATTTAGGTCTTCCATCTTTTTTAAAATAAAGAAAAAGTTATTTTAAATTATAGAATTTTGGCTATTTTGTAGAAATAAAGAAAAAGTTTAGCAAAAGTTTAGCCACCGGGCAGGATTCGAACCTGCGACCTCCTCGTAGTTATTGCTAGGCGCTTTCGCTCACCACATATGTATATGTAGGAGCTCTACCACGAAGCTACCGAGGCATTCTCTTTTATCCTTTTAGATCGTATAACCCCCGCCTAAGCGTCATCCTTACAATAATAACAAAATTATTATTATCAATTGTCCAATTAGATTTTAAAATTCCCCTTAAATTGTTGTGAATCTAGTAGGGTTGTGGACTCGAAAATTTACCTAACCGAACCAGAAAACCAAAGAATTTTCGGTTCGGTTAAAGGATATCCGAAGAGTTTCCCGACAACCCTAATGTCTAGTATTGGATTTAATGTGGAGTCTGTTTGTAATTTGCATTTTCTCTTCAAGTTAATTTATTTTTTAATATTTTGTTGATTTTAAAATAAAATAAACAATTTTATTTTTTTATATTTCTTAAAAATTCCAAAAAATACATTTTTCAACTAAATCCCACCAATTCATCAATTTCACACAAAATAAGAATAAAAAAACTTTCAAATTTTAAAGAATTGAAAGCTTCTCTTCAATAAAAATTTGTCGGTGGCTTAATTTAATTTTTCCTATTCTGCGCCTCCTTCAAACACGAAAAGACCACCCAAAAAATTTTTTGCTCTTTTAATAAAAAATAAAAAAATAAATTTATTAAATCTTGAAACTCCGGCATTAAAGATTAATTTCAAATTAAATTAATTTTTGGATTCTTAAATTGAATTTTGATTAATTCTATGAAGAATGCTCAATAGGGTTGTCGGTTCTTGACCGAAACGAACCTAAGAACCGACGATTTTTCGGTTCAGTTCTTCGATTCGGATCCGGATATCCGAAGATTTTCAAGTAACTGACAACTCTAATGCTCAACTATTTACATCAAAATAAAAGTTTTTTTTCTAAATTATCGGATACTATTAAATAATTATCCATAACCCAAACAAGTAAGAAATTAGTAAATTTAAGTAAATAATTTAATTGGGGAGGATTTTTTTTGATTTTTTAATCATTTGAACAAAAAAGCAAGGAAAATAAATATTTCTTAAATTTGAGAAAGTAAGGAAATTAATAATGAATTATGGTGAACAAAAAAAAAACAATAAAATTTGGTATTTAATTAACAAAAAAATAATTAAAATTGTGACATCTCTTCCTTTTTTTATTTTCTTTTCTGTGCTTATCAAAAATTAATTAATTGACAAATATTTATTTATTTAAATTATAATTAAATATTTTAATTTAAACAAAAATAATTATTTTTAAAGGAATTTTTTGTAAAAAATTTTTTTATTGCAATTTTGTTGTATTCGAAAAATATGTAAAAAATTATTAGGAAATTATTATAAGACCACACTTTTGGAAAATCAAGATAAAAAATTTTTTAAAGGATTGTTTTGTGCTGTTCTTTCTTTCAAAAATTTGGGGAATTTGTGACACTTTATTTAAAAAATTCCTGTACCCATCTCTAACTACCACGGAACGACCACCTACTCTATTCTAAATTATATTAAGATTTTTGTAAACTATTTTAATAGCACGGGAAATAGCTGACAGATAGAGGGTATTTTGCGAAAAAATTTTTTTATTAAAATATACTAAAATTTAAAAAACATCCTCTATATAATTCACATTAAATGTCAAAACTTTAAAAATTTAGATTTTTCCTTTTTACATGCATTTATTTAATATATTCTATAAAATATATGTACAATTATATTTTTATTGTTCAAAATATTAAAATCGTGTGTGGCCATTCTTCCTTCCTTTCATCAACTTTTCAAAAAAACAAATCAAATTTTATTTTCTTCTTCTTCACTTTTTTCTATCCAAGAAAGCTCCCAAGTCCTCCCAACCCTCCATAATTCCCTCCATAATTCCCTCCTTGTTGTCCACCAAGACCCATATTTGGAAATCCATTAAAACCAGAGTTGCCATTATTACCAAGAAAAGGAATTTGAAATTGACTTTTTGTAAATGAAATAAATAAAAGGAGGAAGAAAAGGTGGAAAAATAAATTAGAAATTAAATATATAACTTTTATCCGAATGGACTCACAGAGGAGCCTCTTAAATCAGAAACAATTAATAATGAAGTCAATAAGTAAAAAACAAAATTTAAAAACCATGGGAATGTAATTGAATTTGTATTTGCTTCAGAAGCAGTTCTTTTATTTTTTGGTGTTTTGGAAGGAATAGGAACATTGACCATGGTTTTTGAATAAGAATTTAAGAAATAAATGTGATTCTTAAATAATAAATCTTAAATTAAAAAAATCAATTAAATTTGAAAATCAAAAATAATGTTTAGGAAACAAATTATATTGAAGTCAATGAAAAAATTGGAACTTTTAAAAACCATGGAAATGTAATAAATTAATATTCGCTTAAAAAGCAGTTCTTTTATCTTTAAGTGTTTTGAGAGTAATGGGAACATTTACCATGGTTTTTGAATAAGAATTTAAGAAATAAATGTGATTCTTAAATAATAAATCTTAAATTAAAAAAAATCAATTAAAATTTAAAAGTAAAAAAAATAATGTCTAGGAAACAAAATATATTGAAGTCAATAAAAAATGGAAATTTAAGAACCATGGACATGTAATAAATTAATATTAGGTAAGAAGCAGTTTTTTTATTTTTGTGCTTTGAAAGTAATAGGCCCAATGTCCATGGTTCTTAAATAAAAATTTAAGAAATAGATTTGATTCTTAAAGAATAAATCTTAAAATGTAAAAAAAATTAATTAAAATTTGAAAAAAAAATGAAAAAACACTAAGGTCCCGACAACGAAAAAAAAAATAAAATAAAAAGTAATTTATGAATATTGATTGGGACTTTTGAGTACTAAGTAAACAAAACGCCACAAAGCAATAAACAGCCGTTTTAAAGCCTTAAAAAGTATTATTATTTGAACTGGGTTATGGTTTGGGGAAATATTAATATCGATAGTAAAGACGATTATTATTGGTATATAAAAAAATCAAGTATATAAGCTAGATGGGAGAGAAGAGGGGGAAGAGGGTAGGTGGAGGGAGAGGGTAGGTGGAGGGAGTGGGTAGGTGGGGGGAGAGGGTAGGTGGAGGGAGAGGGTAGGTGGAGGGAGTGGGTAGGTGGGGGGAGTGGGTAGGTGGGGGGGAGTGGGTAGGTGGGGGTAAAGTAAGTTTTGATATATTAATATCAATAACGATAATAAAGAAGGCTATTATTGGTACTTTCTAGTTCGATAAGATAGGATCTTAGGGTGTTCCAAAATATCTTATAATTATCAATGTTGACAATCTCTATAGGTAGGGCATTCCAGAGATTAATGGATCTGTTAAAGATCCAGTGTTCAGTTTTGGAGGTTTTACGAGCTACTTTTATTTGATAATTATGTCTATTCCTATTAGGTCTATCAGATAACATAAAGAATTGTGAAGAAGTAAAGTGGGTGTGGTTTTTAATGATCTTAAAAATAGTTGATAAATCGAATAAAACTCTTCTGAGGGCCAGTGATTCGAGATTAAATAATTTTAATCTTTGGATATAATTTTTCTTGTTGATTTTACACTTAAAAAGAGCCACCCTTGTATACCATTTTTGCACCTTTTCTAATTTTTCTCTATGTTTTTTAGTTTTGGGATTCCATATAACTGAAGAATATTCCAAAATTGGCCTAATATATGTTTTAAATGCCGTACCCCAAATTTTGGGATTAGACGTGTGAAGATTATTAATGATTGAAATACCCCTAAAATAGGCATTTTTTACAATTTTTGTATAATAAGGTTCAAAAGATAAATTATCTGTATAATCAATTCCTAGATCTGAGATTGTAGAAACACATTTCAATGGTAAACCATTGAAATAGTAGTTATGTTTAGGATTATTAGTACCAATATGTAAAACTAGAGTTTTATTAAAAGAGATTTCTAGAGCATTTTCAGAACACCATTTAGAAATTTTATCTAAACTTGATTGAAGATTAGATGAATCATTTTTATTACGACATTGATAAATCTTAAGATCATCTGCAAAAAGTGAGCTGTTGATAGAGGTAGGAATAGAGCTTGATAAGTCATTGATGTATATAATAAAAAGAACAGGAGCTAAGATTGTGCCTTGAGGCACACCGGAGTATAATTGAATAGTTTCCGAAAATTGATTGTTAACCGAAACGAACCTAAGAAGTTCTTGACCGAAACGAACCTAAGAACCGACGATTTTTCGGTTCAGTTCTTCGATTCGGATCCGGATATCCGAAGATTTTCAAGTAACTGACAACTCTAATGCTCAACTATTTACATCAAAATAAAAGTTTTTTTTCTAAATTATCGGATACTATTAAATAATTATCCATAACCCAAACAAGTAAGAAATTAGTAAATTTAAGTAAATAATTTAATTGGGGAGGATTTTTTTTGATTTTTTAATCATTTGAACAAAAAAGCAAGGAAAATAAATACTGTTGCCATAATCGATAGATTTATACAATAGCATTTGCGCTCTTAGAATTAAGCACTCAACCGCGTATACAGAATACAGGTTAGTAAAAAGACCGGCGCAATAAAAGACCGTTATGGGCGAAGGAAGTTAAAAGAACGACGCATTAAAGACCGGCGCAATAAAAGACCGGAACTGGCGAAGGAAGTTAAAAGACCGACTAGTTAAAAGACTAGTGCAATAAAAGACCGGAATGCTATCGAAAGTTAAAAGACCGAATAATTAAAA
Organism: Meloidogyne enterolobii; assembly: GCA_963681835.1. NCBI lineage: Eukaryota > Metazoa > Nematoda > Chromadorea > Rhabditida > Meloidogynidae > Meloidogyne > Meloidogyne enterolobii. Next base: position 265,511 of record CAVMJV010000139.1, read on the forward strand.
GACCGGTGCAATAAAAGACCGGAAGGCTGGATAAAGTTAAATGACCGAATAATTAAAAGACGGCGCAATAAAAGACCGGAACGACTGAAGGAAGTTAAAAGACCTACTAATTAAAAGACAAGTGCAATAATCAATTATTGATTGATATTGATTTTATCGTTATATTAATTTTTGAAAAATATAAATTTTGTAAAATTTTACAAAATAAAGTATCGATTAGTATTGATTTTATCGATTTTTTAAGATTAAAAATTTTTAGCATTAAAATGACACTCAATGTCCGCACTCAACCGTCTTTTATTTTATGGGATAAAATGTCATTTATTTGGCGTTCAATACAATACGCCACAGATTTGCAAAATTTTAAATTCCAAATTCCTCAGACTCAAATGAACAATACTCTAGTGTCCTTTTAAAAATAATGGGATAGATTGTCAGTTATTCGGCGCAAGACACATTACACCAAAATTTGGAAAACTTTAAACGTTTAGAATCCGTTATTTCTGTACTATGATTGTGCGGAGCTCCAGATTAAAAAACAAACTTCTAGCCCATGTTTAATTGAAGTTGGAGGCTAATGATTCAGAACGTCAATCCGTTTTAAAATAAACAATTAATTAAAAAATACTTGGACTTTATCGTTTAGGTCAAAAATATAAATTTATCACAGAATTGATGGTAGATGCGTTGAATCAACAGTTCTTTGGCCTTCTTGTTCTGAATTAATTATTTGTTGTGAATAACTTTGTCTTCTTCTCTCAGCAAGTACAGGCAGATATCCATTAATTGTTGCTTCCGCTCCATCAAATTCCGGCAATTTAAAAATAAATTCGCGAAAATATTGATGTCTTAAAAGTTCTTCGGCACTCCAACGCATTTCTGGATTTACATGAAGACATTTCTAGGGAAAAAATACTATGAGAAATTCTGAAAAGATTTTTACTAGAAGAAAGTCGATAGCAATCTCGTCAAGTGAAGAATCAGGATTTTCTGTTTGTGCAAGTCTTTGTGCTAATCCAACATAATGTTCAGGTTCTGGTATACTGATACCGCGAAAATAAGAATTTTCAAAAAATGTTTGCATTTGCCTTGAAGTTATTTGACCTTGGAAAATTAAAAAATTTCTCTTAGATTTATAAAAAATATACCAAGTGTTTGAATAATTAAATAAAGCTGATCAACATCAGATCTTTGATATAAAAAATATTTCAGATTTAATAACTTTTTACCTTCCGGGCCATACAGGTTCTCCAGTCAACATTTCAGCAAAAACACATCCAATAGCCCAAACATCTACTTGAAATCCATATCTAGTGTCACCTACTAAAAGTTCTGGGGCACGATACCAACGAGTGGCGACATAATCGGTGAGTAATTCGTTTGGATCTTTAAAAAATTGAAATTAGACATCAGAAACCTGAAGGAAATGCGTTTTGGTATTTGAAAAGAACTCACTTAAAATTCTGGCAAATCCAAAGTCTCCAAGTTTGACAACATTTTGCGCAGTTAAAAGAATATTTTCAGGTTTTATATCTCCTAAAATATTTTTTTAATTAAATATTAAACAAAAAAGAATAAACTGTGAACACATCCTTTAGAATGACAAAAACGAGTTGCTTCAAGTAATTGAAAAATAATATTTTTTGTTAACAGTTCAGGACATCTTAAAAAGAATATTTTAGAAACATTACTTCAAGAGATGTCACGGGTAGAGAAAAGAGTCGGGTAGGGGTTTCAAAACTTTCTTCGGATAGGGTTTCGGGTCGATAAAAACCCACGACATCTCTAATTTATTCTACAAAATAAAAAATAAACCCATTAGGATATTTCTCCAAATCATCCAAAACTGTTCTTTCGCAGTGTTCAAAAACCAAGTGAAGCTTCTTATTTCGTTTAAAGACTTCAATTAAATTAACCAAATTTACGTGTTTTAATTGCTAGAAATAAAGGAAAGTTAAATTATTTAAAAAATAAAATAATACTTTTAACATTCTTATTTCACGAAAAGCAATTTTCCTAATAGCTGGATCTTCATCAGTTTCAACAAATTTTTTGATTGCAACTATCTTAAATAAAAAAATTTTTTAAAGTATTTTCTAACTGTTCCATAGTGAGGGTCTGCCTTAATATGTCTAGAGTAGATTCGGATACCAGGAAATTCTCGGTTCGGATATTGGATCAGACATCCGAAGATTTCCCAGGATCTGCCAACCTCTTTCTAGGAATTAACCGAATAATGGAGACCAGTAAAAATATTCGGGATAGAAATAGGTCCACTTTAAAGGTTTTTAAAAAATAACAGAAATTCCCGATTAATTTAAAATATTTTTTACCTCTCCAGTTTCTTTATTTCTACATTTAAAAACAATTCCATAAGAACCTTCACCTTTAAAAAATTTATATTAAAATATCTTTAAAAATAATTTAAACCTATTTTAGCAATTTTTTCATATTTATCCAAAAATAAGGTCATCTTTCCACTTGTAGGGTTTTTTGAAGTTGGGACAAACACAGGTAGAGAAGCTTCTTGTTCATAATTAATTGAAAGACGTTTTGTTGTTCCATTTTGAGGTAAATTTAATAGAGGAGCCAATGCAAATGAAGAATCATTTTTTGAAGTCATTTTTTAATTAAAAAATAAATTCTTAATATTAAGTAAAAAATAAAATAAACCTGAAATTCTTTCATTTAAAAAGAAAAGACAAAAATTGCAAAAATGTTTAAAAGATGAAAAGACATCATTCAATATTCACACATGTTTAATAATAAAAATAAATTTCCATGGAAACCAAAAAATTAAAAAAAAAATTAAAAACTATTTTCTAAATTAACCTTAACAAACAAAAGAATGTTTAAAAAATTAATTATCGTTTACTTATCTAAACTTAAAAAAAACAATAAAAATAAGGGAAAAAAGGAAATAAATAGCTAAAAAATTCTGGTGAGGAATGAATTTGTAAATTATGCAGGAAATTTAAGAAAGTAGATTTTATAAACAAAAAAAGTTAAGGAGGGAAGGAAGAGAACCAAAAATTTAAATTTGACCACGTTGGATAAAACAAAAAATTAAAAAAAATTTTTGTTCAAAATTTGGCCCTCAACACTGATTTATTAAAAATATTAGAGATCCTAAAAGAGAATTATTTAATTAATAGAGAGCAAAAAATTTTCTTAATGGGTCGGACGATTTTTGAATTTACAAACTTATTAACAGTTTAAAAATGTAAAAGCCCCGTGAAAATTTTGCTCTCAAAATTAAATTTAAAATTAGCAATTTAAAGAATGAGGAGAAGAATTATTTTTTAAATGCTTTTGAGAATTTAAAGTTAATTTAAATAAAAAATCTGGAAGGGGTTTATCTTTAGTTTCAGGTAAAAATATTAAAGAAATAAAAAATTGTAAAGTTAAAAGTAAAGCAAAAGTTAAAAAAGGAAAGAATTGATTTCCGCCAATTTTTGTTAAAATAACCCAAGGACCTGAAAGACTTCCTAAACGAGCAAAAACATTACAGAGAGCACTTAAACGGGAAAATAAATTTTTAAAAATTAAAAAAATTTCCAAACCGTGCCATATTTCTTATAGGTGTTGGAAACAATTCAATAGAAAATAAATGAATAATTTTCCAATTTGGATCAACTGCTCCAGTCATTAAAAGTCCAAAAGAAGTAATTAAAAAGCGTTGATTTAAACCAAAAATTTGAGAAAAAACAAGAGACCAAGCAGAAAACATTGCAAAACCTTTAAAAAATATTTTTTGATTAAAAAATCAAAACACGTTTACCAATAGAAATTAAAAGTATTGGCTTTCTCCCAACAAAATTAGAAGCAATAAAAGGTAAAAATCCAAATAATAATTTACAAAAACCCATTAAAGCAATATTCAAATATCTTTTTTAAACAAAATTCAAAATTTAAAAATAAAAACTTAAAAAAGAAAACCTCGATCCAGGTAATAATTCAGCAGAAAAATAAAGTCCAAAAGAAACAATACTTGAAGAACCAAAACAAAATAAAAGAGCCAAAAGACGAATTCGAATTGTTTTGTGTCGAAATAAATCAAAATAATTATAAACGACAATTTCTTCTTTTCCATCATTTTTAATCGAACCAATTCCTCCGTTTTCATTCCGAGGTAAAAATAAATTTGAAGAATTTTTATTTTGTTGTTCAGCCTTTTTTGAGAGAGCAAGAAAAGAATTGATCTAAAAAAAATTTTTAAATTAAAAAAATTTCAAGTTAAAACCCGAATTAAATGTTTTTGTGCATAATGAGCTTTTCTGTCTTTACCAGATTGAATTAACCAAGGAATACTTTCACAAGCAAAATATTGCTGAAAATAAAAAACCTCAAATTTTCTCTAAAATCACTCACAATAATAATAGAAAAAAGCAACGCAAAAAGGGAAATTGCCAAACAATAAAATTTCCAATTACACAAAAAATAAGCCAAAAAAGCAGTTCCAATCATACCCAGCGGCCATCCATTCAATGAAACGACTAAAAGACGAGCATTTGGATTACGAAGAAATTCAACCAGTAAAACCTAAAAAAAGATTTTTTATAATTTAACAAAATAATTTTTAAAGTAATTCCCAAGGAGATTTGAACACTTTAATTAACAAAAAGTTAACCCTCGTTAGTACATCCTTGAAGAAAGAAAAATGAGGGAGAGTCACTTAAAGAAAAATGGGCGTCTATTAGAAAGAGTCTATCAGAATAAAAGAAATAGGCGTCTATTAGAATAAACAAAAGTTAGACGTCTATTAGAATATAAAAATCAAAATTACAAAAAATATCAAACCATATTTGTAACCATATATCCACCACAAGCAGTTCCAATAAAAAAGAAAATAAAGAAAGCAACTAGTTGACTTATACCACCAAACAGGAAAAGTAAAAAATTAAATAAACAAATTGAAAACATTGAACCAACAACAACAGGTTTCTAAAAAATTTTATTTAAAAAAATTATTAAAAAAGAAAAACCCTTCCAAATCTGTCAGCCATAAAACCAGCAGCAAATGATCCAAAAATTGTACCAATTAAAACAATTGTTGATATCCAAGCAGTCCAAATAGATTTTTGACAATGTTGATTCCATTCAATCAAAAGAGAGTAGAATAATTTTTCTTCAAAATAATTGGTGGAATTTGACAAATTTTCTTCCGAATGACTTGAATTAAAACTTTTCTGACAAAATTCCTAAAAATAATACTTAAAAAATGGTACATGTGGTTGCTATCAAATCAGTTTTTGTGGACATTTATACGGACTTAAAATGGTCAGAGATAAAAAGGAAAACATTCCAACTCCAAATATCTCTAAACTCAGAAATTCTCTCATTAGTTCAAAGAAACCCATCGTGGACGCTCTGACCGTTATAAGTCTGAATAATATGTCAGCAAAAATTGGTTTAATACAACATACAAATACGAAAAAAATATTAAGAAAAAATTAAAAACCTCATTTGGTTCAAAAAATGTTGTAGAAAGCATTGAAGGAACTACGGCCAAATAACCAAATTGAGTAAAAACAAAAAGTAAACATTGATAAGGATACAAATCGCTGCTTTTGGGGGTTTCTAAATTGCTAGTATTTTGAGTTTCTTCAACAATAATTTCTTCATTAATTTCGTTTATTTCTTCTTCCATTAAAAATTGGTTAGATTTAAAATTTAATAAGGAGTCGTCATACAAGCACCGGAAATTGAAAAAAATATTGCACCTTAAAATTTAAAAAAATTTCAAAAAAATTTTCAACAAAAAAACCTGACATTTAAACAAGCTAATAAAACAAAAAAAAACTACAACACTTCAAAATTGATTGAAAAAATAGAAATCTGTCACATGAATATCCTATTCTAATTTGAAAAAAGAAGCTTAATTTAAAATAAAATTGTCATTAGCATAAATAGAAAGAAAATATATAAAAGAAAATCAGTCTAATGCAAAATTTATGCATTTTAAAAAATTGCATTCAAATAAAAGAAAAAATTTTTTTTAATATTTAACTAAAAAATAATAAATGTAAGCAAAATAGAATAGGTAAAATACTTGTTTTGACGAAAAAAAATGTAAAAATTCATTCAAAAAGAATTCTTTACATTAATTCAAAATTAAATAAATTTCTTATATAATTAAATTAAAAGAAAGGGGGAAAAATAAAAGACAGGTTCTTTAAATTTTTAGATTTTGCCAAAAATAAAAGTACATAACTTGACCAAATTAACAAAATCATCAAGAAACCTGTCCCCCCAAAAAATAAAAAAGAAAAGACCAGTTGTATACAAAATAAAGAGAAAAAAAACCTCAAATTATTTCTTAAAAATTTTTAAAGATTCTTCCCAGAAATACTCACACCAACAGCGCGTTTAACAAGCCCAGTTTTATTTGTTTGACGAAATTCACGTTGAGCTCGAACAAAACGAGAAGCCTTTAAAAAACACGTTTTATGAATTTATTCGGTGTACGAAACGGACATATCGGGATTGCTGAGAGAAAAATAACCTCTTGTGTCTACATTAGTCCTAAAACAGTTGGTTAAAAAACATACCCAGTGGTATGAGGCCTCATAATTAACAGAGAAACTTTCCATAATTGCCTCATGATCTGGGCCGATATGTCCGCATTCCTTTCACTTTATTCAAGAAACAAAAACCTGTTTATTTTTCGTTTCTCCTCTAAATTGACTTTCAATTTGTGGTTGTGGTCGAACAACATAATCTTTAGTTGAAAGTTTAGGAACACGAGCACGCATAATAAAACCAGGATCACCAGGACGTTTTGGCCCATCATCCTTTTCTTTTTGCAATTTTTTTGAAGAAAATATTTGTCCACTATTATCTTCATCAACTCTAAAATTTCAAAAACTTCAAAAAAATTAAAAAAAACAAACGAAAGTCTTTTGCGTTTGGCAAGTGGCATTTGTGAATAATCCCGTTGAACACGCTCTTCTTTACTTAATGAACGAAAATCGCTATCCAGCTATAAAAAGATTTTTTTATCGTGAAAAAACATTTTTGTAAAAACCTGAAAAATTGGACGAGACCATTCTCTTATAAGTTTTGCCGCAATTAATTTATTTTCTTTCGTTTCTTTTGGATGTTTATATAAGTACATAACTGCTTTACCCAGACCAGATTGTTTGAGGATTCCCTTGAAAATAAAAAAAAAATAATTTTTTAAATAAACCTCTCTAAATGGATGTGACGTCAAAAATTTAAACACAAAAAATAACAAAAACCTGTTCCAAATTAGGCCAACGTTCAAGAATTTTCAAAAAGGTGCATCTTAAAAATAAATATTTAAACAATCCACCCATCTTTATAAAAACCTAATTTCCAAAGCAGGAAGCGACTTATCAGGCAAAGGAGCTAACCATTCACTTATAGCACTAACCATTCCTAAATGAAAATTTAAAAAAAATTGAATAAAATTTAAAAACCATTTTCAAGCATTGCCTCAAAAAGATCAACTTTAACCAACGCATTTTTAACCAAAGAAAGCATCTTCCTTTTCTTAACAGCTGGTCGACGGTCAATATTAGCTGTACGATCATCCTGAATAAAAAATCTTGTAGAAAAGGTTCATTTAAAAAATTAATACATTTGCCGCTTCATTCATAGCATCAATTAATTCTCTAATTTGATCATCTGCATCTGCCATTAAATCAATAGATCCATCTCTACGACGGCGACGTCGTCGATCAAGCTTCTTTTTGTCTAGCATTATATCAAAATCCCATCGTCGTCCATGAGTGTCTCTAAAGAAAAAAAACCATTTTGTAAAATAATTATTAAAAACAAACTCGTCTTCTTCCTCATCCTGTTCAACACGCAAGAGTTTAGGTTCATCATCAGATCCAAATCCTTTTGCTCCACTTGACCCCTGCAGAAATTTAATTAAATTAATAATTAAAATAACAAAGAAAAACCTGTCCCCCATCATTTGCCTTCTCATCATCATCATCGCTCATATCATCTCCAAAAATGTTTTGCATTAAAGTAGTTACGTCTCCATCTTTTTGCTCATCTCCACTAACGGATCCTTCTTCGTCTTCGCCTTCATTTTGAGGTTCTTCATCATCACCGTCCTTTTGATGTTCCTCGTTTTCTTCTCCTACTTTTGGGTGTTCTTCTTCATTATCATTATCGTCCTTTTGATGTTCGTCGTCTTCTTCTCCTTCTTTCGGTTGTTCCTCTTCATTTTCACTATGAATAGATTTTTGAGATTCCTCAGCAGTTTCAACTTGTTGAAGTTCATCCTCATTTGCATCAATCGATTGTCTCGAAGGCTCAAGGGTTTCCTCGCTATTTTCCTCCTGTTGAAGTTCATCCTCATTTCCATCAATTGTTTGTCCCAAAAGCTCACCACTAACTTCATTTTGGATCTCTTCATTTTCCTCGTTAGACTGTTGAGACCCTCCACCACCTTCCTTTTGCTGTTCCTCACCTTCTTCCCCAACAGATTGTCCCAAATTTTCTTCACCATCCCCTTCCTGTCGAGATTCCTCCTCGGTATCCTTTTGACATAATTCATCCATTTCATTCTGAGGATCTTGATCTTCGCCTTCATTATCTTCCTGATTTTCACTAATGGTCTCTATAGGTTCCTCATTATCATCTTCATCACCAGTGTTTGCAAATTCACCCTCACCAACTTCACAAGCAGATTTTTGAAGTTCTTCCTCACCACTACCAATAGACTTTTCAGCTTCCTCTTCCTCCTCATGATCACGATCAATAGATTTTTGAACTTCTTCTCCTTCCTCGTCGCCACTAATAGCTTCAGCTAAATCCATATTTTCTTTAAAAAAAATATAAAATGAGATTAAAAAAAGAAACAAAATTAATATCGAATCCATTTCGAAAAAACAGAAAAACATTTTTAAAATTATTTTTTAATTATCAGAATTATCTTACAAATAGATAAAAAATAATATCAAAAGACTACAGCAATATTAAGGGATAAAGTTAAATTCAGTTTACTTAAAATAAAATTAGGGAATATTAAAAACCATCATTTAGCAAAAGAGAAGGAGAATATGGACAATATACAAACATAATCAAGCCTAAAAATCCTAGAAAAACCTAACGAACTATTGTCCAATCAGAATATTGAACTTCATCATCTTCAACCCAATCATCACTTCCTTTCCTTCCTTTTTGCCTCTTCCGTTTGAGAATAGCCAAAAGAAAAACTTCAGGGGGTGAAAATTCATTTTTATCATTTTCCACTTGAACAACATTTTTAGAATCAACATCGTTGAGCGCTAAAATAAATAGAAAGTTTAAGATAAATTTAAAAAAAAACTTTGGGATTTTAAACGAAGAAATTGAGAAACAGCATGCATATAGAAACGCTTTATTCGACAAGCAATTTGTTCACAAAAGACACCAGTTGAACAATGTTCAAAGAAAGCACGAAGATCGGTCTCGATTTGTGACAAATAATCCTTCAAAGTAAAAAAAAAAAATAAAATTTTAGAAAATTTAAAAACAAACAAATCGAATAGAGCGTCGATTGAGTAAACAATTTCTAATTTTTCTATCAAGACGTTTGAAACATTCTTCAGCAAAATTAATCGAATTTTCTGAAAATAAGTATTTAGGTAAAATATTAATTTAATGTTTCTAACGTTTGTGTCCTTGAGTGGCTTTCTTCGATGAACAAGGCTTTTCAGAAGCCTTAGTTTGAGACAATTCTTTTTCAATTTTCTCAATCATCTTTTCTTGGCCTTTTTCGTCCATTTCAATAAAATCATTCCAAAGCTAACAATAAATAATTTCATAAAAATCTAAATTAAACAGAAACCTTCATCTTCGATTCATCACGCAAAAGACGAGTAAAAGCAGTAATTGTTTCATCAATCAAATCAGAACCATCAAAATAAATATCATCCAAATCCGCATAGTTCATAATCAATCGAGCTAATTTTAAAAAATAAAATTTAAAAAACAAAAAAAACCATTCTCTATTCGCCTCCATTTATGTCCACTCATGTTGCGTTTTGGAGCTAGGCCATCAACCATCTCAACACATTTGCGTGGACGATAGCGTCGAGTCTTCTTGCAAGGAAAACTCTTCAGTCCTTCATTCTTACAAATAGCCTGCTCATTATCATCAGAAAAATCAGATTCAAGAATATAACTAGAAAATGTTTTATGAAAAATAAACAAAAACAAACTTGGCATAATCCTCGCCTACATCATCAGTTATATCCTCAATTCGAATTGGTTCATAAAACTTTTCTTTGTTGCGTAGAATGCCCATAATTCTTCAATCAAAATTGAGTCTAACAATAAATCTAATCTGAATTTTAAACTTGAAACTAATTTTAAAAGAAAAATAAGATTGATGGAAACAAAAGTTCTTATCAGACCACCTTACGGTGGTGGCCGAACGTTTCGTCACTGAACTTTTCGTCACCGAACCTTTCGTCAAAACCTTTCGTCACTGAACCTTCCGTCACCAAACCTTTCGTCACTGAACCTTTCGTCACTATTCACCATAGAAAAGAGAAAGCACATCTGGATGGACAAATTTAACAAAATAGATTTATGGAAATTAAGTTGAATAAAAGAAAGTCATATGAATGAAGATGAAATATAATAAACAAAATTAATAACTTTTTGATAAAAAACAAATAATAATGATGTTATTTTCCGGAGTATTTTTTTCTTAGATACGTGAGGCATTCGAGCGCTTGAGACAACTTGCTGTAGGGCCTAATCCGGTTGTAACAAGGGACGCCGTTGATATGGCTCGGGCAATTCTTTCAGAAGATGCTCGTGCTAATGCTCCTTCAGCTTCTGCTATGAGTAAGAAGTATCGTGTTTCAAAGCGAAAGGCAGAAGCACTAGGCGACATAGACTTAAATTCAATAAATCCGCTACAGATAATTATCCCTCAATATTTACAAGAATATGTAATATTAAATGAGAATACCAATATTGCCGGACAACAGAGAAAAGTAATTGTACTTGCGACGCCTGGAACTCTGAATTTGCTTGACGTATATCGTCTTCCTTTTTCAACCGGAAATTTTCGGATATCCGGAACCGAACCGATATCCGAACCGAAAAATCATCGGTTCTTCGGTTCGGTTCGGTCCAGAACCGACAACCCTAGTCAGTATCCATCGATGGAACGTTTATGACCCAATTGGGTACCTACGTACTGTCTCCTATCATTTAGCAACACAGTAAATATAACTAAATTACCGATTATGATCAATTTGTCATTTTTGACAACTTCTTATTTGATTTTTAAAAATAAAGTCTTGGTGACGAAAGGTTCAGTGACGAAAGGTTTGGTGACGGAAGGTTCAGTGACGAAAGGTTTTGACGAAAGGTTCGGTGACGAAAAGTTCAGTGACGAAACGTTAGGGAACCCCTTACGGTAATTTAACAACTTTTGTAGTTTTTGGTAAAATGATTTATGGCAAAATGAAACCAATCGCTTAAAGGACAATAGAGTAAGGGCACTTGATAAAGCTCACTTTAAAAAAGGCAAGAATGAAATCGAATTATAAATTAATTTAATTAAGAGCCATCTTTAAAAAATTTTTTATTAATTTTTTCTAACATCCTTTTTGGGGTGCACTTTCCGAGCAAACTCGCTTTCCAATTATGACTAATTGATCATGCAGTCTTTTCGATCCATCATTAGCTTCTGCCCAAGACAAAAATACCTTTGAATTGAATAAATCCTAAAAATTTTTTAAAGAAATAAGCATACCCGACTTCCCTTTTCCTCAATTTTTACTTTTGTCTTACACCTCTCTTTTACAAATTCAAGAAGCTGTTCATGTGAAGCAAAAAGTTTTGCACATTTTTGTCCACAAAGAGCCATCAACAATTCGAAAAAGTCTTCCAACTAATAAATTAAAAATATAATTTAAAATTTAACAAAAACAAACCATAATACATTGCCTAAACATCAAAATTGTATAAATAAAACTATCCATTAATTGTCTATCGCGTTCAAAAATATGCTGGTAAAAAATATTTTTTAAAGAATAATTTAAAAAATTTAATACCCCATTCTCATAGCTTTGACTACTATTTTTTCGTAATTTATCTGTTGATACCATTGTACCTCTCTGAATTCCTCTAAACTATTATTAAATTTTGTAAAATTTAATTAAAGATCCTTTTAAATAAAAAATTATTTCAAGATTAAAAATGAATTATTAATTTGAAAATGAATTTGCCAATTACATTTATCTACAAATTAAATTCTTTTAAAAAATTTACAAAATACTTTTCTAATTAATATTTAGTTTTATAGGCCAAATTTTTAAAATTATAATGTTTAAATCTTGCTCTTTTCAAACATTTTCTTCCATGGAAGATAAGCTTGAAACTCAGCTCCGGGTACAAAAAAATCAGGAAGCAGTTCAGCATCTTAATAAAAAAATAGAAAAATAATCTTAATTAAAAATTTAATACTTGGTACATAGGAATATTGTGTAAAGTCAGCGATTCCTTCCTCTTTTAATACATCTTCATCAAGACAAAAATTGCCGGTAAAGTCTCTTGAATTTCTGCTCAAAATAATATATGCTGCATCGGCCATAATTGTTGGCTTAATAAATTTAAAAGTTTATTTATAAAAATTTTTTAAAGAACCTTTCTGCTCATTTGTTTTCCTTTTCCTTCTGTTAGCATATCCAATGCAGCAGTCCAGATGGCAGTCCGAGGCCAAATAGCGTTAACAGCAATATTATCTTTCCGAAATTCTTCATGCATTCCCAAAACACACATTGACATTCCGTACTTTGACATTGTATAAGCTTAAAAATTCAAAAAATATCCATTTCAAACTAAAAATCTAACCGCAATGTCTGCTAAACCACATCGGATTCAAATCAAGCGGCGGACTCAAATTAAGAATATGAGGGTTTTTTGCTTGTTTTAAGTAAGGCACACACTTTTGAGACCTTAAAAAATATTCAAATGATTATCAAAGATCGAAAAAGAATAAAAAATAATTGCATCGACCGGGAATCGAACCCGGGCCGCCCGCGTGGCAGGCGAGCATTCTACCACTGAACCACCGATGCTACACGCAAAAATTTTTTAAAATCCATTTTAAATTAATATAAATAATCAAAAAACCGTACACAAGAAATGTTCCTCGTATATTGACCTGATGCATAAGGTCATATTTCTTCATAGATGTATCAAGTGTTCCAGTCAATGAAATAGCACTCGCATTGTTAACCAAAATATCGATACCTCCAAATTCACGAACCTTTGAAAAAACAAAGATTTCTTTGCAGAAAACCCTCAAATATACCGCTTTTTCAACAGCATCCTGAACCTGTGCCTCTTCTCGTACATCTACTTGAAGAGGCAATGCCTTTCCTCCAATCTACAATTCAATTTATTACCTATACCAATAGACTAGAAAACCTTTTTAATTTCCTCTGCTGCACTGTAAATTGTTCCAGAAAGTTTTGCATGTTCTTGAGCCGTTTTTGCACAAATTACAATATTTGCCCCATCTTTTGCTAATTTTAATGCAATTTCTTTACCAATCCCACGTGAAGCGCCAGTTATCAAAATTGTTTTACCGAGGAATTTTCTGTTAAATTGTGTTTTAGTTAAAGAAGAATATTTAAAATATTTACCCGGTATTGAGCATTTTGCTAAATTTTTAATTTTTGAAAGACTGAAAAAAATTCTCTAAATTAGAAGAAAAAATATTTTTACTTAAAAAAATTATTTTAAATTCAAGTATTCAAGATATTTAATTGTAATTACAAACAAGTACGCGAGAAAATATTTTTATTTTCTAAAAAAATTTACATGTCCTAGAATAAAAAAACTTTAAAATTATTTAAAAATCTTTAAATACAGGGTTATCACTTGTTTTTGACAATTTTGCTTTAACATTTTCACTTATATCCATAGTTTGAAGCATTGATGCATTCCAATTTCTAATCCATTCAGAGGAATCCTTTGAAATGTCAAAATAGAATTTATCGAAAAATTATATTTTAAAAAACCTCAATTCCATGAGACCGAGCGTAATTCATTGCCAATTTTGTACCTTGAACAGCAACAGGACTTTTTGAAGCAATCTGTCTAGCTAAACTCATTGCAGCCTTATAACAATCTTCTTTCGTATCGAATGTACGAGATATAAAACCTTTAAGGAAAAATTCTAAGAAAATAAATTTTGGTACTACTGAAGAAAAGGGTGCTTTTTCTGCGGACTTATTTTGCGGACTTTTCCTTTCCTTTACATGTTTTACTTGTAGCAACTAACTGTCAACGGCCCTCCCCCCATGCATTCCGAGATCAGTGATCCATTGTTGAAATTCATCATTGGGTAATTTAATTTTATCATACAATTTAGTTAAAGTAAAATTTTTTATTGATTGTAACATTTTTTTCGTTTATAATGTTTAAATTATTTGTGAACGACATTTTTCAGACCGGCATAAAAAATAATCCGTTGACTGTTAGTTGCTATAAGCAAAACATTTAAACAGAAATGAAAAAAATAAAATTCATCTTCTCTGTATCAATGTCTTTTGTTTGAATATGCCACACGGCAAATAGAGGAAAAGAGAAAGAAGAAAATCTGACCATTGTGTACAATCTTAGGTAAGAAAAATAATGGGGGGAGGGCCGTTGACAGTTAGTTGCTACAAGTAAAACATGAAAAGGAAAGGAAAAGTCCGCAAAATAAGTCCGCAGAAAAAGCACCCTTTTCTTCAGTAGTACCTAAATTTTTATAAAAACCCATTCTCATCGCTTCATCTGCACTCGCGTCCCTTCCAGTAAAAGCCATTTCTCTCGACCAACTATCATTTCCTACAATTGTATGAATTCGTTGTAATATTCCAACATCTGCTGCTATTCCAATATCAACTTCCTCAAATTAAAATTTGTTTTTGTTAAAAGATTTAAATTTACTCTAATAGAAAAAACTGCATCATTGGAGGAATACCTCACATCTGCACATGCAACCAAATTAATTCCAGCACCAATACAATATGAATGAATTGCAGCAATTACCCAAAAAATAATTTTTACTCAAAAGTAATTAAAAAACATACTGGTTTTGGACACTCCTCTAAAGATGAAAAACTTTCCTGATAGCGCTTAATCAATTCTCTTATAGAACGAGATTTTCTTGCAACATCCAATTCCTCGTTTGACATTATTTTTGAAGTTTCCTTGAATATAAATTACTAATTGGCATTGATATTTAAATTAAACAAACCACTATTCCTTCTTTTAGATCAATACCAGCACAGAAAACAGGCCCATTCGCAGATAAGACAATAGATCTACATGCTGGTTCTTCCGTCAAATAAGAAAAAGCTGTTTTTAATTCCCTCAAAATTACAACTTTAAAAGGCTATTAATAAAATAAAAACCTCCAAAAACTGTCAGTAAAAGTATTCCGCTTCTCTGCACGATTAAGCTGGACATTGAAAACATTTGGATTCACACTATCCTTCAAAATGTTGATTTCTTTCAAAGAAGGTGGTTCTTGATGCATCGTTGATAGGAATTTATGTTGAAGTTTTGTGATGCCTCCAATAATGTTTCGAGGTCGAAAGAAACTTGAACTGATAAAAATATTAAATGAAGGAGAATAAATCATCTTTCACCTAAACATAAATATAAAAAAAAACAAAAAAAATTATAGATAAAAATGGAAAATAATCAATAACATGTTAAAAAATGATGTGAAAAAAGTCATTTATAAAATAATAATTTTGAGAAAAATTTTTTCATAATAAATAACGAATAAATCGCTAATTTAACAAAAATAAACAACTTTTCTTTAATATAAAATGATATCAATTGCCTTGCCTTCTTCGAAAGCCCCCATGACGTCGACCACCACCACCACCCCCACCATGTCCTCTTCCTCGACCACCAAATCCTCTCATTCCTCTCCCATTCATACCATTGAATTGTTGTAATCCTTGTGGCAACTGATTTTGTTGATTTTGAGGGTTTCCATAATAGGGACTTGGCCTAGAAATTAAATTTTTACTAAAAATACTCATAAATTTTCTCTGATATATAATTTTTCTCTATTAAGATAAATTCAATAAATTAACCCATAGTCGCACCCGTAGCCGGCCATTGAGCTGTAATCCCCGCCAGAAGGAGCATTTGCTGTATATGGTGTTCTTCGACCACCAAAATCTGCTGATGAAGCCAATCCAGTAGCAGCCGCAACCGCCTCTTGTCCAAGGCTATTAGGCTCTGAAAAAACCAAATTAAACATTAAAAAACAATAAATTAAACGTGTTAAAGGTGATGGTTGATTGCCATATACGTCAACAATAGATGGCGGAGATCCATAAGGGCGTTTTAATGAACGAAGAGGAACAGGAGCAGAAGACGATAAATTCAATCTAAATTTTAGAAAATTTCCAAAGCTAAAAAATAATTTTAAATAAACGTTTGGTTTAGTGGAGTAGCATAAGATCTTTGTTCATTCACATTAAATTGATGTGCATTTGCCTTTGATGAAGAAGATTGTTCGACAGGTTCAAGTCCTTCCTCACCACTTGGAATCCAAGCTCTATCAGAAGAAAGTTCGCGAATTAAGGCAGTAAGAATTTTGTCCTATTATAAAATAGAAATTAAAAAAAACAAAGTTAATAAATTTAATAAAACTTGTTTAGGTTGATCAGAAAGTTGCTCAGGATGCATGCATGAACGAACTACTAACGCTTCTATACAAGGACGTAATGCAACAATTTTTGCAGCCATTTTTGCTGACAAATTTAGAGGAATCCTAAAATATTTTTATAAAAATATTTTTTACTTTTTAATAAAAATTTACATATTGTCCAATCGAACTTTATCAGCGCCAATCGCTTCTACTCTTCTAGAGCCAAAAAGCAATAATTGTAACGGAGAAATCATTGATACTTGTTTGCAAGAAATACAATTGGTTCTTAGCTGGAATTGTAATGAAAGTGCAGCAAATTCGTCGACAAATGATTGACGGGGTATTTCACAATTTTCACTAGTTTGTTTTACCTGAACATTTTAAGGAGGAGGGCCAGAATGACTGTTTAATACAGAAACGACTGGTGAAGGACTAAATGGCTGTGAAAAATGAAAACCACAAGTCGGTGGTGGGATACTAGTTGACTGGATAATAATCTTGTTCAGGACAGTTGACAGGATGGGTCGACCGCTTTACTAAATTTAAATTAATTACCTTTTCGCTAAACATAAAAAGTGGTGATGCAAAATTCGCTTGTTCACCACGATTGAATGGCACACAAACGGACATATTGCTGAGAAGTGCAACTGCTTGCTCTAAAGTGTAAACACGGCGTCGATCTCTACGAAAATTAAATAATTCTCTCTATATAAAAATTATTTAAATAAATTTTAAAAAATTAAAATTTACCTCAAATAACAAACATTTGGATAATATGCAGCAACCAACATTGAAAGAAAAACATCCAAATTAGAATCCGGTCCTCGTACATCGATTGAATAAGAAGTGAAAACTGATTCAGGAAATCCAGAATGATTAACGAGAACATCATAAAGTTGGCTAAAAAATAAAAGTTTCGATTTAAAATAATTAAAAAAACCGTTTTGCTTCACGAGTCATACAAAGTAAAGGATAACTCAAAGAAAAACGACGGCATAAATCTTCTGCAGACGAAACATCGATATCAAATTGTTCAGAAAATTGTTGATTGACATTAACTAATCCAATGTGATCTGATGGGCGATTACCAGAGAAAGAACGATGACTGTGTGCCAATTTTGTGTGCATTCGTTCTTTTGGAACGAAAGGAGTATTAAAACTTGTGGCAGCAGCTACAATGACAATTAATAAAAAATTATGATACTAAAAACCTGAAGTCAACATTAAATTACCAACACCCATAGCAGCACCCAACAAAACCATTTTTCCAAGCTTTGGTTCAATTGGTAATCGAGCAAGAATACGTCCAAGATCAGTTAATTCCAAATCCTTGTCTAATGCATTCATTTCACGAAGTAAAACCTTAAAAAGAAAGTAAATTTTTCAATAAATCTAAATTAACCTCAGCTTCTACAACAGCATCAATCGGAGGTGGCTGTACTGCTTTTTCCAAGAATTCGCCAACTGAACCAAGATGCAAAAGTTTAATTGTTAAAGTTATTTCATGAAGAGGAGTTCGTAACATTTCAGCAGTTCTATGATCTTCTAAGGCATCAAAACGAGCACGAGTAACCAAATGGAAGCAAAAACCTTCTTGTACACGCCCTGCTCTTCCACGTCTTTGGATTAAATTAGTTCGAGAAGCCTGCAGATTAAAAAAACAATAGAAATCTAAAAAAAATTTTATTACCCAAACATTTGCAAAATGGACCATATTGTTTCTCGATGAATACATTTTTTCACGAACACTGAATTAAAAATAGATAGAAAAAATAAAAATCTAAAAAACCGGCAAGAATCAATAACATAAACAACATCATCAATTGTAACAGATGTTTCCGCAATATTTGTAGAAAGAATAATTTTGCGTTGTTCTATACCAACTGGTTCAAATACACGATGCTGCTCTCTAGCAGAAAGTTGTGAATGTAGTGGAAGAATAACAAAACGACGTGAATTGCTAAAAATTCTATGAAGCATTAAACGATTCCAAAGAAGAGAAATCATTTGCCAACCTTTAAAAAATAATTGTTCCTTAAAAATATAGAAAAATAAACCAGGCAGGAAAATTAAAACAGATCCAGGCTTTCCATTTTGATCAATATCAGAAAGTAATTGCTTAAAATTAGAATTTTAATAATAAATTTCCCTTTAGCAAACCTCTATTAATTCAATTGGAATTTCTCTTTCAGTAATTCTACCAAGCGCTTGTTTTGTTTCAGGCGGATAATCATCATTACAAACAAGTAAATTATCTGTTACACTCATAGACATTTCATCACATTCTTCATCAACATCAGCATTTGAAGCTGAAGGTTCCGGCTTTCCTGATCTCTTCTTTTTCTTCTTTTTATCAGGTTCAGGAAGTTGTGGCATATATTTTAACATTGAAATAACATCTTCAAGAAAGAACCCGCGAACTGGATGAACTCTTTGTTCAATTTCAATAATTGGGCAACGTCCAAAATAGTTGGTAAAAAGTGATGTCTAAAATTTAAAAAATCATTCCAAATTATAACTAATTTAAACCATACATCAATTGTTGCTGACATTAACAAAACACGAAGCTTTGGATTTGCACGAAGCATGTCTCTAACAACAATCAATAGAAAATCTGTATTAATATCACGTTCATGAATTTCATCAACTATAACATGAGAAATTCCTCTTAAACCCATTTCCATTTTTCTCATAAGTACACCAACAGTAACAAACCTAAAAAAGCATTTTTAAATACAAAAACAAATTTAAAATTTTACATTATTGCACCATATTGTCTTGGTGTTATTCCTTCAAAAC
The DNA here is from genome assembly GCA_963681835.1 of Meloidogyne enterolobii. Taxonomy (NCBI): domain Eukaryota; kingdom Metazoa; phylum Nematoda; class Chromadorea; order Rhabditida; family Meloidogynidae; genus Meloidogyne; species Meloidogyne enterolobii. Next base: position 284,964 of record CAVMJV010000139.1, read on the forward strand.
GAACAGAATAACCAATAGATTCGCCCAATTGTTCACATCGTTCGTTTGCAACGCGTTCAGCCAATGTAATAGCAGAAATTCTTCGAGGTTGAGTTACATAACAATTGAAATTAGCCCCTCTTTTATCGAGTAAATGACTCTCAAGTAGATATTGGCAAATCTAAAATTTAGTTTCATATGATTATTAATGCTTCTAAAAAACCTGAGTTGACTTTCCACAACCAGTCGATCCTTTAATTAAAACAACGGGATGTTCATTCACTGCACGAATTATTTGTTCACGATGCTGAAAAAAACAAGTTTCACATGAAAATTTTTTTGTAAAAATCCTTACATTAAAAACCGGAAGCCTCTGCCGCGCTTGAACCAATTGTTGAGAGACTTGTTTAGCCTTTTCTCTCATCATTAAATCATCACTAATACGATCCATTGACCAAAAAGCAATTGGTTGATTATCAATGTTTGAAGCTCTAAAAGGGCAAATAAACAAAATTTTTAAATAAAAGAACAAACTTCCATGGATTCCAATTTTGACAGGGAGGTGCCCACATAATGCTTGCATTAGAGTAGTTATCTTCCGATGGAGGAAATTCATCCAATTTTTTATCGACTAACAACGATTTTGGAGCATCTGGAGTTGTTTGTTCTAATCCATCAACAACAGGTTCTACTCCAACATCGCCTAAGTATTTTTCGATACGAGCAACCAATCCTGGATCAACATGAACTTTGATTTCTGCCAACTAAAAAATACAAATATTAAAAAAGTATTAAATTTCACAAACATTATCAGCTTTGCGGTTTTTAGTTGGAGATAATTTATCAGAAGATGAAGGTATGGCACCTAGTATAGAATAAATTTAATTAGCAATTTTAAAAAAACAAACAGACCAATATGAAATAGTTGACGAACAATTGATAAAGCACAAGTAGCTTCTGCAATTTTCTTTGTAGATCCTTGACCACGTCCATAGATAGCTATTTAATTAAAAAATTTAATAATGAAAATTTTTGAAAAAATACTTCGATTCAATCGAGGTAGAAAAAGCTCATTTTCTGCGACGAATGTGCTGAAAATAAATTGATTGGTAATTTTGGGGGTTACTTCTCAATGAAAAATGACCATTCATTTTGTTCAACCGCAATAAAAATTCTGACAAATGATCGACCCTGCCAAAGTGGCAAAATCTTTAAATGGTTTACACAGTTGAACAAAGGTTGGTCACATCCCAGAGTGGATGGAACTCTTAAGTAAATGAACATAATATGCATTTGATCCAATGTACATCAAGAAAATGAGTAAACAAAATGAATTAAAAAATAATAAAAATGCACATTTAGATCAAATGCGATGAGGATTTTGTTGTTAGACTGTAGTCGCACAATCAAATAAACCTGCTATTATTTGTTCCGTCTCTACTCGTTTTGTATTCCCGTGGAAGAAAACGGTTCTTTTGACAAAACTCATTGAGAGCTTGCTTACAATTGTCCATCGTCCATCCTCCGTGTATTTCAGAGGTCATATCAACAGCCTCAGACTAAATTTAAAGCATTATATTGTAAAATGTTTTCAGAGAACCTGAGAAATTTCTTCGGCTTTTTGCTCGATGTATTGATCATGGAAAGTTTTGGGTCGTTGAAAATCTGGCTTTCCAGTCAGCATATCATCATTTGTAAAATCAACATGATGAGGTAAGGGAGCAGAAGTTCCTTCTTTGACGTCCATTTGATATTGCAGATTAGTAGCTTCCAAATCTGACGGCTAAAATAGAACAAATGAAGTAAAAAGTAAAGCAGGTAAAGTAAACCTGAACTTGCAGTTGAGGAAGCTCTTGAGCAGTTACTAACCCTTCACGAACTAAGAATTGTCCAAAATCTCTGGCGGCGTTTGATTGTGCATCTTTCTTTGAGGTTGAGTTTCCGAATCCAACTGAAAAGAATTAAAAACTTCGAGAAAATATTAGAGTTATACCATAGCTTATTCCATCGACCATAACCTGACATAAAAATCGTTGACGTCCTTTACTGCCTTGACTAAAAGTATATTTGGGCTGTCCAAGCTTCCTTTTGCCTAGAACGGCGTAAAGAGTACTTTTAATATCCTCCATAACTGAAAAATTTTAGAATTTTAAAAAAATTTAACAAAACATAAAAAATTAAAAAACCACGTTTTATAGAACCTTTTTGTCTTTTATATTAAGATTTTTACCAATTTGACATTTTAAAAGAAATAATGTTAATATGGTAACTTTAAATTGGTAACTGATAGAAAAAGTAATTCTATAAAAGCGAAAAATTTTTCAATTCATTTTTCGTCAATTTCGATAATTCTTTGTTTTAGAACCCCTCCCCCCCCCCCCCCCCCCCCCCATTTTCCTGATTTCCTTAACCCAAATTTCTTTTGATTTTTAGTTTTCAAATTCAATATGGCAACAGATGTTGACAACAATATTTTATTACTCAAACCATTCACTCCAAAATTAATTGAACCACAAACGGAAAATTTACACAGTTGTGCAATTTGTGAATCTACTGCTCTTTACAAATGTCCAAAATGTTTAATAAGAACTTGTTCAGCAAAATGTTCAAAAACACACAAAGAGAAAAATAATGTTTGTTTAAATGTTAAAAATTTTATAAAAATTTTTTAGTGTGATGGTCAACGTCCTCGCTCAAATACTTTACTTGATGGCAAACAAAATTGGAAGAAAATTCAGGGTTACTCAAACTTCAAGGAGGATACAAGCATTGAAGATCAGCAATTTTTACATCAAATTAAACAACGAAAAAATAATTCAGACGAGACAGAATGCGTGCCTAAAACAGAAAAAAGTTTGCAAATTTAATTTAATTCCTAATTCAATTTACACTCCTTCGGATAAAATAAATTTAAAATATAAGTGAATCGTTGGTATTTGTCGGTCTGGTGGATAAATAGTTTTACTATAAGTTTGTTAAAAATGAAAGATAGGTCGATGAAATTTAAGGGGCTAGGAAACAAATCGTTGAATTCTTTTTGTATTTCTGTAGGGAGGTCTCCATAGATGTCTGGGATTTTAATGAAAAATAAGTTCTTTTTTCATTTTTACTCACATAGATTTGCCTTTCATTACTTCATTTTTTAGTGGAAGATACCTCACTCAATACACAAAATTTGAATGATAACCAAAAGCCAAAACTTTCTTATAATGACCAATCCTTACTCAAAAGTGCTCAGTTTCGACGTATTTGGCTGTTACCATCGAATGATTCAAAAGGTTTATTAAAATTAATTTTAATGTTTTTAAAATAATTTTTTAAAGATTTTGGTTCTTCTCGTATTGAACAATTTTCTGATACAATTTTTTGGAAATGTACTGTCAAGTTTGCATATCGGGCGCCAGTTGAAGAGACTGAAGAAATGAACGAATCTTCGATTAAAAATGAGGAAAGTTTTCAAGAGGATGAGACTTTTGATGACCAAGCTTCTTCATCTGTTATTACACATTTGGCCAAACCACTTGTTGATTATGAAGTTGAAGATGGCGAAGAATTGAAGATTTCTGACAATATTGTTGATGTTAAAGAAGAAAAAATTGAAAAAGAGGAAGGAGAAATTGAGACTGAAGTGAAAACTGAAGAAAAACAATTTACTGACAATGAGGGTAATGAACAACATGATGATGAAAAAATGATTGAAGATATTAATTCATATCAGGAACCACTTCCTCCATTAAAATGGCTTTCTTACACTGTTGGTATTTTTATTTTTCCTTTTTTCCTGAAAATTTTTTTATAAAAATACTTTTCTAAAGGTTCAAAACATTCCCGAATCAATCCGTGTTTCTACTCTCCTGCGACAATTTCTTAGACCAAAACCTTATGGGACAGTTATATCTAAATCAGAGCTTGACATGGATTTTCTGCAACAATTTACTACGTATTTTTAAATGTTTTTTTCTTTAAAATAAAAATTAAATTTAAAGCGCATCAAAATCAATTATCGACCCTGCAAATGATTTACACAAGGAATGTGTGAGAGATCAACTGACCGTTTACTCTGAGGTTGCATTACCCCTTGGAAAGGAAGAAGACGAAGTTACAAGTGAAAATGATTGTCAAATTGAAGCAGAATTAAGGTTAATTAATTAAGATAACTTACACTGAAATATTTTTTTAAAGATATTATCCAGTTAATCCACAACAAACTATTTTGGAAAATTTGCGCAATCGTTATGTAAGGATTCCTTGACTTTTAAAAAAATTATGTATCTTCCCTTGGTAGGTTGTTGGACATCCTTCTTTTGTGGTCCTCTTACGACGAGAAAATGAATTTGGCGAGTTTGAATTTCCTATGGTGGGTGAAGTAGAACAGGCTTTGCTTAATGCTGAACGTGAAAGGACGGTTGTGGTTAAAGGTTTATTAAATCTAAAATTTTCCCTCTTAATTTGAGATATTTTTAAGATCGACCAAGGTGGCAAAACCGTAACAGGAATTCCGAAGGTGGTCGAGGATTTCGAAATGGTGGTCAATTTCAGGTATTTCCTGGAAATTCAAAAATATCTTATCTTTTAACTTTTAGCACAATTCTCGTCAACATAGACATGGAGGGAAAAAAGGTGGTGGCCGTCAACGCATGTCGGAACACAATGAACACTCAGGGCCTCCAAATGGACAATGGCAGCAACAAGTAACTAGAATTTTTTAAAAATTGAAAATTAAAGAATAAATTAAGTGTTCTTATGGCCCTATCTACAACACTCCACCATTTAATCAATATCATTTTCATCCTTATATGCCTGCAACATTTATGCCTCAGATGGCTCAACCAAGAGGGCAATGGAGTGATCAGAGAGGATTTTCACAATGAAAATTGGAGGAAATTGAAAATTTTGTTGTTGGTTTAAAATTTTTTTGTTGAATTTTGTTGAACTAGGTGAAATAGTAGAAGAGTTGTCACAGGTCCGTAGCCAGAGGGGAGGGGGGTAGGGGGGGGGTAAAAATACATGTGAACATTTATACAAATTGTGAAAAACAAAACTTCTAAGTTAATTTATCAACGGATTCCTAAGAAATTCTTTTTTCTTCCGAAAATCCTCGCTTTCAAGTGTATTTGAAGGAACTTATCAGATTGAGAATTTGAAAAAGATTTGGAGGAGGATTAGAATTTGGATGAGGGCCAGCTCCCAGCCGCTGAATAAACTTGCTGGGAGTGAGCCAGCATCTTCAGTAGACCGGACGGATGTGTTATTTATTACACCACGCCGCTTACTGCACAGCCTTAGGAATTAAATAGCTTTACATTAATCTATACTAGATCCTTGATAACACCACAAATCTTTATTAAGACTTTTTTTATTTAGAGAACAAAAACATCCGTTATATTCTGAAATTTCCAAACATTCCAAAAACTGAAGGGGATATAATTATTCAATTTTGTTTGGAACAACTTTCTAATTGTGCTTTTGAACGTGCAAAATTGAAAAATATATTTAATCCAGAAATGGTTAATTTATTATTTGATGAAACAAAGTCGTTCCAATTTCACATTCAAACAGCTACTATCTACCCCAACAATTTTACCTTCAAAGAATTTTTGGAATTCTCCTTGGGTAATTGTGCAATCTACAACAATTTTCTCATTGCTTTCGAAAACAATTCTGATCAACACACACCTCCACAACTTCCTATTAATATCAACATAACTAATCCACCACCACCACCCATCAACATCAATATTCATTCACCAACAGCATCAGATAAACTATTTCTCTTCCGACACTATTTTTTAATGAAATTGTTAAAACAAAACACAAAAAGACACACAACAAAACACACAATTCTTTTTGTGTCTGGTTTTAACAATTTGATTAAAAAATTGTTCCGGGAGAGAAATGGTTGAATTTGAATGTTGTGTTGAGGAAGAAGCTGTAGATCTTGTGTTTGAAGTTGATGATAATGAATTTGTTGCTTAAAAAGATTTAATAGGGCATTAAGAGGAAAAAGAGAATTGGAAAGGAAACCATTTTTAAATTTTTATTTTAGGGAAAATTAAAATTTAATTTAAATTAAAATTTAATTTAAATTTTTTTAAATTTTTTTCTAAAATTTACTTGAATGTGAACGAGAAGAATTTGCTGCATTAATTGGATTTGTTGTTGTTGTTGTATTGTTGGAAGAAGTAGGCGAATTGATGTTGATAGTTGGGTTGAAGTTGTTGTAATTTATTATGGGAGGTGGTGGAGGGGGTTGACGTTGTTGTTGTTGAGTATTATTCCCACACCTCCCATAATAAATTACAACAACTTCAACCCAACTATCAACATCAATTCGCCTACTTCTTCCAACAATACAACAACAACAACAAATCCAATTAATGCAGCAAATTCTTCTCGTTCACATTCAAGTAAATTTTAGAAAAAAATTTAAAAAAATTTAAATTAAATTTTAATTTAAATTAAATTTTAATTTTCCCTAAAATAAAAATTTAAAAATGGTTTCCTTTCCAATTCTCTTTTTCCTCTTAATGCCCTATTAAATCTTTTTAAGCAACAAATTCATTATCATCAACTTCAAACACAAGATCTACAGCTTCTTCCTCAACACAACATTCAAATTCAACCATTTCTCTCCCGGAACAATTTTTTAATCAAATTGTTAAAACCAGACACAAAAAGAATTGTGTGTTTTGTTGTGTGTCTTTTTGTGTTTTGTTTTAACAATTTCATTAAAAAATAGTGTCGGAAGAGAAATAGTTTATCTGATGCTGTTGGTGAATGAATATTGATGTTGATGGGTGGTGGTGGTGGATTAGTTATGTTGATATTAATAGGAAGTTGTGGAGGTGTGTGTTGATCAGAATTGTTTTCGAAAGCAATGAGAAAATTGTTGTAGATTGCACAATTACCCAAGGAGAATTCCAAAAATTCTTTGAAGGTAAAATTGTTGGGGTAGATAGTAGCTGTTTGAATGTGAAATTGGAACGACTTTGTTTCATCAAATAATAAATTAACCATTTCTGGCTTAAATATATTTTTCAATTTTGCACGTTCAAAAGCACAATTAGAAAGTTGTTCCAAACAAAATTGAATAATTATATCCCCTTCAGTTTTTGGAATGTTTGGAAATTTCAGAATATAACGGATGTTTTTGTTCTCTAAATAAAAAAAGTCTTAATAAAGATTTGTGGTGTTATCAAGGATCTAGTATAGATTAATGTAAAGCTACTTAATTCCTAAGGCTGTGCAGTAAGCGGCGTGGTGTAATAAATAACACATCCGTCCGGTCTACTGAAGATGCTGGCTCACTCCCAGCAAGTTTATTCAGCGGCTGGGAGCTGGCCCTCATCCAAATTCTAATCCTCCTCCAAATCTTTTTCAAATTCTCAATCTGATAAGTTCCTTCAAATACACTTGAAAGCGAGGATTTTCGGAAGAAAAAAGAATTTCTTAGGAATCCGTTGATAAATTAACTTAGAAGTTTTGTTTTTCACAATTTGTATAAGCGTTCCAATGTATTTTTTACCGAGGCTTGTCCTGTCAACTCTTTTATACTCTCACCTAGTCCTGATATAAACAAGTTTATTTTTAAAAGTTTACTAAAAAAAGCTAAATTTTTAAATTTTGAAAAGATTTACTGTTTTTAACCAAAAATAACAATATTAAAATACTTTAAAAATTACTAAAAAATTGTTTCTTAATAAGCCTGAGCCATCATTCAATAGTAAGACAAAATTTTAAAGATAAGAACTAGCCATACTTGAACCAAGAAATGATTGTACGGTACTTTGCTGACTTGGCGATGTCGAACGTGGAACTCTTCTAGCAGACCGGGCACGGGGAGTTCTTCCACCATGAGTGTGTTTTGGAGCTGTAAAGTCCTCACTCAACTCACCACCTAAAAAACCTTCGTTAATTTTAATGTTAAATTAAACAAACCGAGCATTTGTCTCTGTACTAATTGTTTGTATAGACCCTCTTCTGCTATTAGGGTTTTGTGTACACCTTCCTGAACCACTCGACCTCTTAAAAATGGATTTTTATATTTTTTAGATATACTATTATAAAATATACCCGCTAATCACAACAATTTTGTCAGCATTCTCTACTGTGCTTAATCGATGTGCGATTAAAAGCACGGTTCGGCCTCTAGAAATTTCCTGGATTTTTAAGAAAAATTTTAAAACAAATTTAACCTAAGATTTCGTTGAATAGCCTCTTGTACCAAATGCTCGGATTCTGAATCAAGTGCTGACGTCGCTTCATCGAGTAGCAAAACAACTGGTTCTCTTACAAGTGCACGAGCAATGGCTATTCTTTGCTTTTGTCCTCCAGACATTTGTCCTCCTTTTTCGCCAACATCAGTCTCATAACCTTTTTATCAATAATTAAGTCAGTTTTACCCCTCCAAACCTTCTTGTGCTTCCGTTATAAATCCATGGGCATTTGCATGTTTTGATGCTCGTTGTACTTCTTCATAAGTTGCTTTACTTCCATAAGCAATATTTTCGCGAACTTTAAAAAAATGAATTATTTTTATTTTATTAATTTACCAGAACGTGCATAGAGGACCGGTTCCTAATAGTACATAAATTTATTAAAAATTTTTACTGCAAGAAACCTGTCCTACAAGTGATACTTTTGTATGCAAAAATTTATGGTCATAATCTCGCACTGGTACACCATCGAGAAGAACTTCACCAGATTCAGGCTCATAGAAATGTTCAAGCAAAGCGATACACGAACTTTTTCCACCTCCACTAGGTCCTACTAGTGCCACTATCTGACCGGGTTCAACTGTGAAGGAAAGGCCCTAAAAATAATTTATAAGAATTTTACAAATTTTCCAAACAAACTTTAAGTACAGGAACATTAGGCCGTGTTGGGTAATGAAAATGAACATTTCTAAATTCAATTCGTCCTTCCATCCGAGCAATTCTATCATCAAGGGCAACGTGTCCGTCATTTAATACCTCGGGCTGACGGTCAATTAATTCAAAAACTGATGGGGAAAACATTAGTTTTAAAAACTAAGCAAAAAACCTTTTCTCGAGGCACCAACTGCTTGCATCAATCCATTCCAAACTTCGCCCAATTCCTGCAAATTTAATTAAATTTCCAAAAAAACCTGAAAAATTACTCGTAAATTTTCCCCCAATTGGAATTGGTAGAGCATAAATGAGACCAAAAGTCCAGAATCAATTTTTCCTTGAATTACCAAATGACCGCCATAAAAGAGCACCATTGTAAGAATTCCCATTTGTAAAAACTTTAAAAGAAAATAAAAAATAATTATTTTAAATTAAAAAACCTCCGTAGTAAGAAGAAATCCAACATGAGCAGTTGCTTTACGTGCACCAATACTTAGAGTAACATTCAAATAAGAGAGAAAACGGAGAGATTCAAAACGTTCACAAGCAAAACTCTTTACTGTGCGTATTGCACTCAAAACTTCCTCTGCAACATCATTTGCTTTTGCTACACTATTTTGACTTTCTTCGGCTATTTGCTAAAAACAAAAATTTTTTGAAGCCTTTAACTTCCCTTACATCATAGTAAACACCAAAAACTTTTGAAATTAAAAAAATAATTGGAACAGCAGTAAATGTAACAACTGTAAGACGCCAAGAAAGCAGAAACATAAAAATAAGCGAGCCAACAAGCATTGTCATATTTCGACAAAAAACGTTCATGTAAAGTGCCAATGTATTTGACATTGTTTGACAATCGGCATTTATCCGGGAACAAATTTCTCCTAAATGAAAAGGATATTTAAACGAACAGTTAAAAATAGAATAATACCAGTTTTGTTAGCATCAAAAAATCCGATCTGAAAAAAAATATTTGGAAATTATTTAGAAAGATCGACAGGACGCCGAACAGTATGAAACTGTAATACTAAACACCCAAAGGATACAATTGAATACCCTATAATATGGATGATTGCCAGCCTTCCATGTTTGAAACAATTCTAATTTTTGGTATCTTGGCAGTTTTGCGAGTTTAGTATTAAGTGCGCACCCTGTCAATCTCAATTAAATATGGGTTAAAAACCTCTTGTTTAACAAAAGAACTAAAAAGATCCCCGCGAATTCTTCTATCAATTCGAGCCTGTAAATTAAAATAAATTTATATAAAAATAAATATTAAAAATAAAACCTGCGAATAAGTAAAAAATCCTCCACGTAGACCAGCAAAGACAGAACTCGATAAAGAAAGCGAGGCTAAATTATTTTAAATTTAAATAAAATTTCCAACTGCTAAATTTACCCATAATAATGACATAATTAAAGAGGTGTTCATAAGAAGCTTCAGCACCAAAGACAGCTCCAACCTTAATTTATTAGGGAAATATTAGGGAGTTATCAGGGAGTTTATTTTCTAAAGTTAAATGGTCAAAAGCAGAAATGTCAAGTTCAAAAGGAGGAAATATGGCTGCTCTTATTCCTACACGTTGACAACCTATCCCCTAAAATAAGTCCTCTTTTTTACGCCACAAAGAAAAATCCCGTAAACCCTACAAAATAATTTTAAAAACAAACCACTTGTCCAGTAAAGTAAGGCACAAAAACTCGAGAAAGTGAGTAAAAGAACAAAAAGATAAAAGCAACACTGTAAAACGGCCATTCCTTCGCCATATATCCAAGAAGTCTGAAAAGCATCACAAAAGTTTCTCGTTTTTGATCAGCAACTTCACTTTCTTTTCTTTGCAATTCAGAAAAATATTGTTCATCTTCATTAGAAAATAGTCTTTGACGTCCAACAAAAATAACTTCTCGAACACGAGCAAACACGCTAACCCAAATTGCTTGAACAAATAAAGCTGCTAGAATGCACCAAATCTTTTTGAAAAAAATTTATTTTTAAAAGAAAGGAGAAAAGAATACCATAAGAATCCAATCTCCAACAGCAAATTTGAGGTCCTCATGTTCATAAAAAGCAAGCAATTTTATTGGAGAAAAGGCAACAATAACAAGGACTAATGCAAAGGTAAACTGAGAAAAAAATATTATAGTATATTTTGAATGACTTTATTTCTCCTTACTAGGACAAGGAATTCTATAATAAAACTGTTGTCGGTTCATGGATATTCTTAGGATATTCGGAACGAACCGAGGAAAGAAATCCTCGGCTCGGATCCTAACCGACAACCCTACTATAATAATTTATTAGATTTCTGGTTCCCTCAATAAACTATGGCATACTTGACACCGATTTCGATGTAGAAGGGGTAAAATGTAAGCTGAACTTTCTCGAAAACAAAGCTTATCTCACCCCAAAAAAATTTTTTCAGAAATAAAAAATACATTGGAAAGAGTAGCACAAGCTTCAGCGCCTCCTTTAGGGTTACAATAAACTCCTGCGGCACCACCAAGAAGAATACAAATTCGAAGAATGGCAACAGCAAGGAAGTCAATCGGGTTGTTAGTAAACGTGTAATGGCTAAAATCGAACCAGTGTTGTAAGTTATCAAAGGTGAAAAATTTTCCATTCCAGGCCAATCCAAAAATGTTAACTAGTAAATCAACAATTGCAAAAGTTAGAGCGATACACAACGCCTATAAAATTGTTGGAAATGCTTTTAAAAAATTAAAAAAGAACCTGTTTTGGTGAATACCAAGCTTGGGTACCTCCAGTTGAATAAAGGGGCATTTTTATTATTTTTTTAATTTAAAAAGATATTAAATACTAATTTAAAAAAGTATTTTTGATATAAAATAATTCATCAAATCAATTTATTCTAATCAAATAAAAAATATATACATAATTAAAAAAAGATAAGGGAGAAAAGGTTAAAAAATATATAAATTTGTCGACCAAAATCGTTTACTAAATAATATTTTTATGGTGGACAACGACGACCGCCTTATTCCATTTAAAATTGTTATCAGTGCCAACAGTACAAAAGTGTTAATAAAAAAGAAAAATTGATACCACAAAAAAAGAAAAACCTTAAAGATAATGACGTCCCAGCGAGTAAAACATGACCTTATTAAAGTTGCATAAAATGTCTACTAACAATCCTCTAACCGGGGTGTTTATCTTTAAGTTTTTGGTCTTTGATGGTACAACCTTACAAATAAAAATATTTTTCCATTCGATTTTACATCAAAAAGTCTTCTAATATCGAGGACAGCATTCATATCCACAACATTCCTATAAGAAATGAATTTTAAGGATAATAGTTATTACAATTTTACCTCATGGATCTCACAAGTCCAAACAATTTCCTTTGGTCTTGTATTGTCTGACATGTAAACTTGTCCCAAAACTGGATCATCAGGCTCAATTGCCATTCTGCACATTGTTTTAGAAGGAGCAGCCCCGTATCCACCCCCACCGCCACCATATCCGCCTCCATATCCACCTCCATACCCTCCACCCTGATATGAAGGATGGTATTGAGAGCCTGAAAATGAATAAAAAAAATTTTACAAGAGTAATTGGATTGTATGCTCACCCCAATAGTAAGGCCGATTATTCCACATCATAGGCCGTGCCACATTCTTGATGATTGCTTTTCCTGCTTTGTAAGCAAGAAATCCACCAGCTGCACCAACTAACATGTTTTTGAAGGTTCCAGCACGGGAACGGGACCCTATACCGCTACTTCGATACCTTTTAAAAATTTTTTAGAACACACGATAGATGTCCTTATTAACTTATTTCCGCCTCCACCCAAGAATCCACCACTCTTCCTTGTGCCATGGCCAAGTAATCCACCACCAGCCGCTCCAACCATAACTCCACGGTTTCTATGACCCCCATATCCCCCTCCTTTATTTCTGCCAAGTAATCTATCTGTTATACTTCTCCGGCCAGAACCCCCATAATTAGTATGTGAGGAAGGATAACGGCTTCGCCCAATTCCTGACGAATAACCATGCCCATTTCTAGAAGAACCTCCTCTACTGAACAATGAAAGTTAATACAAGAAAATATATTCAAATTCCCAACCTTCCAAATATTCCAGAACGTTTACAAATAACAGAAAAATGATCAAAACACAGGAAAAATGCGAATAAAATGGACCAAATTTGAGTGTACCGGTTCCGCATTTTTAAAGGGAATTTTAGATTTGATGGTTAAATTTAAGGAAAAGATTGAGGAAATGTGGGGAGAGGAAAAAAGAGAACGATTTTATTAAAGGGTTTTAACTTAAAATCTTAAAACTTAGGAAAAAAAATAAAACAGCTGTCACCATTAACTCTGTGACAGACGCAAAAAGTCACAAAAAAATCAACAAGTTTAATTACCTAAATCAATCGCAAAAGCTTTTTTTTCAGCCCCCTAGATTGAGTCATCAAAATTAATCAATCAAAATCGTTTAATTTACCAACTTAAAAAAAAAAGAAAAAAAAACTTTCAAAAGAGGAAATGCTCAAAACCATATGATTAAAAAAATTAATACTAGGATTTTAATGATTAACGTAGATTTTAGAAAAAATTAAATTTCAAAATTTAGATATTTTTAGACCCAAAAAATCCTAGCGTATATACTTGATAAATTTAGAAAAAATATTAACTTAAAAAACTGAAACAAATTGTCCAAAAAAATTACTGATCCAAAAATAATTTTAAAAATCGTTCATCCAAAAATAATTAAATTTAATACTCAATTAGCAGTCCAATCAAATGGCCCCATATAGTTTGGAGTAGCCTTTCCTCCCCCTCCCGTTCCCCATTGTTGCATCGCACCAGGCTGTTGCTGTTGTCCTCCCATACTTGGAATACCTGGTTGAGAAGCTCCAGAAGGACGTGTTTGAATCGAAGCAGTTTGATTAGCTTGCGTAGCACGGAAAAGAGACATCAAATCATCGTAGCGTTCCTTCTCACGTTGTAATTCACGTTTCAGACTGTCAACCTTTAAAAGACAAAAAAATAAATGCTTCAAATTTAGAAAAGGAACCTCAGCAATGAGTTCAGCATTTCGACGTTCTAAATCAACCATCAGACGAGTTGGGCCTCCCGGAATCATAGGAACTGGTAGAGGCTGAACAAAAGGTGCAATTCTCTTCTCTGGAGGCATGTAATCATCATATGATGAACCATAATCATCAGCACGGCGTCGAACACCTAAATAAAAGAATATTTTTTGATTAATTTAAAAAATTTTAAAAGCGCATTCGCCTTGACAAATGCGTCGCTTAAAAATCATTCATATCAATTAGTGAAGATGCAAAAATTAATCGATTCCGAACCTTGAAGACTTAAATTTTCAATTAGGAGGGGTAAAAAATTTTTGGTGACAGCTTGTGAGGTACCTTTAGTTATAGTGTACCTTAGGAAGAAAGTTTAGATAAAAAGATATCGTAAATTAATCCCAAAATATAAATTTTCATTCCAATAAAGAACCTGCTGCATGCCCAGTATAAGCGCCGAATGGAGAAGCCGCGCCAACATGTCGTCCATGAAAGCGTTTGCGCCGCTCTTCGTCTTTGTTTATATGCCAGTAACGGCATTGGGGGCCTTAATTTATATTAAATGTTTCATTTTGATTTGCAACAAAGCACCTCGCGCGCAATGCCCATTTTGGAATTCCTTGCAAAGGGGAATTGAGTTGATTGTATCACCACGCATCAATGCTGAAATTAAATTATTGCACTAAAATGTGTGAAAATTAGTATCGCAAAGTAAAATGTGAACGTGGAATCAGGGCTGGCGACAAATAAAATTTAGAAAATTAAGGCGCTATGAGACCATCAGCAAATATAAAAAAGCATAAGCGCTCAGCCCTGATATGTAAATAAAGTTGAAAACTTCTTAGAATTCGGCCTTGAAAAAATGTGAGACCCTTCGCCCTTTGAAAAATCAAACTCACCCATCAGTAGTATCTTTTAAAAAAAATATATAAATAAACCAGCTAAAGCACGCGCAAGACCAAGCGTCACATCGCCAGTGCGCTTGTAGCGCTCAACATCTTCGCGAAACGCATGAACATAGCGACAATTATCGCGACTGCAGCCTTGGTTCTGAAATTAATCATTAATCGCAAATTTTGTTTCAAAAAACAATTTTATAAAACTTGATTGAACAGAACGATAGAACATTTGAGCGCGCAAATACATGCGTTTGCCCATACGCTCAAGCAAGAAATTCAAAATGTTATAAATGTTTAAACTTTAATCTATGTAATAAGAATACCTGAAAGTCAATACAAAACTGATAAGGTTCATCGGCAGCATTTTGTGCCTTGTTGTCATGTTCTTCTGGATGGTAAAACTTGCAACGGCTTCCCTGAAAATCAAAAAAATGTGTGTATTAGAAATGTAAAAATAACTCTGTTGCAAATATTGTTCAAATAATCACGGCAAACATCCCGATCCTTGCCGTTATCTTTACGGTTTGATCCTTTATCTTCACCATTTTCGCCATTCATGTCTCCCATCGTTCAGCAGATTTATGTAAATAATGAAGAGATTTCTTTATCTATAAGTAGAAAACTTATTAAAATCTAGCCTAAAATGGTGACGTTACAAAAAAAACACAGACTGAAAGTCCGGCAAAATCAATAATTTATGAGAAACTAGGCTCTCCAATATTCAGTCAAACCATATTCTGTCAATAATGCTAAAAATCACGTCTTGTCAATAAGTTTTTGTGGCAAACAAGCGATTTTTAGCGATATTGGCAAAATATGGGATTGCAGAATATGGGGCATGGAATTAGAGTCTCAGTCTATTTCTTGCTCTTTCTACTATTTTCTTCTCTCTTTCTATATACTCTCTTCTTTCACACGTTCTATCACATTTTTGTAATTTCAAATTGCTAACTTTCAAAGTGGACGCATACTTGCCGCATTATAAAAGCAGCATTATCTTTCGTCCAGTTTTGTTCCTTTTTCTATTTTTGTACTGTTTTAATTTCTCGTTTCAGATCAGATTAGTACATATTTATTGGTGCGATGACTAAAGCTGAGCAAATTGTCGAAAACCGGGAGAAGAAGTTGCATAATACTATGCGTGAATTGAAAATTCAAAAACTTTGCTTAAACATTTGTGTTGGCGAATCGGGGGATAGACTTACTCGTGCAGCTAAGGTTTTTTAAAGTTTTCTTTAAGAAATTTTTACTTCTCGTTTAGGTTCTTGAGCAATTGACTGGACAAACACCTGTCCTTTCCAAGGCCCGTTATACCGTTCGAGCTTTTGGTATTCGTCGAAACGAAAAGATCGCTGTTCACTGCACGGTTCGTGGCTCAAAAGCCGAGGAGATTATTGATCGTGGTTTGAAGGTTATTTAACAATTTCATTTCTTTTATAACCGAAAAAACTAGGTCAAGGAATTTGAACTCTACAGAGAAAATTTTTCGGACACGGGCAACTTTGGGTTTGGAATCCAGGAACATATCGACTTGGGCATAAAATACGATCCATCAATTGGAATCTACGGGATGGATTTCTACGTTGTCTTGGGACGTGCTGGAACTCGTGTTGCTAAACGCCGTCGTGCTATTGGACGTATTGGATCTTCTCACCGCGTTACCAAGGAGGAATCCGTTAAATGGTTCCAACAGAAGGTTTAAAATTTTATTCGTTTCCGTTCTCCTCAAATTTTTTTAATTTTAGTACGATGGCGTCATTCTGCCACCAAAACCGAAGGAAGCTCGTAAGGGAGGTGGTCGTCGAAAGCGTTAAATATTTGTTGAAGCTATCTATTCTTTATGATAAAATGATGTCCTCTTGTTAATTAAATTGTTATATCGTTTATCTTTTGTTATATAAAGGATGTATTCCAAAGATTTCTAAAAACATTTGATTTTAATCATGTCTTTTGCTTTAGGGTAAAATGGAGCCTTTGTATGTAAATATTGATTTAGAATCTAGCAATGCTCCACCTGAGGTTTATCAGGAAGAAAATGGCTGGGAAGAGGTTGATTACAGCGAAGTTAAACTCCCTGATGTTCGTCAGATTCAAATACTTGGTCATGGTTCTTATGGGACTGTTTATAAGTGCACTTTTAGGGTTTTTAACTTTTACATATGAAGTAAGGACTGATTAAGTTTAACCATTTAAGGGTCGTCAAGTTGCAGTTAAAATTGCAAATAATTCAGATGATCTTTCTCATTTGTTGGTAGAGGCTAAACATCTGCATAGTTTTTGTCACCCAAACATAGTCAACCTTTATGCACTCTTTCGTGGCGAATCTTCTGGTATCGTGATTGAATTAATGGAAGGTGGATCATTGGATGAATGTATTTTTTTATTATTTTTTAAATATAAATTCGAATATTTTTAGTGTTGCATCTGCATAAGGATCTTACTTTTCAAGTATTTTTTTAAAATAATTTTTAAGGGCACATTGTTTACTGCCACTGTGACTTTGATATTGTTCTAGTACCATTTGATAGAGGACCTCGACTTCTTGTTGCTAGTTATATTCGTTTTTTGTTAACTTACTTTAGTCCGAGGTATGCCGTTCAAAGTCGCGGTGACAGTAAACAATGTTTCTTTTCAATTCAAAATTTTATTTTCAGACTTTTCATGTTCTGAATTGGTCATTGCAAGTATCTAAAGGTCTTTAAACCCTTTTTAAGTTTCAATTTTAATTTCCAATTAAATTTTAGCATTATCATATTTACATTCAAACAACTTTATTCATTGTGATATAAAACCAGCAAAGTAACCTTCCTTTTATTTTTTTTTAAATTTTTCTTTTAAAGCATGCTTCTCTCAAAGGACTACAAAACATTGAAATTATGTGATTTTGGAACTGTTGCTAATCAAAATAGTAATTTATGTGACAACAAAGGCTCTGCTGCTTGGATGGCGCCAGAGGTTTTTCAAGGAGAAAGGTGTTTCTTTACAAGTTTCTTTTTGGAAAAAATTTTTACAGCTATACCCATAAATCTGACATTTATTCTCTTGGAATTTCTATGTGGGAGATGGCAACACGTAAATACCCTTTTGACGACATTAATGAACCTAATCACGTTACAATTTTGTGGATGGTTTTAAATGATGGACTTAGGCCACCAAAAGTTGATAAATTGCCTAAACCACTTATGGAATTGATTGAAAGGTTTTTTTTTAATTTTTGTGATAAAAATTACACTGTTCATTAGGTGTTGGTCTGCTGATCCAAACGATCGACCTTGTTCAGAGGAAATTGAAAAATCATTGGAAATGTTTATGGAGGTGTTTTATTGCTTAATTGGGCGAAATATTTTTATTTTCCTTATTTAGGTCCTTCCAAATACCTACATTCTTCCTTTTGTGAGCAATTGCATTAATTGAATTTCCGAATCTTGATGTTACATAAGAGAAGAAACTTGTTCAAAATTATTTTTTCATTTTTGAAAATAACTTTCTTTCTTAGTATTTATCAAACAGGTTTTTTTAATTTTTTAAAATATTTGAAGTAGGGTTGTTCCCGGGGGGGGGGGGGGGGTGGGCCACGGCCAAAATTTTCGGGGAGGCAGCGCCACGGGGGGGGGGGCGGGGTACAATTCTAATTTGAAGGCGTCATTACACTTGCTTTTACAATTGTTGATTTGTTAGCTAATATTCTCCTCTCACGTACAATTTAATTTTTGAGTAACCCGCTTAACATCATCATCAACTCAAGCTACACTTGACTCTGCCAGAACACAATCCACTGCTTCTCTTACCTCTCTTCCCCCTCCTGAAATTGTGAAATCAAGGCATAAGAATTAAGGTGGTACATACATTAAGATCCGGGATAAGATGGAGATTTTATTTAAAAATTATTTTATAATTCATTAAAAATTTTCTTTTTCAGATGCCACTTTTAGTAAAAACATTTCTTCTACTTTCTTTTTTTTCTATTTCTGGGTTGGTGCGAACAACTCCGATGTTTTGGTAGGAATTAATCTTTCACCGATTGAGCTGAATTTAACAGGAGGACCAATTACTTTAATTCTTGTGATTATTTTAATTGCTACACTATGCTTACTTAATCAAGTAATCGTAAGTTTATTGAACGTGTTTATTTAAAAGTTTCCTTAATTTTATTTACTACAGATATACTACGCTGAAAAAAAAGGAAATCGACGTTGGAAAACAAATTGGTAGTGTTTGAAGTAATTCATCCATTTCATTCTGAGGATCTTGATCTTCGCCTCACCACTACCAATTTGTTTTTCAACGTCGATTTCCTTTTTTTTCAGCGTAGTATATCTGTAGTAAATAAAATTAAGGAAACTTTTAAATAAACACGTTCAATAAACTTACGATTACTTGATTAAGTAAGCATAGTGTAGCAATTAAAATAATCACAAGAATTAAAGTAATTGGTCCTCCTGTTAAATTCAGCTCAATCGGTGAAAGATTAATTCCTACCAAAACATCGGAGTTGTTCGCACCAACCCCAGAAATAGAAAAAAAAGAAAGTAGAAGAAATGTTTTTACTAAAAGTGGCATCTGAAAAAGAAAATTTTTAATGAATTATAAAATAATTTTTAAATAAAATCTCCATCTTATCCCGGATCTTAATGTATGTACCACCTTAATTCTTATGCCTTGATTTCACAATTTCAGGAGGGGGAAGAGAGGTAAGAGAAGCAGTGGATTGTGTTCTGGCAGAGTCAAGTGTAGCTTGAGTTGATGATGATGTTAAGCGGGTTACTCAAAAATTAAATTGTACGTGAGAGGAGAATATTAGCTAACAAATCAACAATTGTAAAAGCAAGTGTAATGACGCCTTAGAATTTTTCAAATATTTTAAAAAATTAAAAAAAACCTATTTTGATGAATATTTTGGGTACTTTCGGTTAAATAAAGGGGAATTTTGATGTTTTTTATTACTTTAAGAGGAGGAAATCATCCAAAATTTTCTTTTTCTAATTTTTGAAAAATTTGAATATTTTGTTTAAATTGGTTTTTTTCCTCTAATTTTTTTCTTTTCTCCAATTACAACTTTTTTAAACTTTTTCTTTTTATATAAAATTGATAGAACATAATCTCATTGCCTTGTAAAAACAACGCAATTTTCTAAATTTAATTTAAAATGGTCAATTGTCCTTATTTTTCTCCCCTTTCTAGTTAAAAATCCCCTGCTGTTTGTTACTGCCTCCCTCTTTTGCCAACAATTTTACGTGAATTTCTTCCCCCTCTTTTTATGAATCTTTCCTCCATTTTGGTTCTACTCTTATTGCTATAATCCTCGACCTTTTTGAAAAAATAACAATTACATACTTGAGGTATTGACTAAATTTTGGCTTTAAAAAAGGCAAATTTTTATTAGTTTTTTGTGGTCTTCCATTGAAATAAAATTTTCTTTCAAATGCCAGTCATTTTATTTAAATAAATAAACTTGTTTTGTGGTCAGGGGAACGCTCTATTTCCTTCCGGTCAATGCCTATATAATCAAATAACTTGGGTAATTTTATTACCTTTATTTTCTTTTTCCTTTCAATTCTTGGCACTTTAATAATAAATCATTTATTTACATTTTTCCCATATTTCCATAGAATTCATTAAATACACTATGTAAACAATTGAAAAAACACTGAAAAAATAGAGAAATATGAGTCGACCAGACAAAACACCTTGCTAGGGTGCCTCCGGCTCTGAGCATTTTAAAGTGGGCAAAAGCACAAATTTAGAGATAGAATTTAATTTAAACTTTGTCTAAATTTAAGGGAGGAGGTTTACATGCCTGAAGCTTTTTTCTATTTAAATTGGGTGGATTAAGGCGAGATTTCCAGGAAACATTTTTTATAGTTTTTCTCCACCCCTTGAAGTTTAATTAATTTACTTGCTTTTAAGACTTCCAAGGGACCTTAAGGGGGCCTTACCTTCCAAGGGGCCTTAAATTTAAAATTTTCTTTTTTTACATGTAAAACCCCCTCATTTTTCAGTTCTCTTCCCTTTATTCTCCCTCTTATTTTTATTGCCACCCGGTAAGAAAAAAATAAAGGGAAGAGGATTTAGTGGCGCGAACAAGTGATTGACTTTCAATAATATTCTTTTATACATCCTGAGAGTTTAAAAAAGCGTCGGAAGGCAACTAACAAAAAAATAAAGCCCTCAACTCTCCCTTTTAGCTTCATCATCCTTATGTTCTTGCCTTCACTCATTTTGGCTATTTTTCTATTTTTTATTTCATTTTAACTTTTTCTCTCTCTTTCTCCTTCCAATCCTTTAAAACGTCTCTTCCTAAAATGCCAACAAATTTTCCCCTTTTTAACATCACATTTAAGCATTTAAATATATAGAGGAGGGAGAGAGAAATGCGCGCCCCGGGGGAATGGAAATAGAGCCCCCCAACTTTTTTAACGGCGTCATTTCCTTCCCCTCCTCTATCTCTCTCCTATTACTTTTTATTCCTTCCGCTATTTGCTTGTCATTATCTGGCCCGTTTTCAAAGGCATCGATGCTTATGGACTTTGCTGCTTCTTCCAATTTTTAGACATTTGGCCCTTTTCTAAATTTGTTTTTAAAAGAAGATTCAAACATTTTTAAGTCAAACAAGAAACTTTTCTGAAGGGCTTTTTATACCAAAATTTTTAAAAAATTTTTAGAAAAATATTTTTGAAATTCTCTGTGATGTCCCTTTTATGGAGAATTACAGAAATTATTCAAAGGCCCATTTTTGTCTTTCTACCTTTATTTTGGTTATTGACAGCCGGTCAACATATTGTCACTGCCGCAGCTTTAGCAACAATTGCAAGACTTTATTGTATGAGTTGTGTTAAAGTGGAAAGTGGTTAGCGAGAAAAAATTTATTTTTAATTAAAAAATTAGGGGGTTGGAGAGGGTTCTTTTAGTTAAAGTTTTGGGGTTTTACGCAAGGGAGTATGGGCTGAATTTTGAAGACAGAGAGCCTTTCCCCAAACTTTTGTATTTTAAATATTTTCAAAAATATTTTTAAATATCATAAATAGATACAACAGTATTAGACCAATTTCGGGTACGTCAAGGTTTGCCTTTGCCTGTATGTGAAATGGAACCTTTAGAATGCGAACCTCATCAAGATACGTGTGTTACAATTTCAATGCAAATTGCGTATAGGTAAAATTTTAAAGGAATTTTTTTGACAAAAGATTTTATTTTTAAAGGAAATATTGGGTTGGAAGTGGTTGTGACCAGAGAGTTAATTATGGTATTTTTAATAAATCTTTTGAATTAAAAAATATTTTTAAAGACTTCCCCATAGAAGGAAGAGATGGATGTATTGAAAAGCCTGAAATTTATAGGTAGAAAAATTTCACAAAAATTTTTGAAAATTTTTTTAAGAAATTTTCTTCCCGGTTCTATGGAAGTAAGGAAAAGTTTGCAAAGATTGTGCCTCTGCTCAACCAATCTTTGTAATGGTGGCAATAATCGCTTTTTACGGTGCTCATTTTTAACTATTTTAATTTTTATTTTCTATATTTTAATTATTGAAAGAATATTTTTATAAAAAATCAGAAAAAATTTCTCTTTAAAATTTATTCACTTTTTAACTGTTTTTAATTTATATTTCACTCTATATTAAATATTTAATTAAATTTGTGTGGCAATTATTAATTAGGATGACAATTATAGAGTGAGATTATTTTGTGCCTTTTAATAATTAATAAAAAATTATTTACATATATTTCTTTTAAATTTAAGATTTTACAAAAAAGAATAGAACGGTCAATTAGATCCCTCTCCCCTTAAGGCTGGACAAATCGTTTCATTTAGTCCAAAAAGTTTTTTTGAAATTATCCCCCAAATAATAATCCTCGTAGCCAACTCAATGGAGACGATTCACTTTCTTCTTTCCCTTCTCCTTTAATCAATCCAACCAAACCAACACCAAACGGCCCATAATCTCCTTTTCCTTTGCCATTCTTGTTTGGATATATTCTTTCTCCATTTTCAACGGCAGAACTTTTAAAATAAAGTTTTCCGGAACGTATTTTTAATTTTTTTGTTTGTGCTTACTATGGTTTGTTTTTATAGTAGAAGGAATTTGGTTGTGGATTTATTCTCGGCTGGGTCCAGTCAATAAATAAAGGAGGAGAATCGCCGCCGTCATAATCATCAAAAGACCTTTTAAATTTAAAATTCAAATTTTTAAATTACCTTAAATTTAAGGGGGCCTTATTTAAACCCCATCTCACTCTCTAATAGAACCACATTTTGATACAAGCCCTGCCAAGAAGAATGTTGAAAAATAGAAGCCCAGGGCTTTAATTAGACTTTATGGTATTTTAATTCTTTACCTTTTAATTAAATTTTTTTCTCCGTCCAGAAATTTAAATAAAAATGAGGAGAAAATAAAGAAATTAATTAAAAAATAATTCATTTTTCAATTAAAAAATACATTTTTCTGTTTTAAAAAATTTTTCAAAATTTCAAATAAAATTAAAACATTTTATTTAAAATTTAGACATCAATCATATAAAATTATTTAAAATCAATTTTCTGTGTTTGTTCCCCGAATTGTTTTCTTTTAAATTTGTTTAAATTCAGGTTTTGAGTTGTCCTAATTAAATTTAAAAAATTTTTGTTGAATTTAAAAATATTTTTTTATCAAAAAAATTAAAAAATTGTTACGCATTTTTACCGAAACACAAAATCAAAAAAATAATGAAAATTTTATTTAATTTATTCTTTTTATTTTTTATTTTATTAATTTTTATTGAAATTAATTCGGCAGAGATAAGGTGAATTTGTGGGGAGGGGAATTTAATTATTTTCCAATAAAAGGTTTAAACGTCAATATCCAATGTTTATTGACTGGACAGCTCCGAGAAGAGGATCTACTCCACAAGGAGGAAATGGTTTTTTTAATTTTTAAAGGAATATTTTTGAAAAATTTTAAATTTTATGTCCCTATGGCCCCTTTGGCGTTGGAATGGTGGGAGTATTGCAAGGAGTGCTTTTTGGTGGGAGATGAGAGAAAAATTAGAGAGAAAATAGTATGCTTAAAGGAGAGATTCTTGCTTCCGGAAAATATGTTTTAAACAGTTTCAGGAACAATTAGAGTATAAAAACATTTCCGGAAAAGGTCAGAGAAGGTCTTTTCCCGTTGCCTATAGTATGTAAATTAGACATTTTCCGGAAGAATCGAGTATACAAACATTTCCGGAAATGTTAGAGAGACTCTCCTCTTTTCCTGTTGTCTATAATATATTTTAAAGTTTTTATTATTAAAATTTATGTTCTTTACAAATAATTAAAAAATAATTAAAATTTATTAAAATGAAGCTTGGTTTTATTCCCATCAAAAATTTTTTAAAAATAAAATTGAGGAAAATATTTAAAGAGAATGAGATACTGGAATGTTTTTTTATAAAAAAAAAGCTTTAAAAAATTTAGTTTTCTTCCTTTAAAAATCATCAAATTATTTAACACTCCGACGTTTTCTTTCCTCCATATAATAGCATTGAATGGGAGAGAAATAACAATTATTTCGAATTCCTTCAAGCGATCGAGTATTTACTGAAAGAGCGTCAAAACCTCCGAGAAAGTTGGAATCGCTTCTTTTATTATTTAAAATTGAGTAAAGACTGAATAAATGACGTTTGTCCATTTCTCGGGGCAAATTGTTGTTTTGTGTTTTTGTTTCCAAGAGTGAATGTTGTTGTTCACTATAAAAACAAGTTTAATGTTTGTTTGGAAAACCTTTTGTTAATGTTTTTAGTATAAACAAGCTTTCCGGAAAATATTTAAATTTATGGAAAAGGTTAGAGAAAGTCTCCTAGTTTTACGTTGTTTCTAATCTTTTAATAAATATAAGCATCTTCCGGAAAACATTCTCTCACATCTCTTCCGGAAAGTGTTAGAGGAAATCTCCTAATTTCCCGTTGTCTCTAATTTCTTACAATAATTTATGAGAAACATTTTCCGGAAAACGTTAGAGAAAATCTCCTAGTTTTCCTATTGTCTATACTCTTATAAGACTTTCCGGAAAACATTTAATTTGTTTGTTTCCCCCAAAAATTAAAAACAACCAACTTATTAGCAGAGTAGACAATATTAATTAAAACCTCGCAGATAACGAGGATTAGTAAATATTTAAAGGTTAGGAACATTTTTATGTTTTTTAAATTTTTAATAGAATCTGATAAGAATTAAATTTAAAAGATTTTTTATTTTACTTTTAAAAAAGGAGAGAATATTTATTTATTTTATTTAAATATAAAACTCCTCCCAAATACTTGACAAAAAGTTTTCTACGTAGTTGTCAACGGTTGAGATAATAATTTATTTTTTCTCGTTTTTAAATCTTCCTTTTCTCAAAATCTTGTTAAATCAAATGTAAAATTTTAATTAAAAAAATTTTTTTTCATTTTATGACATCAAAGATAAATTAATAATTGTTTTTGTTGACGCTAGGGAATGTTTGTTTGACGTTTCCGGAAATGACCTATTGTTTGTTGTTTTAAAAATGTTGCGATGATTTAGTAAAACATTTGTTTTTATATGAAGAAACATTGTTTTAATGAGAATGTTTGATTTTAGTTATACTTTCAGTATTAGGCTGGATACCAAAAGATATTAATCCGGCAAGCTTTACACTTACTAAATAAAGATTTAAATTAAATATTCAAACAAAAATTTTCCTAAAAATAAAATTTTAACAGAGAAAATAAGGCAATTTTTTCATTTCATTTGTCCTTTTCTGTATTTTTTTGCCGCTACTGTAAAAAAATTTTGATTTATTAAATTTTTTTTAAATTCTTTTCCAAGAATTTTCCAATTAAAAGAAAAATTGAACTTTTAAAAAAATCGAAAGGAACAGAGAAACAAGAAACTTTTTCAAAAACAAAAAAGCATGTGATCAGAACATTTAATTTTTTATTTATCCCCACTATATCCCCCCAATCGTTCTTTCATTTTTTATTGATTTAAATCAAAGAAGAATTTGTTCTTTCAATTTTATTTTTTTATTATTTTTAAAAATCATTAAAAATTAAAGAATGGATCCACGGCATCTTTGGGTGAGTAATTTCCTTTTAATTCCAAAAAAATCACAAAAAAGGTCCAATCACTTCAACGAGGACTCGAATTGGAATTAAACGGGGCTCTAAATGAGGCTGAAGATGCTTCCCGAGCGGCAAAAGAAAATAACCGAATCTTGACAGGAGTGGCTAATTGGTTGGATAGGAGGGCTGAATTGCAAAGGGCGGCTGCTGAAATTGATAGAAGACGGCGGTTGGAACATGCAAAAGTAAGGAACTTGGAGGATTTTTTTTCGAATTAGTTGTCGAGATTGTTGGATTTAGGTGGCTAATATCTTTAAGAGTTAACTTTCGATATTGAAGAGACCCGAGGAATCCTGAGGGATTGAGGGAACGTGAAGGGACCCGAAGGAACTTGAAGGGACCCGAGGCAACTTTGTTGATTTTATAGATAGTACCAGGGGGAATTAACTTCAGAATTTTCTTTAAAATTTCTTCGAGCAATATAATCATATTGAAATTAATTCTAGGTCCATACTGAATGGAAAGGAAAATTTTCTGAATTGGAAAAAGAAATGCGCGAAAAACAAGTAAAAATTTCAAAAAAATTTTTTAAAAATTTCTTTTAAAAATTAGACAGCTCTCGAACAAGAATTTCATAATCGAATAGATTCATTAGAAGAATGGCGTAGAATTGAAGATTTAAATGTTGAAAGAGAATGGAATCAAAAACGGTCAGCCTTGGAGTCTTCCGAATTAATTAGTGCACAATTATTGAACAATAAAGAAAGGGAAATTCCAAAAATTGAGGAGGTAAAGGAAGAAATAAAAGAAGAAAAATAAAAATAAGTTTAAAAATAAGTAAAAATTTTGAAAAAATAAATTACTTGAATTTTAACAGATTTTAATGAGAAAATAAAGGAGAATATTATTAAAATTATTTTATCATGTGCAGTGATACTTTTTCGTATATATCGACGAAGGATGAACCATCTTTAGGTATTCTTGGTATCATTCGATAGAGCATAAAATTGGCTTCAAGAAAAGCCTAAAAGCTAAATTTTTAAAAATTTATACAAAAATTTTATGGCCAAAAGAAGGTCGAAAATTAAAAATTTTTTATTGATTTTTTTAAATTTTTTGCTTCCAACTTTTTTTTGTTTTTAATATAAATTTATCAATTTAATTTTGTTTTAAAGCTAATTTAATTCTCTATTTAATAAAATTTAGAAGAAATTAAAAACTTCATTTATTCCAAAGTTATGAGGCCGAGACTCAGTTGAGGTCTAGACCCCCAAATAAAGGACACTTTCCCTAAGATTTATTTTTAAAATTTAATTGGAAAATTATTTTTTGTTTACTTAGTATCAATTTCATTTATTTATTTCTTGAAAATAAAGGAGAAAAATTCCAATTTCCTGTTTGCCATCAAATAATCCAATTTTCAATCATTTAATATATTTTTTTCCACTTTATTTTATTACTTCCCACGTATTTTATTTTAATTTTTATTTGTTTCCAAATTAGGCTAAAAATAATAAAAATGGATTGTTTTTTAATTTAAAATATCTAAAAAAAGATTTTTGTGTTTTTATTGTCTTTTAATGGGTGAAAATGCTTAAAAATTAATTAAATTGTAATTAAAGTTAATTAAACTTAATTAAAACTACTAGATTTGTTTTGTCTATATTTTTGTTTATTCGTGACCTATTTTGAAAATTTCTTTTTTATAAAATAATTTAAGACTTGAAATATTTGTTTGAAACCAAATTTGGCAAGATAAGCATTATAATTTGTCAGAAAAAATTTTTTCGAAAAATTTTTTGAAAAATTTAGGTGTATATTGAAGGGATACCTATTGCTGTTATTTTAAGTTGTTAGATAATTCCTGTCATTGCTTTATGGGTATACCTGTTCTATATACCAGTTGAAAACTTAATTCGAATCTCTTTTGACATGTTTCAGCGTTTTTTTTAAAGATTCGAAATTTTTGTGATATACGGGGAGAAAGAGGATAAGGTCACCACCAGTAATAATTAATTATTCTTTATTATTTTTTTCTTCAAAAAATTCCAAAAAAATTTTTTTCTGTTTTTTATAAAGACACGGAAGTCTTTTAACTAGAAAATGTCAAAAATATTATTTTTGATATAAATATTTTTTATTATTTTGTTTTTTTTGCATATCATCCTTAATATACTTTATTACTTCCGTCCAAGTCAATATTAATTTAAATAAAATATATCCCTTCTATTTACATTTATTTTTAAAAAAATATTATTTGCATTTACTCATCCTTCAAAAAATACTTTTACAAAAAAATATTTTTCCTTTTAAAATTTTTTAGAATTAAGTTTGACGTTCATTTACGTCTACTTTAATGTACTTCTAGGTATCCTTCTCTCCTTTTTTTTAAATAAAAATATTATTTTTTTAAATTAATTTTATTTTTATGAGGAATTCTCGGCACTCCTTTTATTTTTGATTTAATTTTTGCAAATTAATTTTGACATTATTTTTAAGATTTATTTTTATTTTTATGGGTGTGGGTAAAAAAATAAATATAAAAATAAATTTAATAAAAATACCTATATTTATTTTTGGTTTTTATTATTTTGCTAAAAACAATGAATATTTATTAGATTTATGAAATTATTTGGCTTGCGCAGTTAAAAGAATTTTTTAAAAATTTTTATTTTAATTCCATAGGTCCACGTATAAGGAAGGAGCCGACATAAAAAGCTTCCTGATTACAGCAAATTGGAATCCCGATCCAGAAAAGGACGTCGGGAATTTTAGATTTAGGGAATCAGTACACGGCTCGTTACGGTATAGCCCCCTCCCTAACAAGTACCCTCACCAGTGAGAGATTAATACAAATAATTACTCAGGGTAATTATTTTACGTCCATTTACGTCTACCATACTTGATGTACTTTTTAATTTATTCAAAGAAAATCACTTTTAATTCCAGGTAATTTCCACAGGTCCCAGAATTAGTGGAATTTTAATTTTTAAAAAGTTTTTTACTCTATAAATTCCCCCCAATACACTTTCGCGGAATTTTTATTATTTAATTTTCCTCTATATGGAAATTATAAAAATTTATTTTTTGACTCCTTTAATCAATTTAATTTTTAATTTAATAAAATAAATATAAAATAAATTTAATTTTAAAATTAAATTTAATTCAAAGAAAATCACAAAAATATTTTTTAAATTATTGTTTCAATTAAATATCCTTAAATTAATTTAATAAAAAAATATGGGTTTTTATTTAATGGGCGTGCCATTCCCCAACGCCTTTCTTCTAAAATAGTATATCCACTTCAGTCCTTCACGGCCACTCCCGACTTTTTTTTCTTTTTATTTTTAATATTTACATGAAAAAAAAATTTAAAAATTTAAAATTTTCTAGAAATTTTTTAAAAGATTTTTAAAAATTTTCTATAAGGGAGGGGGTCATTGTCCCTTTTTAAATAAAAATATTAATTATTTAGTCTAAATTTTTTAAATTTTTTTTTCGAATTTAATAAAAAAATATTTTCTTTTATTTAATAATACCAAGAATACATATCTTTAAAATCTTTTTTTAAATATTTTTGAATATTTTTTTTTAATTTAAATTTTGCCGGAAGCTAATTGGGATTAGCTATAAATTATTAAAAAAATTTTAGCTAATTAAGAGTACTCTCTATTTAGGTCTTATTTAAAGGCATTTAACTTAAATCTGAATTAATAATTTTTTGCTTGCGCAATTAATTATTTTTTAACACCTGCTTAAATTAAACGATAATAATTATTTATATATAAGAGTTGAGGGGCAAAATACCGTCTTACAAAATACCGTTTTGACGCTAGAATTGGATTTGCGTTGATATTAGGTTATTTCAATATCTTTGGCTGCTAGTACTTGATTAGTTCTACGCTTCTACGTCTAAAAATTTTATTTTAACACTTTTTATTCTAAACGAAATGGCCGGTAATTATTGTTTTAGTGTGTGGACGGTATTTTGTCGGACGGTGGGTTGTCCTGACACTACATATTAAAAAATATATTATTTTTTAAACGACGTTTTTCCGCCTTAATTAATTTTTAATAGATTATTTAAAAGTTCTTTTTTAAAAAAATATTTTTTAAAAATTAATTCAAGCATAATCAATTTAATTTGGATTAATTTTTACTCAAAAATTTTTTTAATTTTTAAAGGAATATAAAAATAAATTATATTTTTAAATCCGCCTCCAAAAATGCAAACAACTAAAATTTCAATGTCTTCTCTTGCCGCAATTTTAATTTTAATTTGTTCTTTGTTGGCTTTAAATTTTGTTAAAGGAGAACAAAATAATGAACAAAAGGTTGGTAATTAAAGTTTAATTTGAATATATAGGTAGTTAATATTGGAGGGAGGATGAGTTGGTCGGTGGTTAAGTTGGTAGAAGTCCCGCCTGTGGGGTAACTTGGGTTCTGACTGTGCTGGGTTCGAATCCCGTGGGTTACTTTTTGAGTGTTTGTGGGCAATAAACTTTATTTATTTTTTTCAGATATTTTTTAAATTAAAAATTAGACTTTTATTTAATTTTTTGTAGCACTGGTACTTGTAATTTTAAAAGAAAAAATTTTTATTTTTATTTAATCAAAATTTCCTCCAGTTTTTTTGTTTATTTCAATTCCACCTAAATATTTTTGGGTTTAAAAAGTTTAAAAATTTTAAAAGAAAAAAATAAATAATAATTGAGTAGTTGCTATAATTCCCTAGACAATTTTTAACAATTTTTATATTTTTAAAAGTTTGTCCAAAAATGGAGGGAATGACGTTTTTTGCTTTTCTTTTGCCCTAAAGGATAATAAAAAGGGGATTATTTATACACTTATTTACAAAAATATTTTTATTTGAATTTCTTTTTTATTTAACGAGACGGTAGGGGAAGATAAAAAGATGAAAAAATAAAAAAAAATTTTGTCCGCAAAAATTTGCGGACAAAATTTGCGGACTTTAAAATGTCCGCAAATTTTTAATTTTTTAAATAAAAATTTTTTATAAATTTTTTAAATTTTTCAAGGCAAATCTAGCCAACGAAGACTTGGAACAATTACTAGAAAAACGATTTTCTCCCAGGCAATTTGCCTTTGCCAAAAGAGGAATGAGGAATTTTGCTTTTGCAAAACGTTCATTTGGTGATAATCCTTTTGGAAGTAGAACATTTGCTTTTGCTAAAAGAGCTGCTGAAAATTTTGATGAAAATAATGATATCAAGTAAAGAAAAGAGATTTTTGTTTTGATCGAAAAATTTTTTCTTCTTTAAAGTAAACGTTCAAGCCAATTTGGAGGAGAAAACAATTTTGCCAGATTTGCTTTTGCAAAGAAAAGTTTAAGAAATTTTGCTTTTGCTCGTTGATATTTTAAATTAAAATTAAATTGATTTTTAAAAGAGATTAAAAAAATTATTGGATTAAAAAAAAGAAAAAATATTTTTTTTATTAATTTTTTGTGTGATTTTTTCTTTTCTCTCAATTTATTTTTTTCCTTTCCCAACAGCACTTGGATATCTATTTTATTTTCTTCATTTTTATTGTTAAAATGTGAAGAAATTGAAAAATTTTATTTAAAATTGTAATTTTTATAAAATAAAAAATGTTTACTCTTAGCCGGAATCGAACCTCTACCCATTCTCTTTAAATAGGTTTTGTAGTCAAAGACGTTATCCACTAGACCAAAAAAATTTACTTCCTACAGAGTAAACCCAAAATATCACCAATTAAAAAATCAAAGGGATGAAAATATTTTTGAAAGATTTATTTGTTTTTAACTCATTTTTTCATCTTTAATGTCTAAAAGCTTTTTTTCTTTCAAAATCTGTTTACCACACATTTAAAAATACTTTTTTTTCATTCCTTGGTCTTTAAGAGAAGATTTGTTGTTGATAAAAGAGAAGAAGAGAAGCATATGTCCTCCCTCTTTTAAAAGATGATCAGGGGAGGATACTTGAAGCTTCGATCGAGAAAAGATATTTATTTACAAAGATTTTAGTGTAACAAAAACTTGCTTTTATTTTAAAAATATTTATTTTTAGCCTTCTAATTTTCCCTCAAAAAATTTTTTCGAATGGCCCAACCAATCGAAATTACCCATGAATGGACAGCCCAACAATGGGACTGGCCTTTACAACACAACGACGGGGTTGTTCGTATTCATGATTTGCCCAATCGTTGGGAAGTTGGTCTAGACGTTGCCTATTTTACTCCAAACGAGATTGAAGTTTGAAAATTTTCTTAAAAATCAAAAAAAAATTAAAAAAGGTTAAGGTTGTTGGGGATCATTTAAACATTCATTGCAAACACGAATCGCGTAGTGATCAACATGGGTCGGTTAGTCGTGAAATTAATCGTAGCTATAAATTGCCTGACAATGTGAATATTCAGACTATTAAGGTAAATTAAAGGGGGTGATATTTTGGGTGGTGACATTTTGGGTTGGATATTTAATTTTTTAAATGTCTGCAAGTTTTTAAAGGTTTTGAATGCTCCATACAAGAACAAAAATAATTTGTGAATGTAAATAGGAAGAGAAAGAATCATAAAATATTTTAGGAATTTTTTGAAAAATTTGCGGATTAAACTTGCGGACTTTTTAAAAATTAAAAATAATTTTTAAAAATATTTTTAAAGTCACATCTGACTCACAATGGAGTTCTACGTGTTACTGCTCAAAAATAGAGAATAATTGAAGAAAATATGAAGTAAAAATTAAAAAATAAAATTGAGAAAAATTTAGAAATAACCTAATTTTAATCAATTATTTTTTTGCTTCTTTATTAATCTAATATTATTTTTTTGATTTTTTCCTTGATAAAACTAAAAAAGCCCAACTTTTGTTCAAAAAATAAATTTTAATTAAAAAACCTTTTAAAAATAATTTCCAAAAACAAAAAAATTCTCTATACAACATTAGCAACAATTGAAGGAATTCCCATTAGAATGAGCCTAAAAATCTAAATAAATTTAATTTCCTTTAAAAAAATCTTACATTTTCAATTTCCACTGAATTAACAAACGTGCAGCATTATTTAGAGGTTGTAGAAGTTGTGAACAATACTTGAAAATTTGAAAAATAAAAATTTTTTTTAGAAAATATTTTTACGTCTTTGGGTGAAGGCAGCATTTGATAAGACTTTGATCTTTCAACAAATCGTTCCAGCGTAGAATTGTTTTGACATCCTTCAATCTCTGCTGTTATTTCTTTAGGTGAAGTTTCGTTTGTGTTAGGCTTCCATAAAAGCACCTGCATTGAAAAAATTTTTTTGTCAGATTTGCGGACAATATTTGCGGACAAAATAAAACTAAGATTTTTTGAATTTCTTTTTGATTAAACCAAATTTTGCCCTCCTACTTATAAAAAAATTTCGTTTTATTCCCAGGGAAAACAATCAACCAGCTCAAAATTTGTCCACAAGTTTTATGTAGCGAATAGTTCACAAGCACAGCCAACACTCAAAGCACAGTAAAAACTTCCTCCCCTCCTATATTTCCTGCTCTCTGGGGAGAGGTAAAGCTCCAAATAGTAAATTCAAATAATAAATGATTACCCGGAAAAATTAGTGGTAAATTGCGGACTTTATTTGCAGAAATCGCTAGGTTTTTATTGGGTAAATATTATTAGCCCAGAGTGATTCAGTGATCTAATTGACAAATCCAGGTCACGTTGAAGAATAATCGACCGGTCAGTCCACTATTAGATTCTCTATTTAGGATGTACTCGGGACCCAGTCAACAGCAGGATAGGTCAGGCCATTCGAAACTTCAAACTTTTTTCGACCAGAAATCCATTCGAAGAGCTGAAACCCCGATCCAACATTTTCTTCTCAACACGTCCCATCCCTAGTCTACATGTTTCTCCCTTAAACCTCGTTATACCCAAAACCTTTCCC
This sequence comes from Meloidogyne enterolobii, assembly GCA_963681835.1. Lineage (NCBI taxonomy): Eukaryota > Metazoa > Nematoda > Chromadorea > Rhabditida > Meloidogynidae > Meloidogyne > Meloidogyne enterolobii. Next base: position 318,710 of record CAVMJV010000139.1, read on the forward strand.
ATTTTAAATTAAAATTTAAAGGATTAAAACCTTAACATCAAATTGACCAGTATCCTTCTCCCTCCATAATTCCAAAGTTAAACAGGTAGAGTACTTCGGGTAACCATCCTCATCATAATTCGTTTTGTTTAGACCCAAAGCTGCAAAAATAGCAATAATTGTGCTGTCGTGCTAAAAAATAAAAAAATTTCTGTTCCTTTTTAATTTAAAAAATAAACCGCAGAATAAGCAAAATAGCGCATTTTGTTCATCCATTTACACAAGGGCGTCCCTATTGGCGATTTTCTTCCTTCTATTTCTCTGTCAATTTCCTTTACAGAATTCATCCGCTTTGAACAAGCCAACTTCTCCTGCATATTTGTTATAAATTTCCATAAGATTGGCCCGCCCAAAATTTTTGGAAGTTCTTCGCGAAAGTTGGCATCACCCAGAGGTTTTAAATCTTTAAAATAAATTTGGAAAGAGTATGAAGGAGGGGATATTTACGGACAAAAAAACCAAAAAATTCTGTCCGCAAAATATCGAAATTTTTTGCGGACAAACTTTTTCTGCCCGCAAGTTTATCTTGACAGTCCGAAAAATTTTCTAAACAGGAATTCAACAAATAAATTTCTCCACAAAATTTAAAATAATTACCTAACCCAACCATCCATCTTTCTTGCAAGTTGTCAAGTTCAGCAATCGCATCCAAAAGTGTCTGGTTCCCCTCTGCCCAGTCTACCAATTTTTTTCCTTTTAATTTCTTTTTAAAATTAAAAGAATTCGTTTTTAATCAAAAAAAACCTCAATATAAAAAGCATCGTTAATCATCCACATATCGAAAGGGTCAAGATTCTGTCCCGTCTTTTCACTCAAAAAATCGAGTAGCCATTTGTATTTAATCAAAGTCGAGTTGTATTCTTCTGTTAAAGTTATCCGCTCTTTTATTTGTTCAAATCGTTTACATTCCGATTCTCCAGGAGCCATAAAATCTTCGTTTCCTGGGAGTGAATGTATAGCTATTGGGAAATACCATCCTGGCCATTTGTTTGCGCCCAAATCCTTTGGGTATTCATCATCATTTCCGGGGCCGTAGAACCCGATAAAATTCTAAAAAAAAATTTTTCGGACAAGGAAATTTTTGCGGACAAATTTCTTTGTCCGCAAGTTTATTTTAAAGTCCGCAAATTTTAAAAAATTAAAAAAAGATTTTTTTAACTAACCGATATAGCACTAGTTAATGTTCTATTCCAGTCTGTACTTCTAACATAAATTTCGTGACTATTATATCGAGGACCAACAAATTTCAATTCCTCTATATATCGCTGTCTTAGTCTTCTTCCCAACTCTACATGTTGAGCCATTCCTGTCTTTAAAAAATTTTTTTGAAATTTTTTAAGGTTAGAGAACCTACAGGTGTTAATTGCCCCCATCCTTGAGGCCAATCCTTCTCTTGATATTTATCCGTTTTGAAGGTTTTTGTGGGTGAACGATCACCGTGTCTCCACAACTAAAAAATAAATTAGAAAAAATTATTTTTAAAAAACCAGAAAGGAGCCAAAATTTTAAAATTTTCTCTGTAGGTCAGAGAAAGTCTCTTATTTTACATTGTCTCTCAACATGATTTTTCGGCGCAACTTTTCTGCGGATTTTTACCTAGTCCTCAAAAAATCCGCAAAATAAGTCCGCAAACAATCCTTACAAGTATTTTCAAAAATTAACTTACAGCTTGAACCAAAACAAGTTCACTATTTTCATTTGAAGTGCCATTAGTACAACAAACAAAAATTGTTAATAAAATCCAAAGGAAGGGGAGTAAACACTTCATTTTGGAGAGGTAATAATTAATTTTTTAAATTAATATAAATGATAAGGGAGAATTTTTAAGAATTAAAATATTCCTTATCTTAATTTAAAGTTGTGTCTGTCGACTTTTTATCTTTTCGGAAAATTTTTTTGGAATTTTTTTCTAACCTTTTTTTTTCTATTTTTATAATAAAATAGAGAAAGTCCACAAAAAAAGTCCGCAAAATTCAATGATAAAATTGGAGGGACAAGTTGGACTCGTAAAACTTTGTGATTGATCCCTAGACCAGAGAAATTTTTAAAAATAAATCCAAAATATAAATTTAAATATTTTTTATCCTATACCAAAAATAAATTAGATAAATATAAATTAACAAAACCTTTTGGAGTAGGGAATTTGGGGGGAAGGGAGGGGAAATTTTTTAAATAATTTAAAAAAAGGAATTAGGTAAATAGAAAGGTGTGGGGTTCTTAACAAAAAAAAGAAAACCGAAAAGACAAGAAAAAGAATATATTATAACACAATCCAAAGACCAAACAGAAAATTGTTTCTTTTTAGAATTTATATAAAAAAATTTTCTTCTTCAATTTTCAATGCCTCTAAGCAGGAAGTTGCATTTTTTGCCTACAAAAATTTTTTTTAAAAGTATTTTCGATTAATTAGAGTTTGAACCTTTCAATTTTCCAGGTCCGGTATTCGGGGTTTTCTGTTTAAGACTGACCGGGGTATCCGGGCTACCAAAAAACCAGACATTAAAATATCCGGTTTCCGAGCTTCTACAGGCCTCAATAATTTCAAAAAAAAATTAAAAAAAAAAAACACGGATACACTGCCCAGGTTCGAACTCTATTAAAAATCAAAAAATCATACTCTTGTTGAACAACTCTAGTCACATAAAGATAAAAGAAGTCGGCATAAAGAACGGTCTGGGCCACTCCAGCAACCAAAGCGATTACATCCAAATGATTTTCTGAAAGGAAAAAGATTTTTCTGAAACTTTTTTAATTTAAAAAATACCCATATAATATCTGTAGACCCAATTGAGAATATAAAGGCCTCGATAACTTCCTGAAAAAAATTTTTTTTGAAATTTTTAAAGAATTTTCTACCCAAAGCAAAAAGATAATGTGCAGTAATTGTTTCAGCTGATCCTGTCTTTGAAAGCATAAAAAGTTGGGGCATTATAGCCACAGCCTCCAAATAAATACTGAAAGTCCAAAGAACCTTAAATTTAAAATTTTTAAAAAATTTCAAAAAAAATTAAAAAAAAACCTCAAAAAGCGTAAATTCGTGGTTAATCAGCAAAGCAAGTACCACGCTTGGAACCAATAAAATTTCAATTCGAAAAGTGTCGTGGTTTCTAAAAAATAAAGTTTAGAGGAAAGAGAAAGAATTTTTAAATAAAACCGATCATAGGTAGCTCTAAATCTGAAAAACATGAGATAAATAGTAGCCACTGACGAAGCGACAAAGAAAATCTAAAAAAATTATTTAAGGTTTTTTTGGGGGAGTTTTATTCAAATTTATTGAAAATAGATGTTGTTGATGTGTGTCCTAGTGGTTAGCGTTCTGGATTTTGAAGGTTTAATTTGAGGGTCCGAGTCCGCTTGGGGGAGAAGTTATTTTTTGTTGTCTTTTTCCCTACTTTCCCATTAAATACCTTTTTTAGTTGTGCAAAAGACCTTTGCCAATTTTTCTGTGATACCTTAGAAATCAAAACTGCGAAGGAAAAAATTTCAGCAACACCCTAGTGGTAGTAAAAATGTATTTCAAAGAAATATTCGCAACATGGTCAATTCGGGCCCTTCCAACGCCCAAAAAATAAATCCGTATCCTAGAGGTTAGCTTAAAATTTAAACAAAAAATCCAAAAAAACCTTCATAGCAGTATTGTAGATTGAAACAAAATTTGTAAAAAGATCCAAATAACGCGAAACGAAGACAACAAAGAAAAGAACTTGTGAACGTCCAGAAATTCCTTTAATTAATTTTAAAATAAAATTCTCGATTAAAAAATTAAAAAAAACCTGCACAAGATTTTGTTTTCCAAATTTTCCATAATAAAATTAAAATAGCCAATAAATGGGCTGAATCGCCCGCAAGTCTAAAAATATTCATTTTTCGTAATCTAAAAGAGAAAATTTTATCATTCAAATTAGAATTGATTGTGAATATAACAAACCGCAATTACCGCTAAAAGATTTTGTAGTTCCACGTGTGCTTGCAAACATTAAATTAAGCAAAAATGGAAATGGGGGTAGAGGACGCTTGAGTATCGGGTGATTCAGTATAGAGGGTATATTTTGGGTCATAACTTTTTTGATTCTAGACCGATTTAAATAATTTTTATATCAATCGAAAGCTCTGAATGTGAGGAGTATTTTATCTAAGGGGATTGATTTGATCAGACGATTCTACAAAAAGTTACAGCTGAATAAGTGCGGGCAATCGTGATTTTCGATAGTTATTAGGCTCTAACTTTTTGTAGGATATTCGGATCTGATCAGTCCAATTATGAAAAAGATACCGCATCTCGAGACCTTTCGAATGATATGAAAATTACTCGAATCGGAGCAAAATCAAAAAAGTTATGGCCCAAAATATGGCCTGGAAACTGAATCGGCGAACTCGCAGATACTGAAGCGTCCGTTACCGTAAAAACAGGACCAAATGTCATGGGTAGGGGACGATTCAGTATCGCCGATTCAGTATCGCCAATTCAGTATCGCCGATTCAGTATTGGCCGATTCAGTATTCGTTCTTTTTGTGCATAACTTTTTGCTTGATAAATATTGTGGGAATTATTATATATGATTTGATAGGCCTTGGGGTGCTGCATCTTTTTCATAATTGGACTGACCTGATCTGATCACTCTACAAAAAGTTATCACTGATAAACGACGTCACAGGCGTAAAAAATCGGTTTTCACGCTGTAACTTTTTTTGTGATCATCAGATCTTATCGGACTAATTAAGAAAAAGATGCCGAATCACGAGACCTTTCGAATGATATGAAAATTATTCAAATCGGTCGAATTTCAGGAAAGTTATGGCCATATACTGAATCGTCGGATACTGAATCGGCGATACTGAATCGGCTATACTGAATCGGCGATACTGAATCGTCCTTAACCGAAATGTCATTTATTAAAATTAAATAAATAAAATGCCAATTTAGTAAATAAAAATGCAAAAATTTAAATAATTTTTTCAATTTTAAAATTTTTAAAAAAATTTTTTCTGATTTTCCCACCCTCAGTTTGTCTAAATCACTTTTTTTCTTTCTTTTAAATTAGCCATGAAGTATACCCACGCAATAATGCTACGATTTCCAACATCACTAAAATTTGAAGATAAGAAGATGAAAAATAAAATTGATTTGGCTTTAGCAGCAAAACAACATCAAGATCTTAGCGACACTTTGAGAGAGGTTTTTTAAAAAAATCTTTTTAAAATTAAAAAATTTTTAGTCAGGCGTTGAAGTAATCGAATTACCTCCGGAAGAAGACTGTCCTGTTCAAAATTTGTTTGCTGATGATATAGCTATTTTAATTAACGGGACAGCTTTATTAACTAGACCAAAAAGCCAAAATAAGAAAAATTCGACAACTAGAGCAAACGAATTTATTGCCCATTTAAATGTTTTGGCATGGCAAGTTATGGATACACCAACACATTTGCATGGAAAACAGGTTTATCTTGAAGGTTCTGATGTTTTATTTACTGGAAAGGAAATATTTGTTGGGATTAGAAAAAATGGAACGAATACTGAGGGGGCGTTGGTAAGTGATTTTTTAAAGGAAAATTGAAATATTATAGTTAATATTTATCAAATAAGTTATTAGTGTTTTGTGGTGTATTGGTTAGCGGTTTAGATTTTGATCGATAGGGGTCTATGGTTCGAGATCGTTTGAGTGTCATACGATTTTTACTTGTGAAAGCTTTGTTTTTGGCTGTCTTTTTTCCATCCTTTAAAATCTAAAAAATTTTTTTTGGATTTTTAAAACTGATTTTTAAATTGAATAACCTATTAAAATTTTCAGCACGTCGCCAAAACTTTTGCTGACTTTTCTGTTATCCCAATAAATATTGGAAGCAATTTGCCACTAAAATCTCGTCTTTCGGTTGCAACAAATGATGTTTTGGTTATTGGGAAAGATAAGGAATCGCAAAATATTTTACAGGTTTTTTTAATTTATTGGAAATTAGATTCTTTAATTTTTAGAGAATTGAAAGAGACGCAACTTTTCGCTATAAAGTGCTTACAATAGACAATGAAGAAGCAATTACCTGTTTAAATGTGAATAATCGACTACTTTTTCGTCATGATCTTAATGAAATGGTTTTTTAAATTTATTATTATATAGAAACTAGGGTTGGTCCCCAATTCCCCGGCCGAAGATAATGATTTTTGGTTCATTCTCCGTCTTCGGTCCTAGGAATCCACGTTCCCTCGACATTCCCGTTCCTTGCAGTCCATTCCTCGACAACCCCGTCAGTAAATCCACTTGTTCACGGACATCCTCTTTCCCGAAAAAGTTCTCGATGGGCCGGGACTAACTTTTATTTAGAAAACCCTAATATTTAAATTTAAGAAATTTGGAGTTCTCCAACCTCCAGTCGAACTTTGGGGTGTAACAATGGAAGAACTTAACAAATTGGGCTCTCCATTTACCCGTTATTGCTTGTTGATTAACAAACTTTCTGCAAAAAGGCATGATTAAAATATCCTTTATAGCAACTTTTTAAGCATATCCTTTTCTCCCTTTCTTTTACCATTTAATCAAATCTCGTTAAAACCCACAGCGCTTTCTAAATGTTAAAGTAGTTTAGAACAAAATTGAAAAAGCAGAAAATCCGCAAGTTTTGTCCGCAAATAACTGGATTTTTATTTAAAGGGTTTACTAACAATGTAAATATGTCCAAGTTTATGTTAGTTCTGTTCTAATCTACTATACTTTTTAGAACAAAAATAACCAAAATTTTTGTATTTTTCAAATTTCTAAGTTTACCATTTCGACCCCTTCAGTATTAATATTTTTATTAATTCTCATTTTTAAGCTTTACAATACTCCATTTATTTTTGTAAGGTCTGGAAAATATTTTTAAAATTTTTGACTATTTTTTCAGCTCTTACATTCTTTTTTTAATCGAATCTCTTTTTTTCTTCTCTTTAATTTTAAAAATATGTGCACATTTATTCAACAAATATTCAATATTTTAATAAAAAAATACCTCAAAAAACACAACCACAGACAATTTATTTTTTTAAATTTAGGTAAAAAATAAGTATAGTGTCAAAAATGTCAATATATATTTTTCAAGTTTAGACATAGCCAAAAATAAAGACTAATAAAAATAGTGAATAATCGAGCAGGAGGAAGAAAATAGACAAAAATGTTTTGAAAACATACTAGGTTTGGAGATGAGATTTTTCCAAAGGACGTGTAGGGCCAGGGATGTCACTGGTTTAAAAAAAGTCCGGGGTTCGGGTCGTGTACGTTAGCTGTTTAAGAAGGAAAAAAGTGAGGCGTGTTCTGGAAAATTTCTAGGATCAGGTTTCTAGGCGGAAATTCCGAGTGACATCCCTGGTAATGATAGGTAGAGGGATTGGATAAAATGAAAATTTGTGTGAAAATGAATAAAATGGAAAACTAGGGATCTTTTAGAAGAAAGAATACATTGAGTTTGTCAAGAAGGAAAGAGTTTTCTTCAAAAAACATTTCGAGGGTGATATTCCCTTCCCTACTCCCATACATTAAATACTCTAATTTTGAAAAAAACCTTTCCTCCTTTTATATGTAGTGAAAAATACATTTATATATCAGTGTCCTTGAGGTGAGCTCCTCTCTTCATCTCATCAAGTTATGGCTGATTAAATCCGGCAGGTTGTGGGAATGGTTGATTAACTTGTGGACTCCATGCAGGATCCTGTCCACCTCCACCAATATTTCCCATCATTGTGTCACGATCAGCTCTAGAAAATTTTTTTTAAGTTTCTAATAAATAAATCTTCCTTACTTCTTCCCAAGCGCCATAAATCCATAAGCGAAACCAGCAGCAATAATCATTGCAGTGCCCAAAACTGTTCCCAACTCGAAACAAATAAGACATGGAATCTGTGAAAATTGAAGAAAAAATGTCAAATCTTTAAAAAAACTTACAGCTCCCATAATGCAGTAAAGCGCAGCTTTTTGCCAGTAGGCTCTTGACTCGGAAAACTGAGCAATTCGTTCAATAAAATCAACAAAAGCACAACAAAAAGGAGCTTCCAAAGCAACAGTCAAAAATCCGGCAGCTCTAAAAAATTAGAAAAAAATTAAAAAAAAAATATAGAAAAAAATACAGCTGTAAAAGAGAAGCAATAGCACATCGAGGACTTAAAGTCAAAAGTCCCAACACAGCAAAAAACATGGCGACAAATCCTCCAATAATTCCAAGTGCTTTTGCAAGGAATCGTACCCACCAAGGAAATCTTTGAAAAAATACAAAAATATTTTCAAATATCGTAAATGCTCTAATACAGTCCCACTCTCTAATAAACGCCCATATCTAAAGACCATTTAAAGGGATTATTAAAAATAGAAAAGCCCAAGGCTTTCATTAGAGCATTTACGGTAAATTTAAAAATATACCCGGAATTTGGATCATGTTGTTGTTTCATTGAATCTGAAGCTGAAGACGCTGCTTGCCCAAATTTGCCTGGTAGTAAATTTTGCATCTTTTCTTTTTAATTTTTTGAGTAATCAAAAATCTAAAAAATATAAAAAACATGAGTCAGAACAAAAAAACTAATTTTGGGTAATAGTCTCGTTTCCCAGCCCCATTTTTTCCTCCCAATTTTCTACCCTATGTTTGTACGGAATGGTCAAATTTTCCCCTTTCTTTCATCAAATTTGCCTTTCCATATTTTGCCTAAAAACAATCAAAAAGATTAATTTGTGATATTTAAAAAAATATTAGAGTAATGAGAAGAATCATTTTCCCAATTAATAAAAATGGAAGAACTAAAGAATTTCAAACCTATTGATTTATATGAAAAATTACGTTTGAGTGATAATGATTTCGATGCATGGCTTGAGAAGCTTGGACTTCTTCATGGAAAGAGAACTTGCTACAAATGTGGGGGTCGAACAACAATAAGTGTTAAGAATGACGAAAGATATGGATGTTGGCGGTGTACAACCAGAAATTGTAGAGCAAGACAAGGTTCTTTTTTTCAAGTTTTTTAAAAAAATCTTTACTCTAAGGTTATTTATGTGGTACCTTCTTTGAAGGTACGCATCTGACCACAAAAAAACGATTTGGCAATATTGAAAATGTTTTTTATAATTTTTGGCATCATGTCTCACTTTTTTATCCTTGTGAAAGAAATGAATAAAAAATTAATCTTTTTGATTGTTTTTAGGCAAAATATGGAAAGGCAAATTTGATGAAAGAAAGGGGAAAATTTGACCATTCCGTACAAACATAGGGTAGAAAATTGGGAGGAAAAAATGGGGCTGGGAAACGAGACTATTACCTAATTTTGTTTAGTAAAAACCGATCGCCCTTCTTCTAGCCACGCAAAAAATTAACAGTTAAGTGATGTGGAAACCTCGGTCTCGAGGAAAAAAAACGACTTGAAATCTCGAAATTAACTCGCTGGACAACTTATATTTTGCGAGATGGACATTTTGCCAATAAGGCTAAAATTCTCATTTTGTCTATGAATTTGTTGACAAAATGTCGATTTTTACCCTTATTGGCAGAATATGGAATTGGCAAAATATGTTGACAGAAACTCTCCTGAGTGAAAATAGTGTGTAAAAATGAGAGACGGGAAAAGAAAAAGGAAATAAACGTTTTGCCAAAATAAATATTTTTTGCTAATTTTTAGCAACTTTTAAAAAATAAAAAATGGGCTCATTTTTGTTTTTTTGGATTAAAAATTTTTTTGAATTTTTTTTTAATTTTCTTCTATTTTAGAATACTTAAATGTTTTATTTTTCAACAAATTATGGTTTCAATTAGATCAAATTTACAAAAGGCTTTATTTCAGGAAGACGGAGAAAGATTATTGGCTGTTGCAAATGTTAAAAAAACTTTGAAAAAGGGAAGGGAATTGTATTTGTGTTTAGTTGGTTAGTTTATTTTTATTACTTTTGGGGCAAACAACCAGACAAAATACCGTTCAGACAAGATTCCGTCTTAAATATTTCCGGTTATTAGGACGACCGATCCTATGTTGGAACAGTTTTTTCGTTTACTTTATTCTGGTAAGTCTTACCGGGCGAATTTTGTCTGGACTGGGGTTTTTGGAAGACTGAGTTTTGCCCATCACACTTTTTAAATTTGACAATTTTTTACTTTAAGTTACAACAACACAACCCGTTTCTGCACGCATTTGGCTGGTTAAATCAGAAAAGGAAAATTCTTTTTCAAAAAAGGAACATTATGCTCTTAGAGACATTCGATCTGTCGATGGAATAAATCCTAGAAAGGTTTCTTTAAACTTATTCATTTGCCTAATTTGCGGAAAGAGTTGCGAACATTTCCCAAAAATCCGCAAAAATTCTTTCCTTTCTACTATTTTATTTAAACTATTTTTAGCCTCTTCCAGACTTTAATTTGACTATTAAAGGACAATTATATCAACTATATTCAAATACTGCAGAAGAAAAAGAGTTTTTTATCAGACAATTATTTAAGGTTTTTTTGTTTTTGCGAATGAAAAATAAAGTATTTTTTTTAGTTTTCAAATGCCAATTTGCCCATTCAAAAACCAGAATTTGTTAACGTTTCTTTACCTGTTGATACTTTACCTTCAAAAAATGGAAGCGTTAATGAAGAAAATTTTGATGGGGACTCAAAAACTGCTGCTGAATTGGATACAAATTATCAGGTTTATAAGGAGTTTTTCATCAAAAAATATCCCTTTTATAGCCAATTTCATTAAAAGAAGAAAACGATTTTCGTCATTTACTCGAAAAAGCCAACTTACAAATAGGCCAAGCTAGACAATTTTCGACTTCTTTAAATGACCAACTTTCCCAACTTGACAGTGCAAATTTATCGAGCATTATGGAAAATGAACAGAATGTTGCTGAACTTATTGGACTTATTGATACAGCTATTGAATTGGCAGAATGTGTAGAAAAACAATTGGATGAATATGACACGTTGTTATCGGTTTGATTTAATAAAATTTAGGATTTTTATATTCGACACATGTTACTTATTTTTTGGGTTATGTATGAGTTCTGTTGTGGTCAAGTTGGTAGTGTCAGTGGTTGGCTATGTTTGGGGTCATGGGTTCGAGTCCTGTTGTTTTCTAATTATTTTTCTTTTGCGGTTTAAACCTTTTTAATTGAATTTAAAGTATTTTTATTTAAAAAATATTTTTTAAATGTTTTTGTTTTTTTAAAATTTATTTTTTTAATTTTCAGTTTGTTAGAGACAGTGTAGAATTAATTGAAGAAAAGGACAGTCTTCGACATATTGAACAACAAAATAATAAAAAATTGGCTACTGAACTAGAAGATTTCGTTTATCAATTAGAAATGGTACAAGATCAACATATTGAAGCTTTAAAAAATGCAAATCTTTCAGATCCTATAAGGTTTGATTTTTTTATTTTTTTTTGGTACTTGTAGGGTATCCCAATAAATTTTTTGCGGACGTCTTTATGAGAACTCACAATGGTCAGATACAAAAAGAAAATTATTTTTAAATTATGATTCTACATATGTCCGCAAAAACTGGTTTAGGATAACCCACAATTATATATTTACTTTATATTTCTTAATTTTCTCCCTTTTTAAGTATAAATTTGTGTTGCCGTGCTGCTAGAATTATTGATCATTTTATATCAAAAAAGTCTGAATTAAATTCAATGCAAGCTTATCATTCTAGAATTGAAATGCTAAACAAAATTACATCAGAATTTGTTGACAGATTTTATGCACATATCAGTACAATTTTTGGAAATATGGTTAGGAGGTTTTTTTGATTATTTTTTAAAGTTTTTTTCGAAGTATCGACCAAAATCTTTTTTTGTTGTCCACAATCCGTGGTTTACAGGTCCCACAATCTCTGCGAAACCCGTAAAATTTTTTAAAAAATTCGGAAGGATTTTTTCGTTGCTCGTGGTTACGGGACAGCTCTTCGAGTATCTATTTGCAGGCCTAAAATAATTTTTAAAAATCAATCTTTGTAGGATTCAATGTTAGAAAATCAACATATTGGTGAAATAATAATGCAAAAACATTCACAAAGGCATAGAGCACTTTTACCCTTCTCAGATTTAATTTCTTGGTTAAAACAAACACGCCCAAATATTTATAAAAATGTTTTGGATCGTTATAATATTGAAGCACAAAAATTATATAAAAAAGAATTTGATAGATTTTTTTCTGAATTGGCAACAAGAGAAGCTTCTTCCTTAACAAATAATAATTGGAAAAATTCTTCTAATAATTTAATTAATGAACAGAATATTGAAGTTTATACAAATGTGAGGAGGTTTTTCTTTTAAAATTTTATTTAAGAGGGTTTGGGCATCTTTTTATTTCTAATTCCCCTACCTTTTCATTATTTTTCGTTTAAATCCAAGGGAATAAATTGGAAAGATCGGAATTTCCGTGTCAGTCTCGAGGCATATTTTGGCCATAACTTTTTTCATTCTTAACCGATTTGAATAAATATAGCATCAATTGAAAGCTCTGGATGTGAGAATTATTTTATTTAACAGGATTGATTTGATCTGAATATCCTACCTAAAGTTACTGCCGTGTAAATGCGCTCAATCGTAATTTTCTATATTTATTCGGCTATTTTTAAAAGATGTTCTGATCAAAGCAATCCTGCTAGGTAAAATAATCCTCACATTCAGAGCTTTCGATTGATATAAAACTTTTTAAATTAATTAAAAATCAAAAAAGCTGTCAACAGCCCTTTTTAGATATCTTTTACCTTGAACTAAGGTTCCTAATTATAAAATTTTTTTTTAATATTTTTTAAATAATTTTTTATAGTTAATAGAAACTGCTGTAGCTGAATGCCGTGTTGTTGTAGAAAGTGAACAAAAATTTTGTATTCGTTTTTTTCATTTAAATACGGATGTAATATCTCAATTGGACAGTGAACTTAATAATAAAAATGGTTTTTAAAATAAATTTATAATAAAAAATATATTTTCTAGGCGAATCAACAAATAAAACAATGGAAAATAAATTAAATGATCAGGTTTTTTTTAATTTGAAATTAAAAAAATTTTTTAAAGATAAAATTTGCAATTGGAAGAATATTTGAACCTTTACCTACTTATTTTTATGGACTAGTTTCTATTTATAATGATCATCATATAACGTTTGTGGTTTTTTTTAATTTTTTTTTATTATAGATTAAGGACTAGGCTTCCCTTCATAAATTTATCTATTTTTATTAAAATGCGGATTTCCTTTTATTAGTAAAATTGAAAATGTCAATCAGTGTTGAAGTGGCCGAGTGGTTAGGGGGTTAGGTTCAGACACAGAAATGGTCCGGGTTCGATACCTAGCATCTGCCTATTTATTTATTTTAAGTAAAAATTAGTTTTTAAATTTATAAATTATTTTTTAATATTAAAAAAATATTTTTAAATTTTATTTTTAAAGTATAATCTCAATTTATGTTGTACTAACACGAAAAATGAATAACTTTTGTGATCCTTCTTCCTATTTTTCAATAATTTATGGCTCTTTTCTAGTCGCCTTAAAAAGGCTTTCTGACGAACAAATGGTTTATTTTTTTAATTTTTTCCTAATAATTGTTTCAAAATTTTCAGAATCAAATAGAAAATTCATTTTCAAAAATTTCAATAACAAAACGACAAAGAATTGGGATTTTGGATACAATTGGACGTTTTGGCTCCTTGGCAAAATCTTCAATAAAAATTTTTGCGGAATCTGAAAGGAAAGTTGATTTGGATAAATGGCTAGAAAAATTAACTATAGCAATAATTATTGGGATTGATAATGCCGCTGAATCGCCAAATTCAAAATGCCCAGCTGCTGTTGTTAGAATGGAAAATTTTCATGCTTTTTATTGTTTGTTGAATTTTTTATTTAGGGAGGGGGGGAGGAGGTTGAACATTCTTTTAGCTAAAGTGGATGAGGGGTTTTTATAGGGCTATTTCTTATTATTTTCGGAAGCCCTGGGTTTTTTTTTGTAAATGTCCATAATCCTGGTCCAGCCTTTTTAGATTTTTCTCCTCGAACCTAGAACTATGTCCAGTTTACCAGGTTTAGCGGTTTACCTAGAGCTTTGTCCAGGTCCCCCAGGATTTTTTTTAATTCGCAGAGCCTGCTCCCCTCTAATCTCTCTTATAAACTTTAAATTTTTAAGCAATACTTTCGGAATTAAAAATTCCTTGTTTGGATGCTCGTCGAAAAGAAGTTAGACAAAAATATCAAGAAAATGTTACAATTTATGTTAGAGAAATGCTGGGAAGACCTTTAGAAAAAATTCATGTAAATTCTTTTAATTTTTTAAGTAGAAAAATATTTTTTATAAGAGGAGAGCGAAGAAATGTTTGGTTAGAGAAACGTGGGGAATTTAACTTTTGTTCGTAATTAAAAATTTGCCAATTTTGGTGTTATGTGTCTTACGCCGAATAAATGACACTTTATCCCATAAATTTAAGGACGTTTGAGCACCAGACAGTTGAGCCTGACAGACTAAAAATCATTTTTTTAATTTAAAAAAATTTTTCAGAATTTCTTTGAAAGAATTGAACGTTTAATGGAAAATGGAATATCTCCACAAGAAATTAGTTATGAACAACAATTTTCTAGAATAGAATTAAAACGAGTAACAACAGCTTATCCAGCAAAAGAAGTTAAAAAAGGATTGGAAAATTTATATAAAAAAATTGAGAAACATTTGAGTAGTAATGATTCCTCTTTATTGCAAGTTGTTTGGAGACAAATGCAAGAAGAATTTCTTAATCAAGTTAAACATTATCAACAATTAATCTCTAAATGCTACTTAGGCTCAAAAATTGAACTTGAAGTTGGAATTGAGGATATATTACAATTTTTTAGTGAAATTGCTCAGAAACATTAATTAATTATATTACTGTTTAATTGTTTTAATAATAAAGATAAAAAAGAGTTTTATTTAAGAGAAAAATTGAAAAAGAAACGAGAAATAATGTCGGGAATGTGAAATTTTGATAGTTTGAAAGTTTGCGAAATTTTGGTGTAATGTTTCTTGTGCCAAATAAATGACATTTTATCCCAAAAATAAAAGACGGTTGAGTGCGATCATTGAGTGTGATAGTAATACTTAAAAAATTTTAATCTTAAAAAATCGATACTAATCGATAATTTGTTTTTGTAAAATTTTACAAAATTTATATTCTTCAAAAATCAATATAATCGATAAAATCAATATCAATCAATAATTGATTATTGCACTGGTCTTTTATAATTATTCGGTCTTTTAACTACTTTCGCCCGTTCCGGACTTTTATTGCAGCGATCTTTTAATTATTCGGTCTTTTAACTACTTTAGGCTGTTTCGGTCTTTTATTGAATCGGCCTTTTAATTACTCAGTCTTTTAACTACTTTCGGCCATTTAGTTCTTTTATTGCAGCGGTCTTTTAATTAATCGGTCTTTTAACTGCTTTCGGCTATTTCGGTGTTTTATTGCAGCGGTCTTTTAATTAATCGGGATTTGTATAGGCGGTTGAGTGCTCAATTCTGAGAGCGCAATGGCTACTGTATAAATTTGTCGATTATGGTAACTTAAATCGATAAATTCTATCTTACCTTGATTAACTTTGATTAAAGTTGCACATGTTTAAATGAAGCTGTTCAGGCTTAAAATGTATCATCAAAAGATCTTCAAGTTTTTGATCATCAATCACCAATTTTTTTACCATCCATTTTTTAATTTTTCAAATTTTATAATCAATTATCTAGAGCATTGGATTTTTAACAACGTGGAAAATCCTATGTTTATTAGAGCTTTTTGTCAATTATTAACTTAGTGGGACGAAACAAAAGTTTTGTTCAGGGGGACGAAACAAAAAGGGACGAATCCAAGCGCAGCCGACACTAAGCATTCCTCCAAAAATCGATATATTTACGTACACTAGGTCATCTCAACTCGTTCCTTTCATTTTTGTATGCGTCTTGGACAAAATAATAAATAAAAAATCCTAAAATTTTTAAAATTCTGTGGCATTAAATACAAATTACTAAATATTTCCAAAAATTTCTCCATCACTACAATAATAATAAAATATTTTACAACATAGTAAGTTACATTTTAAATACTAATCTCGATAAAAGAAAGCATTGAGACCAAATTCGTTTTTTGCGGATTTTTTAAATTAAAAGAGTTTGTTGTTACATTATTTTCTACGCCAAATATTTGTTTTACAAATTTTCAAAAATGATTTGAAAAGACTGGTATGGCTCAGGGCTAGTTTCTGAGCCAGTCTTTGAAAATGACAAAATGCCTAATACTCAACACTGAAAATGACAAAAAGAATTTTGTAAAGTAAATCAGAAACAATTTAATATAAATATTTAAAAAGTCCTTTGTTTCGCACATTTAAAAAAAAATTTGAAAAGAATACCAGTCTAAAAATCCGCAAAAAAATCATCAATCTAAAGAGATACCAAAAAAGCTTAAGTATTACCCAAAAATTTGTAATTTTTTATTAAGAAAAATGTCTAAAAAATCAAAAACAAATATTCAATCATCATTACCATTTGAAATGCTTGCTGATATATTTAAATCAGTTAAATACGCAACTTTAACTAATAATACAGCAAATAAAACAGTAGAAAAAAAAAGAGGAGAATGGAGTAAATTTGCTATAAAATTAACAACAAGTTCTTCAATTGTTTATTCTTTTATGGGAAAAATTTTGTTAAAATATAAGGTAATTTATTTACTTTAAAAGAAAAAAATGGGTCCGCCCAGAAGGTCAACACCCTGTTGGTGACCCTAAAGTCAACTCCCAAAAGGTCAAATCAAAATATTTGGTCCCAAAAATAGATGGAGCCTTTTATGATTTAAATGGATCGAGTTTTTGGACTTTTTTGGAATTTTTTTAAACTTTTTGGATCTATTAAAAAAATTTAACAAACTTTTTGAATAAAAAAGTTTGTTTATAATAATTTGTATTATACATTAAAAAAGAAACAAATTGTTTTTTCATAAGTCAGACTCGAACCTAGCAGTAAATTAAGGAAAGCAAGAATATGAACCTAACACCAACCCACTCAACCACGCAACACACTAAAGAGCATTCCAAAACTTAATTTAGTAATAGCGCTTTTCCGTCTTATTATTTTTTTTCTTTCTTTCACGCCTATCATCTTTCACTCACCTCTTTTGTTTCACCTGGAATTGTCAGATAAGAATATTTGGATAAAAGTCTCGAACCTAGCAGTAGATCTCGAACCGAACCTAGCAGCAGATTTCTTATATATAATGAACATATGAAAGTAATTTTTAGGGGGTATAACTGGAGCCGTGAGGAATTGAGAGAGTTAATCTACAAAAAAGTCGCTTTAGGTTTCGGGTTTTAATAAAAATATTAAATACGGAAAAAAATGAGAAGAAAAAATAAATTTTTTTTGCACGCTTTGTAGCTACATTTGTTTACAAAAAATTACTGTGAAAATTAAAATTTAGAGCACGGTATTTTTGTTAGTTCTTTAGTGAAAAGTAGCAAACAGCCATTGGAGGAAGTAAAATTCCACGATAAATATATGAAAAGAAAAGGAGAAAAATAGAGCAAAACAAACAGAAAATACCAAAAAAAATTTTTTTTGGTAAAAAAAATATTTCTGATTGAACTAAAGGAGAAGGACTACTGTTTCAGTTGAGGACGGACGAGAACCCGAACATCTTTGGGCGTAAAGAATTTTTTCTAAAACGGAACGTTCCTCTCCATAAATTAATTTACCTATGCATGTTGTGGTGTAATTTTCCAATAAGACTATTTATGATCAAGTGGTTGTTTCCTTCCAGGGTCCAAACATGGATATGGAAAAGAATTCCTAGTACGTTGTTGTTATCTCTCACCATTTTATTTTTCTACTCCTTTCTCCAAATATACACATGAGACAAAGTAAATTTTAATAAAATTTTAAAGAATTAAAATCCTTAATATTATAATCTAAAAAACACCTTTCTAATAGGGTATAAAACGATCGGTTAACCAATAATTGGTGTCCTTTCAGACAAATTTAATCCTTAACAGTATGTTACTCTGACCCATGTGTACCTTTTTCTGATTAAGGATTTTGATTCTTTAAAATTTTATTAAAACTTACTTTGTCTCATGTGTATTTTTTGGGGAAAGGAAAAGGAAGGAGGATAAAAATGAAATGGTTGGAGATAACCAACCGAAGGAATTTTTAGTACCTAATCTACTTTTTCCTAGAGGAAATTCACTTTTCCAAGTCTCCTTTCCTCGTTTTTCGAAGAAATTTCCAAAATTTCCAACTCCAATTCCAGGCTTAGAATTCCCAGGTATAAGATAAGCTCGTCACTGCATTGTTCGATAATCAAACTCTCAAAAATACCGATCTATTAATACACTATTCATGAACAGGTAACCTATCAGTTTTCTCTATTTTCTCCCGCATTTCTTTCGAATGAATTAGGCTTGCGTAGAAATATTCGGTTATCAAATATCTTCTGGTATCAAAACCCAAACAAAAAAGAAGTCAAAGTTGATTCGAAGCGCAGCAGTCGAAATTTTTCAGATTTGTAGAAGAACCGACCGATTTTCTAATATTCCAAAATCAAGTTTTCGAACTAAAAAGAAATATGTAGTTCTTCGGCTCGTCTCGAAGAACCGATGATAGAACTGTGTGCTTTAGGAGAAAAAAAAATGAAAATGCGGAAAGATATTTGAAAGTACTCATCTTGTTCTATTGATTTTACAATCAATAATTCTTCTGTAAGGCGGAACGTTCCAGTTGAGTCCTGGCGTTTGAATCCCTGAGCCATATTTGAGTCAAGTACACGCCCAATTACCTTTTTCGATTCTTAATCGAATAAATGCAAAAGCACTTGAGGTCACGACCTAATAAAGATCATAAATCACGATTAAGCGCATTTATCTGGTTGTAACCTTTTGTTCGATGATCCGATTAAAACTATCCTGTTAGATAAAATAATCGTCACATCCAGAGCTTTCGAAAGATAAAAGAGCTATTCGAAATGGTTGAAACCCCAAAAAGTTATTGATGTCTTAGGAACTCATCCGGCGGGACTCAATTATCCCCATGAGTAAGGAGAAAAATAACATTACGCCAAACCTAAAATTACTTTTCTGCTTTTAAAATGTTTATTTAATACTTCTCTTTGTAGCAAGTTTTTACTAAATTTCTTTTAAGATCTTTTCTAATACCTATGTGGTTTCGCCCCGCCCCTTTTAACTCTTTTCCTTTTTTAAGAAGAAACCAAAAAATCAATAGTGACATAACT
This sequence comes from Meloidogyne enterolobii, assembly GCA_963681835.1. Classification (NCBI taxonomy): domain Eukaryota; kingdom Metazoa; phylum Nematoda; class Chromadorea; order Rhabditida; family Meloidogynidae; genus Meloidogyne; species Meloidogyne enterolobii. The sequence continues at coordinate 337,977 of CAVMJV010000139.1, forward strand.
TGGATCCAAACTGGGTCATAATTTTCTGAAGCACGTTTTTGTTTTCCTTATTAAAATTGATATTTTAGAGATAAATTCTTTAAATTTTCTAGCAAGAAGCTATGCCATACCCGACAATAAATGAGACGATTAACGTAGAGCAGCTTAAGTCAACTATTAGCCAATTTGGTATAATTTTAGATTCTAATTTAAGTTTTGATTCTCCTTTTCTGTGAAATTTCCTTTTTTTTGGATTTTTCTATTGAATTGTTAAATGAAAGGTCGTGCCATTTTTGTCATTAATGATTTGATTAAGGGGGATACAAAGACGATATTTTGTCTCAAAAAATTCAAATTTTAAAATACAGGTTTCGTTCTCTCTGATCCGCTGTACGAACGTTTTATGCAAACCTTTCAAAGCCCGAACAACCCAGGAACAATTACGTTTTTTAATTTTGAAAAACTTGTACATCTCCTGTATGAGGTGACTGATGCATTCAGCAAACGTGATCAAACAAGAAGCGGTACTATCCGATTTGGTAATGATTTTTTACAAATTAAAAGAAATGTTTATTCAAGAATTTGATGGGTTTTTGTCTGTAATGTGTGCTTTGAGAGATAAATTTTATTCGGGAGGGCAAGACTTTGTTTGTCTTGTTAAGGATGCTTTTAAACTAATTGACCAGGACGAGAATGGATTTATAGACTGTTGTTAGTTTTTTTTGAATTCTTAATTAAATTTAAAATATTTAAGCTTTTGAAGACTTTTTGAGTTTTGTTTGTAAATGGATGGGAATTCCACCTGGTCCATCAGGTTATTTAATTTCTGTTTTTAGCTTTTTATGCTCATTGACACGCGCTGATTTTATAAATTTTTTAAAAAATTTTTTATTTAGGCGTTCTATGCCCTTCAAGCGCGGCTTCTACAAGTCGTCCACGAAAACGACCTGCACTTTCCTCTCCGCCTTATGAAGTGGAAACTGATTTGCGCCTTAAAGACGCCGAGGTTTTTCATTTTCAAAACTTTTTCTATTTTTTCTTTTAAAGATTAAAAGCCTTAATCTTCAATTACAACAAAAGAAAGAAGATTTAGAACGGGAGAAGGAATCTCGTGAAAAGTGGGAGAAGCGTTATGATGAGGAGAGAAAGCGTTATGAACATCTGTTGGAGAAATATACTAATCTGGTTGACAAGGCTTTGGACAAATCGGACAAACTCAACGAGAGCTTGCTTTCCCGAACTTCTTTGGATCAAACAACTAATCAACAACAACCGACAGAAGATCTCGGTGAACGGCAAGCTTTTCAAAATATATTTGGTGATATCGAACGTGAACTTGATGCTTCACAACAAAGTTCTGGTTTTGGTGGTGCCTTTCCTCAACAACATTCTACATCTGACACTCAAATGAATCCAGGTGTCAGTGGTACAACGTATCAGTCATTCCCTGGACAAGGAGATAACAATTAAGAAAAGATGGGATTTTGAGTAATTTTTTAAGAATCTGTGTGTTCCATTTAAAGATGATTTTTAATTTTTTTCAATCTGACGAATTTAAAAATTTATTTTTGGTGTAATGTATGAGCGATAAATAAAGGGCAATTTGTTCTTTAATATAAAGACGGTTGAGAATAGCCATTGAGTCTGACAATAGGTTTACATCAGAGCGGGACAAATAGGCGCCATTTTTCGGCGCAGCATGTTTTCGGCGTTTGGAGCAAAAACACAAACACATCAACCTCCGCGGAAAGAAGTTTGCCGCTGCGGAGGAAGCTGGGCATGTCGAGCGGAACGACGGCCGCCGCTTCGCTACGGTCGCCGCGACGAAGCGATCACGACCGCAGCGAAGACCATGCCCGGCCTACCCTCCGTAGCACAAACAGTTTTCCAGCGGATATTCTGTTGGAGTTTGTGCATAATTACAAATCAAGCTGGTTTCGGTATCATTAGACTGCTCGTCGAACTCATGCAAATGAGTTATTATTTGTATATTTAAATTTTTCCGTAAACGCCGAAAACAGGCTGCGCCGAAAAATGTCGCCTTTTGGCCGCGCCTAAATGTCGTGTACCCGTTTACAAATACGGCATAAAATCGACCAAGATCAAAGCAATTAAAGTCCAAATAGATAAATATAGAAGTCATCAAGTGTGACCTGAAACGACTAAAAATTGGCTGTACGACGATTGCGGATGAAATAATTGCGGACGACGATTGCGGATACGACAATTTCGGACAACAATTGTGATTTCTTAAAATTATAAATCCGCAGTATAAAAATTTTTTGAAAAATTATTTTTTAAAGTTTTCAGTGCCGTATAAGCTTAGAAATGGTTCGGAAACCGTCAGAAGTACAGATGGATTCATTTTTACAATCTAAGTAAATAGAGTTTTATCAATGTTTCGTTGGATTATTTTTTTCTTTAAAAATTAAAATCTCGATCAGGGAACAAAGCTGGAGCAATTAAAGTCCAAATATATATCCCAACACAAAGCCATGAAGAAACAATACGGACCCAAACAGATGCCATATTGTTGTTTATTTCTTTCAAATTTAAATTTGTTGGTCTAGAAAATTTAAAGTTTTTTCGGGCTACACCCAAAAGGCCAACTCCCAATCGAACTAAAAAGGAGGATCAATTCCAACTTAGAGGTTAACTCCAAATATTCCCAAATCTTTATCCACCCAAATATATATATTGAGTTAACTTTTTGGTTTAATCTCGGATTTCCCTCAAAAAATTAAAAAAAACTACTAACGTGTACCACGAAGTAAGAGTCATCATAACATAAAGAGATGCCAAAGCAAAAATAAAATGGAAGAAAGAATAAGAATAAGCAACACGTTCCTTTTCATTGTCATAAACTCGTGTTCCATGTCCACCATCATCCATTGAGACTGAAGCTTCACCTTTAAAAATTTTTAAGAATTAATCAACAGAAATTTTTAAAATTTTAATCAATTCCCTAGCCTTTTTTTCTTTCCCTTAAATTTAATCTTACTTAAAGGGATGTCCTGACCTTCACCACCACGATTTTCCCCATCTGTCCCAATTTTTCCAATTGCTGTATAAGCTGAAGTACGAATTGAAGCATACAATAAACAGCAAAACCAAATAACCAAAGAAACTATAGAATTAACTGGAAGTGGAATTGAAGTAGGTTGATAATGTGTTGAATTTCCTCCTGAAGAACTTCCAATATCAATTAATGAAGGATTGCATTGATGATCTAGAAAAAAATGGAAATTATTTTTAAAAATATTTTTGGGGGAGATTAACCCTTAAATGGATGGAAAAATAATAATTTTAAAATAAAGTTATTTTTCATGTTTCTAAAATTATAAAAAAAATTTTTTTAGTTGAAAAGGCTTTTTAAAGATTTTTAAAAATTATTAATTTCACTCAAAAAATCATTTATCACCGAAAGGACCCGAACCCAACAACCCTCACCCCATAAAACCGAGAACACTAACCATCACACCAACGGGAACATACATCACATCCTATTTAATTTCTAGTGTTAAAAAACCTGGATTATTAGTCAAAGCACTCCAAGTCAAATAAACGACGTAAAGCGTAATAAACCCAGATTGAAGAAGTCCAGATTTAGGCATATGTTCCTGCACCTTTGGAAGTAGAGAAATCACAGAAAGGGCGAAACAGAGGATTAAATTGAAGGAAATGAGGAATTTTCCAAGAAGACAAGAAGCTCCCTTTGGAAAAAATTTTTAAAAAATTTTCTAAAAATTATAAAAAAAATACTGATGTGTAGACAACAAACAGCATTACAACTCCAAAAACAGAAAGAGCATAACATCCAAAAGTAAAGAAAATTAGGCCAGCAAAACACCATTTAGATTCACTATCTTCATAATTTCTAACCCAATTTTCTGCTATTCCATGGGCAAAATCGACAATTAAAACCTTTAAAAAAGAGAAGAAATTTTAGAGAAAAAGAGGAAAAAATACAAGTTGAATAAGAATAAAAACAAAAGCTCCAATCATTCCAATCCACATCATTGCTAAATTTAAAAAATTGTTAAAAAATTTATTGTCTTGACAATGGATTTAAGAAAAATTAAGGTCTGGCTCAGAGTAGGGCCAGGCCGAGTGAGAAAAAGAAACGGGTCAGTTTGTCAAAATTCTCTTAGGATCGTGTTCCCAATTCCGTAACGAAGTCCGAGTTTCGGTTCTCGGGTGACCAGATCCCTGGCCTTCTCGGGTCCCTGGTCTAGTTCCATTGATCACAGCTAACAATAAGCTTCGATCTGACAACAACCCCGAAAATATTCTAAGTCTACAAGGAGGGGACCCCACCCAGAAAAAAATAAAAAATATACGTGTAGCCAGTGTTTTGTCAGTAATTTGAAAGAAGCCAAAGACCAAAAGTCCAAGCAACAAATATTTAAAAAACCAAAATCCATTTTGTATTTGAGCACGAGCGTCACGACTCGATCTTACTCCAAGCATCAGAATCATAAAAATGAAAAAGAAAGCAGCCATTCCTAGACAAACACTGAAAAAAGGAATTTGGTATTTGTGAATCTTAGCGAACATATTTATGCGGAATTTATAATAAAAATGGTCTCATAACGGTCAGAGCATCCTCATTTTTCTATTTTATATGTTAGAGCAAGTGATATGTGAATATTATGAAACTTTTATGCTCTGACCATTTTCTGAAAAACTGGGGTATCCACAAAACTGGTTCGCGGACATCTACCCCTTAAATTATCCTTAAAAATCTTTCAAAAAATAATTTAAACAAACCGATAAACAGCCTGATATCCAATAATTGCTTCACACAATTCTCCTGTATGTGTTATAGTACAGAGCCAACCATCCTTTTTTTAAAATAAATTTTAAAAAAATTTATAATTCAAAAAAACCTTAGCCAAAGCATTTTGAAGCCAATGGGAAAGTAAAAAACAGGAAGTTAAAGTTCCAACCAAAAGCATTAAAGAATACATAATTCGGGTTGTTGTTGAATTTCGAGTTGATGGACAAACATTGCAGCAAAGGGAACAAGCAGCACTTCCAAAACAGCAGGCCATCTAAAAATAAAATTTATACAAAATTTGAAGAAAAAAATTTTCAGAAATTTCAGAAAATCTCATTTAGCCTCTTAAAAAAAATTAGAAAAAAAAAATAAAAAACCGTACAGAAGCAGCACACGCAGGCATTGCAAAAACAGCTCCCATTTTTTAAATTTCTTTTTTAAAAATTATCTGCTAAAAATAAAAATTTTAATGAAAATCTGATAAAAAATAATCGATAAACATTAAAAAAAGGGAAATTTATAGTTATAAAATGGCTTTGCAACCAATTTAGTGAAGGACGTTTCAAAATATATAAAAATTTATCAAAAAAATATTTAAAAAATTGTTTCAAAACATAAAAACAAATATTAAATATATACAAGATTTACCATAAATGTTCCAATAGAAGCCCATCTCTAATAAAAGTCCATATGGATATTAGAGAAGACTTGAGGGAATACGCCCATGTCCCACGGATAGGAATAAAAGCCTATATGCCCTACCAGCAATCCACTCAACTAGACCCGTCGAAAAATCAACTCCCAGGGCTTCTATTAAAACATTTACTACAAATAAAGGAATGAGATTCATTAATCCTAATTTAAAAAAATGTTAGAAACCTTTCATCTAAAAATTAATAAAGTTACAAAAATAACTAATACTGAGCTAAACAAAGTAATAAACCAATTTTTCCTTCTAATCATATTTGTTCCAGAACATGTTTCTTCATCAGCATCGTCCTTTTTTAAAAAATAATAATTTTTTAAATTACTGAAAATGCTCTAATTAAAGCCATGGGCTTCTATTTTTAGTATGTCTCTTTGATTAAGCTTATAACAGGGTTGTCGTTCCACTGAAATGGGGCGCAGCCATTCAAAAATAGGGAAAAAATAGGGCGAAATCGGTCAAAAATATGGCAAAAAATAGGGAATTATTTTAAAAAACATAAAAATAATTAAAATTTTAAATAAAAAGCCTTATTCTGCATGTTCTCCACTATTTTTAACTAAATTTCTAAAAAACAGAAAAGTTCAGATTAGAGACCAGACTGGGAATGTCGTACGAGAATCGTACGAGATATCTCGAATCTCGAAAAACTGAAGAACAAGATGTGTCGAAAAATACGTAAGAGATGTCTCGAAAAATCTCGATCTATGCAATCAAGTTTTTCTTCAAGATCTTTCGGACTGATAGATTACTTCCATTTTTAGCAAAAAATTTTGAAAAGTTATGAAGCCAGATTTTTTACTTTTTTAGTGCCGAAGCGAAAATTTTTAAAAATTAAGAAGACCAATAGTAGATATATTTCTCTTTTTTCCGCGCCGCAGCCGAAAATTTTGGGAATTTTTATGTTCAAGAGTTAAATTTCTTTGTTCTTTCGCCTTTTATTTACAAAATGCCCGAAAATTTGAAAAATATTACAAAATGTTAAAAATAGGGCAAAATATGGCAAATGTATAAAATAGGGAAAAAATAGGGCGAAAAGGCCAAAAATAGGGAAAATCCCCTATAAATAGGGTAAAACGACAACCCTGGCTTATAATAGAATGAGGGCTTCTATTAGAGAGCGGGTCCCTATTAAATAGAGGTGGCTTAATGGGTCTGCTCGGAGTGACTTATATTAGAGAGAGGGGACTGGGCCGTTTTGGCGCGGGGCCGTTTTGGCGCGAGCTTATAAGATAGCGAATTGTTTATCAAAAATGATAAAATTTCGTAATAATAACTCTCGTACCTTTATCTAAATTCCCCAAAAATTTCAGAATTTTTGAGCAAGAATTTTAGAAATTATGGCCAAAAATGTTGGTTTTTTGAAAAATGCCTAATTTTTCGAGGTCTATCGACTATAACTTCAGAAATAATGGATGAAAAATTCTGAAACTTCTAGAGGGGGTAGTCAAGGATGTTAAAGAAATTTAAAACGAATTTTTAAGAATTTAGGCCCCGCCTAAGTGCCACTTTTTTGTTCTCGCGCCAAAACGGCACGGCGCCAAAACGGCCCGGCGCCAAAACGACCCCAACCCTAGAGAGAGGACTTGGAGAGTGGGATTATATTTTTTAATGTCCCCTCGAATGAGCTTCTAATAGAGAGGTGGCTTCTATTTTTCAAAGGATCTCCTTGGAAGGGCTTCTATTAGAGTTGGGCGCCTAACAGAATCCCAAGGATCATATTAGAGCATCTAAATTAAATTTTAAAAAAACCTCCAAAAAATCATCTCTCAGACATTGAATTGGTTTATTCCTTTCTTGTGGTTGTGAAACTATACATTCTACATTTTGATTATTTGATGGTTGTTGTTCTGAAGAGTCTGAAGAACTTGGAAGATTTTGTGAGAATCCAAAAGGGATTGATGGAGGTTGGGATAATGGACAATGACTAAATGAATCTTGAGAAAAACATTGAGAATGAGAATCTTGTCGAATTATTACTCTTAAAAAAGCGAGAGTTTTTTAATGTTAAAAATTTAAAAAGAATACAAAAGTAAATTAGTATGGGGAACCCATGAAGCAAATACACGAACAGCACATTGGGCAGCATTTTGTGAGCATGGTCTTTCTAAAAATAAATTTTAACAAAAAAATTTTTTATCCTAAAATTAGAGACAAGACGAGTTATCGGACAAAAATCTAGGTTTCCGAGAATCGAAATTTTTCGAGATATCGATCTCGATTTTTGTACGATCCTCCTCCCCGTTCGATTCTCGTACGACTCTCCCTACCAATCCATTTTCTACATATGTCAACCTAAAGTTGGAAAACGCTCAAACAGCTCACCCATTCACTGGGGGAGAGAAAGGGGAGCGGATTCTGTTGGAATTTAAATTCAGAAAAAATAAAGGGACCAAATGTCATCGCTATTTTTATGTTAAAATAATTGTAAAGAGCATCTTAATTCTAAAAGGTATCTTACAGTCAAATTCACTACAAATATTCATAAAAAAAAACAAAAAATAACCATAAGAATCACTTTCCAACAAAGCACCATTTACCCCATCACTACTAACATTTGTCTGCCCCAAATAAAAAGATGAATGCATTCTACATTGGAAACGTCCATCAGTTATTTTTAAAAGACTAGAGAAGGCTTAAATAAAAAAATTTTTAATTAATTAAAAAAACAAAACTATTAATTGGAATAAAAGAAGCTGATAGCAATTCATTTGGAATGAGCAAAATTGCAATAATTGAAACAAATTGTTTAATAAATTGAATTAATGAAGTTGAAAATGACTGAAAAAATTTTTAAAAATTAAAAAAAATTTTTAAGAAAAACAAACTAAAAATGTTGGAAATATTTTGAAAGAATGACTAGTTGAAGCAGCAGAAGTAATACTTATAGTATTTGTTGTGGTGGAAGGTGTTATTGTTGGATTATTAATTGAATATTGTTGTGATTGAAAGTCATCATTAGGGGGATCACAAATTGCTTGAGCATCGGTAAAATAATCCCTGGGAAAAATTTAAAAAATTTTTTAATTTAAATAATTTTGAAAGGAAGGTGACATTCGATCCCAAATATTTATTTTTTGGTAAATTAATTAGTTCTTGAACTTACAATTAGAAAATTCAAACAATAAAGAGAACACAAAAAAGGGCAACAAAAAATTAAAGATAAAAAAATAAAATTTGTTGGGACCAAATGTCATCTTCAATTTTTCAAAGTTTTCTTTAAAGGTGACACTTTATCCAATTTATTTTTTAGTAAATTATTTTTATAATATTACTTTTTGAACACTAAATCAGAAAATACAAGCAGAGGGCAACAAAAAAAACAAAAATCAGAAAAAACCAATTCTGGGACCAAATGTCATTTTCCCAAAATAAAATTTAAAAAACCTTTTATAAAACCCTCTACGTATCAACAATTCCATTGTCCATTCAGCAACTCTATTTAATTGTCCAAAAAATTTTCCCAATTCCAAATTTTGTTCAATTTCCAATTTTTGTTGTTTTAATATTTTTTGTTGTGCCCAAATTCCTCTTTGACCAAATAATGAAGAATTGCCTCCTCCTTTTTGTCTTCTTTTTTGATTATTAAAATTTATATTTAAATTATTTGCCCCCATCATTTTCAATTTTTCTGGTATTAAAATATTTGTTTCAACAAAATTAGAATATTTCGTGTTTTTTGAACTTGAGAAAATAACAAAACCATTTTCGTCTAATAAATAACAACGAGAATTTTCTTCTTCTTCTTCGCCCTTTTTATTATCTGATAAACATCCAATATGTCTCATTTGAGAGAGTAAAGAATCATATAAAAACTTGAAAAAATATTTTTTTATCTTTAAAAGCGGGCCCAAGCAAGTCGGTCAACTCTCAGAAGTCAACATCCTGGAGGTCAACTCTCCAGATATTCGGGAGGACAGAGGGAACTCAAGAAAAAAATACATTGACCTTATCCTTTTTCCTTATCTGGCAATTGCAAGAGAGAATTTCTGTCTTCTGTCCCTTAAACATCTTACACGAGGATTAGAATCATAGCAAAACCTTTCTAATCCTCCCAAATCCACCTATACCCCCTTTCCTTAAAATTCTTCTTTATCCGCCCAAATATTTGGAGTTGACCACCAGGATCAGTTAACCTTCCGGGGTAGTCCCAAAAAAAACTTTATTAAAACGAAACCTCAATTCCAACAACTCCAGCTAATGCCCCATCTACTTTAATTGCTTTATATGCCAAAGCTAATATAGCATCTTTTTCAGCATGACCATAAGCTGTTTTTCTTCCATTTTTATTATGCCTAAGACGAGCTGAAAAATTTTTAATTTCTTTAATTTTTCTAAAAAAGTAAACTTTTTCTATTCAAATCAAATATTATTTGTCCTTCAGGTTGCCTTGTTGCTCTTCGGAAAAAATCAGATTCTGCAGCATTTGGATTTAAATCAAGCAAAAAGTGACGGTAAAGTGAGGGTCTAAAATATTAAAATTATATTCTGATTAAAAAAAAATAATTTAAATAAACAAAGGGAACCGTGGGGGATCGAACCCGAACATGGGCCAAGTCAAAAATCTAAGACATAAACCACTTAACCACAAACTCGAAAATTCTTACAAGGGTGCAACCACCATCCTCGGTGAACCAGCCCATCCCTAATGTTGTCCGGGGACGGTGGGAGGTTGTTATAGTGAATCTTCTAGGTGAGACCGAAAGTCACAGACCCTGTAGTGAACTAGCACAACTACCTCCCCCTTGAAAACAACTCCTCTACCCGTGAATGTCGGTTCTCAAATTAAATCTAAATTCCTTACACTGAATTTTCCGGATTGTCATTTTCCACAAAATCATAAAGAAAACGATCCAAACTTTCATTTTTAAAGCGAACAACACCTGAAGTACCCACAAAGAAAGCCAAATGAATTCCATTCCTTAAAAATATTAAGAAATTAATCAAATTAAAAAAAATACTTTTTATTCCTTTCCCATTCCCTATTCCAAAGTTGAGAAAATCCAGTAGATGCTTGTAAATCCAGCAAGGCCCTTTCAACTAATTTTTGACGAGGTTTGCATAATTCTGGAAAATTAAAGTTTTAATGGAAAAAAATATAAAAACCTGGAAATTTTCCACTTTCTTGCATTTGTTTAATATATTCAGTAAAGGCATCTTCTTCACTGAAAAAAATTTCTTTTAATTAACTGTATGATGGAAACAAATGTCGAAATACCAAACTCCTTAAAAACACAACGAAATATCAAAATGAGGGTGTTGAAACACCCTTCTATGTTAATGGGGAATTTTTCACCTTTATTGAAGCTTCCGCCCCGTCTCCCGCAGAGCTATGCTTTTTTACCCTTCCGCTTGGTAAAATGTGAAAGCTATAAGTCTGTATTTTTCTACAGTTTGGTATTAAGGCACAGTCCCAAAAATCAATTTATCATAAAAAAATTGAGGATAATTTTTTGTAAAAAATTCCCAATTTTATTTTTTAAAATTTAAAGAGAAACCTAATAGCCCAATCACTATCATTAAGTAAACAATATTTCCAATCTTTTTGTAACCGCCAATCATTCCCTTTTAACCAATTCAATTGAAACAAAGACAAATTTAAAGGAATTGTTCTCCGCAATCTTTGAACGTCATCTTTTGGAAGAGCCAATAAAAGGGTATAAGGAGTTCCAGAAATACAAACAACGTGGTAATGACTGAAAAAGAGAAACAATTAAAAAATATTTTTAATAAAAAATTACTTGTTTTGAGGGTATATGTGTTTCTAAAAAATTAAAAGGAATGTTAAAAATAATTAAAAATTAATTTAAAAAAATAAATTTAAAAAAAAACTAAAAGTCACAAAAAAATGTTCCGAAAAAAATTCGTTTGATGACATTTCTTTGAAAAAATAGGAATGTTCTCTCTTGTACCTGAGATGGCCGAGCTGACATGAGAAAAGAGTCAGAACGGGGATTCTTTTTTTTATTCTTTTTTTTTCAGTAGGGGTTCTCAAAACGTTCTTCGGGTCGGGTTTCGGATAGAAGAAAGTCTGGGGTTTTGAGTAACCCTACCCTCCAGATTACTTTGCTGACTTTCAAGGATAGTCTCACATAGACACAAAGGCCTATCATTAATTTATAAACGTAAGTAAAAAAATACCATTTCATCAAAAGCAAAAAGAGTTTCAAGTTTTCTAGGTTCAACAGCCCCAGTAGAACAATCAATAGACACACGATTAGCCTTCAAAAAATATTTTAAAAAATTTTCCAAAAAATTAAAAAGAAAAACCAAAAAAGGTTTTTGTATTTCAGCATCAGCAAATTCTACGCTGTTAAATCCAGATTTAAGTTCGCCAGTAGAAGATTCCAAAGGTCTCAATTGTGGATGAAAAAGTAAATAACCATTCGAATCCAACAAAATAAAATGACTTTTTCCACCAACACGAATTGGATGTGCCAACTGAGTTAATTCTAATAAAGGTACAGAAACCGAAGACACACCCATAAATTGTCCATTAGGTAAAATAACTGGGAAGGAGACTGAAACTGCTAATTGTTCACTCTAAAAATTTTTAAAAATTTAATTTCAAGACTGAATTCTTATAAGGAACCATTTTTTCCACACTGGAGAAGAAAGGAGATAGAAAAGAGTAGAAAAGAGGGAGGAAAGGAGCATTATCCTCTCTAATATGAAAAATGAGGGGGACTCAGCCACTCCAAAATATGTCAAAACTTGAAGGCCCGAAACCATCCGAAAATAGCTCCGAAGACAAAAAGGCCAAAAAATTGTCAATAAGTGAACACAAGGTATCCTTACTTAAAATCTTTGGTTACAGTTCGGGAGGTTCCCTCGTTAGTTAAATAATTAAAAAATAACCATTCTTTCCCTTGTAGCGCCACTCCAAAGGGGTGTATTTTCACTAAACGCAGCTCTTTGGCGAGCAACAGTTTTTGACAGAACGCGAACATATTGCTGGACTTTCTAAACGAGAAAATTAAATTTTGTTAAAAAATTTATCCCAAAAAACCTCTTGAACATCTGCCATAGAACTTGAAAAAAAGAAAAAAATTTCTTAAAAAATAATTCAAAAACAAACACAATATGTGCCATAAACCCCCGATTTGAGCAGGCCATCCACCTAACTTGTTCAAAATCTTTTGCTTCTTCACCAACTACAAAAGAGAAGAAGCGAATCTTAAAAAATATTAAAAAAAATTTTTTTAATAAAAAAAACCCTTTTATCCTTGTTATAAAGCTCAAATATTTCTTTAAAAAATCCTGGCGCTCCATCAGTTATTAGCTACAAAAGATAATTAATTTTTTTTCAAACATAAAAATTCAAAACTCACAATAATCACATCTTGACAACCCATTTGGTGTTGATTTCCCATAAATTTGTGAATCTAAAAATAAAAATTTTAATCTATAGTAAACAGATAACAATAAGAAATGTCAAAAATAAAAATTTGGGCAAAATTAAAGATTTGGGCAAGAAGCTTCAGAAGCTAGGAAAAAGCAAAAAATGGTAAAATTTAAATTACAAAAGGGTCAAATTGAAAAATGGTAAACTTGGAAAATAATAAAATTGCAAAAAGGAAAATTTAAGAAGGAGGTAAAATTCCAAAAAATCCAAAGGGGGACAAATAAAGCACCTAAAAGCATTAATATTCTTACCGCTTGTAAGAAGCGTTCAGGAGCAACAAGCACTGCACAAAACGATTATTTAAATTTCAAGCTTCTCTTTTCATTAAAACTTACATTTTTCCTCCATTTGAATATAATTTATGTCTGGATCAGGCTCAGTCCCTTCAGACCTGTGAATTGCTGCTTCTTTAGCTACTTCTTCTTTAGTCATCCATTTAACGCCTTCTTCTGGCAACTATTTGAAAAAACAAAAGCAAAAATGAAAAACTCATTTTAAAGCAAAAATATAAGCAAAAAAAGCAAACAAAAATTTAAATTTTTAAGTTAAAAATGGATAATGCCGAGTTTTGCCCCTCCTTTTCTTTTTTCCTTAAAATGTCCATAATGGTCAGACTTCCTTCCAGAAATATCTCATTTGAATATACCAGAGGGAAATCGAGTGGAATTGAACAAGTCTAACCATGCAGATTAAGGAAAAAAAGAGGGGGGCGTAAAACTCGGTATCACCGTCTTTTTTTAATTTTTAAGATAAACTAACATTCATTAAAGCCACAAAAGCTTTGTGTAAAGCATTCTCGTAGTCTGCCTTCCCTTCAGAACTTATATTGTTAAGGCGGGAAAGAAGCACTTTTTTGTTGCGTAAAGAGGCTTGGACAAGTTCACGGTCTCCACATTGCTCCATTAAAGTGGTTGTTTTTGAAAACTGGAAAAGGAAAATTTTTTTAAATTTTCTGGAAAAAATTAAAAAAACCTGAATTATATTAAAAAAGTCACTGTCTGATAATGTACCTAAAAATACAAAAAATGTTTAAAATTCAAAAAATCCAAACTAAGTATCGATTCAATTGTTTGTCTCGCAATTTCAAAACGTTGGCCAAGCATTGAACCAGAAGTGTCCAGAAGAATAATTAAATTTCTTGGAATTGTAGCTGCTTCAACATACCATTCTGTGTTCTTAAAATTTACTTAAAAATTATTTTTAGGTATATCCCGTAATGTCAAAACGCCTATATGTCAATCGCCCTAATGATAACAGCCGTAATACCACACAAGCTTCGGGGTCATCCGCACCTACGGCGTCTTTTCTATAGTTTTCCATTTCGTTCGTTTGGATAGGGAAGGGGGGCTTGAAACTAAGTTTTAAAGAAACTTACTCTACAATCAAACAGGTCCAATTCTGATTGTCTATCTTCCCACAACCATGGGGCACTGGGGAAGAAACGCATAAATCCAGAATCTGAACAAAATTTCTGAAAAAAGAGAAGGAAAACTAATTAAAGAAAATTTTTTTTAATTAAACCTGAAAATTCAAATCTTTTAGCTGTTCTCTATTACGGCGATATTGTTGGTCTATATCTGACCAACGAATACGTTGAAGCAATTCTGGATCTTTACAAAAAAATTTTACTAAAAAATTTAAGAAAAAACCTCTATTATATATAGGTGTGGGTACATGAACAGCTGAAGATTCTGAACTTGTTGGTAAACCGTAGAAATTTGGATTGGGGCGGAGACGGACTTGGCGACTACCGTTTACCTTTTAAAAGAGAAGAAAATGTTTTTAAAAGGAAATTAGGTGAATAGGGTTATCCAAAACATGCTGCTAGGTTGGTAGTTTGAGTCCCTTTTCATGTTGAGGAAAATGAGGAAATACCTGAGAAAAAAATGAGAAGGAATTTACCTATCAACCTCTCATATTTTGGACAACTCTATTGACAAGGGCGGAGGGCACATCCAAAATTTGACGCCGAAAATCAAAAATTTTGGTCCCTAGCCGACTCGCCCTTGCCCACTTACAAGTTGTTTTAAATAAAATAAATTTTTCCAAACCTCATAAGACCCTCCAAAATTATTTTTATAAAGCGTCGAGCAATCATTCATTTTTTTCACATTCAAATATCGAACAAAAGAATGTTTGTTTGGATCATTCAAATCTTCTAATTTAGTTTCATTTTCCCCATTTTTTCCTTCATCAAAATTTAATGGGCGTTGTTCCAAACTAATTTTGGCATTCCAAGCGATTGCTGCCCGTTCCTTTAAATATTGTTCAATTTCCTCCTTTATTGTCTTCAATTCTTCTTCCGGACTAAAAACATCCGCGTCTGTAAGGTCCGAATATGCCTTGAAATTTACTCAAATAAATTAAATATTTAATGAAAATTACTTTAGAAATTTCCTCATATTTTGTTCCATCCTCAAAAATGCTTCTAAGAGCACGTGAAAGTTGTTCAGCCTTCTTTATCACACTAAAAATATTTTTTAAAAATTGGATGAAGGGCGAAACACCGTCCGACCAAAATACCGTCCCCACATTTAATTTTAAAATAAAATTTTAGGCAAATATGTAAGTGCTGTATTAGCCTTATGGTTAGCATCATTCAAACAGCCTTATGGTCTAGAAGATAAATTTGAGATGAACCTAATTTATTTTCCGTAAATCGGACTGTATTTCCTGCTTCAATGTCTAGACAGTATTTTGTTCGGACGGTGTTTTGCCCCTCCCCAAAAAACTTTTTTTTTTAATTTAAAATTCAAACCTTTGTTCTTGTTTGCCAAAAATACAAGGAACGAGAATTAACAAAAACACCAACTTCAATTTTAGTCTTCTATTAGAAACAAATTGGTGGAGGCTGCCAATATTTACAAACAACATTTCTTCTTCATTTGTTGAAAATAACAAAATTAAAAAATAAAAACATTAAAAATAAATTAAATTTTTGCTGAAGTTTTGCCCAAAAAATAACTCTAAAAAAATAAAATTTTCGTTTAGAAATTTAAAAAAAATAAAAGAAAAAAGGTCTCTGAGGTTGCTGCCAGCTAACTAACTATATATTCTATAGCTACCAACCATCGACATTTTCCCGGCTAGAAGGGTTAAAAAAACGATAGTTTAAAGGAAATAAACAACAGAGGGAAGCTTTTCCTTGGCAATAAAGTATATATTGATTATAAAAGAGTCCCCAAACAAATAAATATAAAAATTGGGAGAAGAAAAAAAATGTTCGAAAATTAAAAGAAAAAAAAATAAAAAATAATTAATTAATTAATTAATTAATTAGCTTAAAATGTTGCCAACATTTTAATTTAAAATTAAATTACTAAAAATAAAAATGCTTTTATAGAAAATAAAAAAATACAAAAAAATCATTTTTAAAATTAAAAAAATATTTTTTTTAATTTTTTAATTTATTCATGTTGCACAAGAGAATGATATTTTGTTGACATTTGTGCATTAGGTTTAAATTCTTTATCTTTTGAAGAAAGAAAATAAAAAATTGTCGAAACTATAGCTATTACAACACCCAAAAATGTTGTAAAATTTGGCTCGGAATCATAAAAAACTTCAATAGAAAGTAAATAGGCAATAAATATTTGTATTGATGCTGAACAATTTTGGGTAACTGCTGTATTTAACTGAAAATAAAATTTCAATTTTATATTTGTAATTTCAAGTATTTTTAACTGTGTTTGTAGTTGCAACACAATACAATAATAAACAATGCCCAAAGGAACCGGAAATTATCATTGTAAGTAGAGAAACATAAAATGTAGTTGTTGTGCTTGTCTGTAATGGAAGAAGAATGTTAGAGAATTTTGGTTGTACATACATATTCTATTTTGTTTCCGGAAAATTTTTAAATTACTGGTAAACTACTTCAAGCAAATGTTTATGTGTATTACAATTCCGGAAAATACAAATACAATTTGTATAAGTTGTTCCGGAAAATATAGTTTCCTGAGACAAGGATATAAACATTTCCGGAAAATGTCTAACCAAAACTAGAGCGTTATAGAAGAATATTTATATGTATATTACAATTCCGGAAAATACAATTAAAATTTGTAATTATAAATTGTTCCGGAAAATATATAGCTTCCGGAAGATATAGACATAGATATAAACATTTCCGGAAAATGTCTAACCGAAAAAATAGTGTTATAGAAAAATGCTTATAGGTATATTACAATTCCGGAAAAGCAAAATTACAATTTGTAATTTGCTTTGTAATACCTGTAAATATGAATAAGCATCCCTCAATTCATCCTGGACAATATCCGCTACCAAAAATAGACAGAGACAATTGAAACTATTTAAATAAATTAATTCCACAACAGACATATCCATTTGTGCCCGGACTTTTTCAATTAAAACTAAACTTGAAGTTTGCATAGCCAAAGCTCCAAGAGAGTAGGCTAACCCCCAAATATCATAACTTATTTCAAATACAGCTAAAAAATGAATTTTTTTTTTAATTTATTAAGGCAAATTTACAAGCCAAAGCAGATCCAAAACAAATAAACATTAAAATTGTCAAAGTTTGGATTGAAGGTCGTTGTCTTCGTAAAATAAAAAAATAAAAAGGAATTGTAGTTATTGCTATAAATTTTTCGAGAAATGGAAAAAATGGAAGAGAAATTCCATCAAGACAGTTGAGGGATATATAACTGTAAAAATATATTAAAATTAAATTAAAAATTTTAGAAAAAACAAACTGCGAAAGACAATAGAAAAAGGAAGGCACAAACATGGCTTTTCCACGATGAAACTGTAGAAATAAAATAATAATAATTTTCCGGAAAATATAAATTAAATTCCGGAAAGTATAAATAAAATTCCGGAAGTAAAAAAATTTCCGGAAAAGATCAACACAATTCCGGAAGCAAATAATTTTCCGGAGAAGATTAATACAATTCCGGAAAATATAAATACAATTCCGGAAGTAAATAATTTTCCAGAAAAATAAATAAATTCCGGAAACATATATACCGGAAAAAATATTTATGCTTCAGAGAAATGTCTATATTACAATTCCGGAAAATATAAATTAAAATCCGGAAAGTATAAATACAATTCCGGAAACAAATAAAATTTCCGGAAAAGATTAATACAATTCCGGAAATAATTTTTCCGGAGAAGATTAATAAAATCCGGAAAATACAAATACAATTCCGGAAAGTATAAATAAAATTTCCGGAGAAGATTAATATAATTCCGGAAAATATAAAAATACAATTACGGAAGTATAAATATAATTTTCCGGAACAAAATAAATATAAAAACCGGAAAAGAATATATCTATGCTTCAGAGAAATGTTTATATTACAATTCCGGAAAAACATAATTACAATTTGTAATTTTATGTTAGAGTTTCCGGAAAATATAATTATTTATTTATAAAAGGATTTACAGTGTATGGCTGCACTTTGACTAATTTTGTCATTCTTTAAAATAAAAAAATTAATTTAAATTTTTAATAATTTATAAATTACCTTCCAAATTCAATTAATGAGAGAATTAATGCCATCTTAAAAATATTTTTTTATTTTTTAAATAAATTAAAATTAAATTTACTTACATTAAACAATGAAATAACAATAGGATAATCAAAAAAGAATTTGGTTATGACAATTCTAGAAAATAATGAATGAATAACATTACAAGTTCCAAACAAATAGAGACTGAAAGAAAAAATAATATTTCAAAAAAAAATTTTTTTAAAACTAAACTTTCTTATTTTTAAAAATTCAGAATTTATTTTTAGGTTAAATTAAGTATAAGATTTTTCCGGAAAGCCTGGGAAACTAAATTGTTTTTCCGGAAACTTTGTAAATTAATTTATGCTTTCAGTAAACTTAAAATTTAAAAATATAAAGGAATATTTTTTTAGACTGAAAAAAATTTAAAAAAATTTTTCATAATCTGTTTCAGAATAAAAAAATTCAGAATTCTTTTTTAAAAACAACAACCTTTTCATTGAGTGCCCAAATAATACATCCATTTTTAAAAAATAATTTTTAAAAAATAATTAAAAAATTTTTTTCTACTAGCCAACTAGCTTAAAAAATTAATTAATAAAATTAATAAAATAAAAAAATAAACCTGTTTAATAAACATTCATCCATCCAAAGATTTTTATCAAAACTTTTAAACAAATTTATTTTTGAACACAACTTCAACATAAAGATATTAATCTTGCAAAGAGAGAGAAACACTCATCAAAAGAGAGGAGGAACATTCATCAAAAAGAAGAACAAACGACCTCATTTTCTCAATTAAAAAATCTTGTTTTAGCTATAAAAATATATTTAAATTTTAGAAATTAAATAAATATAAAATATTTTTAAAATTTTTAAAAATAAAAATAAATTAAAAAAAATTATTTTTTAATCGTCAACGTGTACAGAAGTATAAATATAAAAAATCAACAAAATTTAAAAAAAATTAAAAAAGGCAACAAAAAATGAAAAAATGAGCATTAAAAAATTTTTTTAATATTGTCAAAGAAGAACAATTTTTAAAGTAAAGCTACAGAAAATGCAAAAATAATAATAAACTCGTTTTGAATATAACAAGAATAAAAAAAAAACAAAAAATGGATGAAAATGATTTTTTAAGACATTAGGAAATTTACAAAAATTTTCCAAAAAACTTTCCGGAAAGTGGAAAATTTTTAAAAATTTTCTAAAATTAAAAAAATCTCAATCAGAATTTTCTGAAGGAGGAAATTTTTTATTTTTATCACAAAAATCTTCTTCCGTTGGTGAATTTAGTGGCGATATAATACGAACTTTGCGTACTGGACTGGGAGGATTATTATTATTATTTTTGTTGGCACCGCGTAAACATGAATGGGAAGAGGAGGGTGAACATGAAGGTGTTGAAGTTGGGGAAGAACTAATAAAGAAGAGAGAGAATTTTTAGTTTAAAAAATTTTCTAAAAAATTTCTAATATTGAAAAAATTATTTTCAATAATTTTTCCTTCTATTTACCTAAAAATTTCAACAACCGGAATCGAACCCACGACCCTAAATTACCCAAACAAAACATTTTCCCACTACACCAGACGATACAAAATTTGAAATAATTAAAAATAAAAAACTTGCCTAGCCACAAAAGCTTCTTGTTCTTCTTTTAATTCTTCATTTGATTTTTCATCTTCACTTGTTGAAATTACAAAAATGGGAACATTATTTTCATTATTTTTTAATACTTCTTTTGTAGTTCTACCAACAACTTCTTTTTGTGTTTGCAATTTAATACTAAAAATTTAAAAAAATGATTAAAAAAATTTATCAAGAAATACCTTTCCTTCTCTATTATTTCATTTTTAGGTTGAAAATCATTTTTATCTGGGCATTCCTTAAAATAAAAATAAATTTTTTTAATCAAAACTTTCCTCATAAACCCTCAAAAACTAAAGAAATCCTCCCAAAATCAAATACATTCCGTCAAAAATTTAAAATTTTATTAATTCTATTCCCCCGTTTGCCTTCCAATACACCAACAGCTCCCACAACTCACATGATTCCCTCCAAATTTTTTTTCAAAAATCCTCCCGTCCCCCCCCCCCCACTCCTCCACAAAAAATTAAAACAAAAACCTCTTCTAAATTTGAAATAAAAGTTTTGCTTAAATTTTCCTCTTCTCCTTCTTCACTACTTTCTGTTGAAATTAATGAAGGTTTCCTAGCTATTAAATCTCCTGATTGAATTAATTCCACTGCCAGTCTCAAATCCCTCAAAGCAACAACACCAACTAAACGACCACATTTTGTGACATAAGCTCGGTTTAATCCTAACATTGAAAATAATGAGTGGACTTTAAAAAGTGATGTTTCTTCTACTAATTGGAAGGGGGCCTTGAAAAATTAAAAAAAAACTTTAAAAAAATTTTTTAAATTTCAAACCGGGTCAATTCCAATAGAACGAAAATCAACTCGTTTAGCCAATTGTTCCTGTTCCCAAATTGTTCTCTCATCTCCCACCAAATCAATCTCGCCATTTTGATCAACGCCACGTCTAAATCTTTGACTGAACCTTGACAATGTTCTAATCATATCTTAAAATAAAAAAATTTTTTTGAAAATTGTTAAAAATTTTCAAAATATTTTCCCAAAAATTTCAAAAAATTTTTTAAGAAGTTTTTCCCTAATTTTTTAAAAATTTTCAAAAAAAAACCTCCAATAGTACTATAAACATCACTATAACTAGAAGAATGACTTAAACTTGCAGGAATAGTTAATGAACGTTTAACAGACATTGATGGTTTATTTAAACGATTTAAATATAGTTGCTGCAAACTTTGTTTTTGTTGGAGAATATTATTTTTATTATTAACATTTTCCTCCTCCTCTTCTTTCCCTTCAATTAAACTTTCAGATTTTGTTTTTGTTAATTCAACAATTGAATGTTTTTGTTCTTTTGGAGGTTCTAAAAATTTTAAAAGGGGAATATTTGAAGAAGGCGACAAAATTAAAGATTCTTTTTTTGTTGTTGTTTGGGAATTCTTTCTTCTATCAATTGTATTTATTCTTTTTATTGCTTCTTGTTTTCTGGTAATTGGGCCTACATGATTATTTAATATTCTAATAAGTCGGGAACGACTACAAGAACCAATTAATATTCGTGTTTCTAAAAGAAAAATAAATATTATAGTTTTCCGGAAAATAAAAAAATATCCGAAAGCTCCGAAAATTAAAAAAAAAGTTTCCGAAAATAAGTTATTTAAAATAGGTATTTGTTAAAAGTTTCCGATTTCCAAAAAGTATAAAAAAATCCGGATATTTTTAATGATAATTCTGAAAGATTAAAAGTTTCCGGAAAATATATAGACTAAAAGAATTTTCAGAAAATACAAAAAAAAATCAAAAATACCTTCATTCTCTACAATAGGAAAAGCTTTAAGCCTCGGGTTATCAAATAAAATTTCTTGCATTTCAGCATATGTTGTTTCATTTGAAAGAAATTTAATATCACAAGTCATAAATTGTTCGACTAAAATTCCATGAAAACTAGAAAAAAATAAATCAAAAAATAATTTTATTAAAAAAAATAAACCGAGAAGAGGTTTGGGGAATATCAGGTAAATATGGCAATTGTTTCAATTTAATGGCAGAATCATAAATGGAAGGTTGTAAATTGGAGCAAATTGCATTGGCGATTAATACAGCAATCTAAAAAATTTCAAAGAAATTTTGAGAAATTTTTCAAAAAAAATTTCTAAGAATTTTCAAAGAATTTTTACAAAAAACTTCATAAAAGTTTCAAAATTAAAAATTTTCTTTACCATAACAGGCAAAATATGTAAAAGCTGTCCAGTCAGTTCAAACACAATAACTGCCACAGAAACTGTGTGCTACAAAAATTTTTTCAAATTCAAAAAAAATAATTCATTCCTTACAGTTACTCCTCCAGTTAACGCTGCTGACCCAACAATTGCATAAACCCCAGGGAATATTTGTAAATCGTTTGGACCCCGAAGACCGCTTGGATACAATGAGGCCTTTAAATAAATTTAAAAAAAATAAAAATTAAAAAAGAACCATAATTTCTCCAATAAAGCGTCCAATAGCTGCACCAAGGACAAAAGACGGGCCAAAAATTCCAGCAGGAATGGGTAGTGTACTTGCCAAAATTGTTAAAATAAACTTTAAAAAAATTAAAAATTTCAAAAAAAAATTTCAAAAAATTTACATAAACTCCAATAAATATGGGCAACGTCGTAAAATGAGTGTAATAATCTTCCCTCGACCAAGAAGAAATTAATTGTTCCGGACAAGCACGATTACTGTTGTTGGGAAGTGAAAAAGTGCAGTCAGCAAAAAAATCCTTTTTAAATTTTTTTTAATTAAAAAAAAATTTTGCTGCTTACTTTTGCTGCATACATAAATTTTTTCTTAAAAAAATTTAAAAAAAAATAAAAAAAATTTTTTTAAAAAAACCTCTCCTCCCAAAAATTGTCCAAATCCTTGAGGGTACGTAATAGATCCAATAATTAATGCAATAAGTATTGGATATATTGACCAACTTTTTTTTAAAAAATAAAAACTAATTAAAAAATAAATAAAAATAATTTACTGTTTATGAAGAAAAAATTTTGAAATTGAATTATATCGAAGAAAAATAACACAACGCCTTTGTAGAAAAATAAATGCTGCTGAAACAAAACCACAAATAACACTAGAAAAGATGAGGGTAAATTAGAGAAAAAAAGAATGTTTTCCGGAAAAGTTTAGAGAAAAACTCGGGGAGTAAATAAATTATAGAATTTTCCGGAAAATACAAATAAGTCGTGTAAAAACAAGACACAAAGGTTTCCGGAAAATATACCAGAAAAGTGTATATAAGTTTCCGGAAAGAATATTCCTCAAAATACGCTTCCGGAAAATACAATTAGTGTAAAAACAAAACACAAAGGTTTCCGGAAAATATTCTAGAAAATGTTTTTCTCTAAACTTTTCCGGATAGGTATGTATGTTTCCGGAAAGAATATTCTCAAAATACATTCCGGAAAATACATCCCATCAATTAATTTAAAATAAATTGATTCCGGAAAATACAAAAACACAAAACTAACCCAACAATAGAGAATATTGGTAATTCTTCCGGCAAAAACGCATCTCTAGGGAATTGAGTTTGATAGAAGGCAGTAACTTAAAAGCAAGTGTTTTTACTTTTAAATTTATTTTTAATTTACCGGTAACTTCAGTTTCAACTAAAAGCACTCTAAGTATTCGAAAAAGTACAGTCGAGCAGGTTGCAGCAAAAAAGCCTCTCCAATAATTTCTTACTGCAAAATATGCTGCTGTGACTTCGATTGAAAATAAAACACCTAAATAATTTTTCAAAAAACTTTAAAAAATATTTTTAGAAAAACCTCCAACAGGAGCAGAAAATGTTGAACTAACCCCCACTGCACACGCAGCCGCAAGCATCTCAAAACTTCTCGATTCGTTCGAATAAGCACCTTTAATTGAATGGACACAATGACTTAATTGGTTAGCGACAACTGAGGCGATATGAACAAATGGTCCCTTAAAGAAAAAATGTTCAAGACCTTATTATAAGATATCCCGAGACTTAGATAAACTCAAAATTTAGATGTTTACTTCAAAAATTTGGGTTGACTATAAAATTGGAAGGAGCTGAATAAGCAATTACCCCTTGAATGATACCCTTCATTAAAGACTAGTTAATTTATTTAAAAAGGATCTAGTCGAGGTTTATGAGTCCAATAAACCCTTTAGCTTCATTGGACTCATAAACTAAACCATGACCAAAAAAGGTTTTGACTAAACCACAAAAATTTTTTTAACTAACCTCCTTTCCAATAGGCAACCCGCTACCCAAAGAAAGTGTTAATCCAACCATTTTAGACAAAAGCGTTTTCAAAGTCAAAAATTCTTTGAGAATAACACCTCGAAGTATTGTCTAAATAAATAATTAAAAATAAAAAAAAATTTTCCCAACTTTCATTTCAGGTATTCCACTTCCAATAGCACTAGGAGAAATTAAACGAACAAAAAAAGCTGAAGCCAAAACCAATATAAGCATATAACCTGCCCAAACAGAGTAAGTAGAGATGAGGTTTAAATGTCCCTGAGTGTTTTTTCGAACAATTTCTATGAAGAAAACGTGCCCTGAAATTGGGAAAAATTTTTTTGAATTTTAGATTGGGATAAAATGTCATCCTAATGGAAAAATTTTTTGAAATTTTTTAAAGACTAAAAATTTTTTTCATTAGGTGACATTTTGTCCCAATAAAAAATATTCTCGAAAATCACAAAAAAATTTTCTAAAAAATTTTTTAAAATTTACTAAACATGTTTGCAAGTATTCAATAGCCATATCCATAATTAAAGAACACAAAGCTACAAGAATTCCCAGCAATGCAAGCAATAACCAATCCTCCAATAAAGTAGCAACATTTTGGAGTATCCGAAGGGATTTTCCTAGAAATTAAAAATTTTTGAAAATTAAAATTGTGTGTAGATGACATTTTGTCCCAAAAATATTTTTTTTAATTTTTAAGAATTTATTCAAAAAAATTTTTTGGGACAAAATGTCATACAAAAAATTTTTTAAAAAATTATTCTCCCCTAAAAAATCTACAAAAAAGTTCTCCTTACTTTTAAATTTAAAACAATTTTCATTATAATATTTTGCTTTAACTCCTTTGTTGTTATTCTCTGTTGTTTTTTCAACTTCACCTCCACCACCAATCCCTTTCTCAATATCAACAAATGGTGCTATTGTATTTGTTGTTTTTCTGGTAAATATAAAACGTTGCATTCTTTATTATTCATTGAAGGAAAAAAATAAATTTAAAAACGTCTTAAAATAAAAATTAGAAAAAGCCTTGAAGAGATAAGCAAAAAAATTTTTTATCAAAATTATCAGATGATAAAAAAAAGTCTTAAGATTTTTTAATTAACTTGTCCTTAAAAAGACTAAAAAAGGAAAAGCTATAAATACCCACCCTTTTTTAAAATTAAATATTTTTAATGAGTGATTCAATTTGGAAATGAAAGTAAATGTAAATAAATAGTAGCTATTGATAAGGCAGAAATTAAGACACAAAATAAATATAAAACACAACAACTTTTTCCGGAAAACAAAAAATACATGTTTTTAGAAAATAAAGACTTTTATACTAAAATGTTTCCGGAAAGTGTTTATTAATAAATGTTTTCAGGAAAATACATATGTATTTTCCGGAACGGTATTTTCTACTATGTATTGGTACTAATATATATTCCGGAAAACTTATATACATGTATTTTCCGGGATGTGTTTTCTATTATACATATATATTTTCCGGAAAACTTTTCTGTAAACACATTTCAGAAAATACATTTCCGGAATGTATTTTTTATTAACAGTTTATATTTTCCGGAAAACATTCTTTAATGTATAAAAATTTTAAATAAAATGCCTTGAAAAATAAAAATGTTGAGTTATAATAGGTTTAAGGTTTTATATAAAAAAACAAATTTTTTATATCCTTAAGTAAACATTAAATTAGTAAAAAGATAAACATTTTTTAAATAAAAACAAAAAAAAACATTTATATATTTTACTTTTCTTAAATTAGTACTTAATTAAAAAAATTACTAAACAAACAAAAAAAATATAAAAATGTTCTAAATAATATTTCATTTATTTAACGAAGTGCGATCACCTTTGGGTTACGTAAATAGTACTAAATGTTTTATGGTTTAATATTTTATTTTCTACAAGTAAAAATAAATAAGTACATGTTTTTCCGGAACTAATATTTTCTATTAAGTAGTAACGTGTTTTGACAGATATTTAAAGATATAAAGTATTTTCCGGAAAACTTTTCAAGTAAAAGTGTTTATGAGAAAACACACAGCTTACTGAAAAAATGTGTTTTCCGGAAAACTTTATATTAAATGTATTTTCCGAGAAAACACATTTCCGGAAAATACCGAAAAAGTTTTCCGAAAAAGATATATGTATTTGTTTCCGGAATGTAGAATGTGTTTTCTTTAAATGTGTTTTCTTTTCCGGAAATGTTTTTTCTCCAAAACATGGTGATCAAAATGTATTTTCCGGAAACATTTTAATTGTTTCTTTGTGTTTTTTAGTGTTTTTAACAGTTACATATTTAAAGGCTGTATAATTTAAAATAGATGTATTTAATTCTCTCATGATTTGTCTAGAATTTTTAAAATAAAAAATTTGATTAATAATTAAAATTGATTCTTCCTTTTTTAGGCAATAAAAAATTTAATAAAAAAATATTTTAATAAAAGAGATGTAAAAAACATAAAAAATTAAAAAAGGAACATAAATTTTTTTGAAAAGAGAAGAGAGAAAGGGCCAAAACTTTTTTTACAACTTAAAAAAAATTTTTTAAGCTATTTAAAAGTTAAGCCGAATTGTTTTATTATTTTTTAATTCTCTTTAAAAATTAAAAAAATGTCACGAGAAGTATTTTTGTAATCTTTTAATTAAATATTTAATTTATTTACAAAAATAATGTTACAATTATTTGTGATTTTGGAAAATACATTTCCGGATATCTAAACGTATTTTAAATTGTATACGCATTTTTCCGGAAATTTTTTATGTAGATTTTAAAAAAATTAATGTGTTTTCCGGAAAATATTTATTTATTAACAAATACTTTCCGGAAACATTAAAGCATTTTATAAAAACATGTGTTTTGTATTGTTTTTCCGGAAAGCAAAATACAGATGTTTATAGCATCGTTTATAAAATGCTTCCGAAAAGTGTATTTTTAATAAAATACTTTTTGGGAAATACATTTATTTATTCTTTAAAATTTACATAAAAATACATTAAATATTTGATCAATTAAAAACTATGTTTAGGCAATTCACAGTTAAAAAATTAAAAATTATTAAAGAGAGGCGACCTGATAAAAAAGGTGTTCCATCTTAAATTAATTAAAATGATCAGATCGATTATGAAAAAATTTAGAAAAAATTTTGATTTAATTTTGTAAATTATTAATAAAAAATAAAATTAATAAACACAAAAACACAACAAAAACAAATTAAAAAAACACATTTCAATCATATTATCGAATATTTATTTCAACAACAAAGAGTGAAAAGCTGGAAAAATACCTCTCATAAGCGATTTAAATAGCAAACAATGCAATGTCATAAAAATTTTTGAATTTATAGCCTTCAAAAATAAGTTTGTTTCTTTTTTATAATTTAATAAAATTATTTATATAAAAATATATATCACCCACTGATAATGATAAATTAATTTATTTGAATAGAAATAACCTCTAAACGTATGTTTTGTTGTCTAAACATGTTCAAGTTTTACCTAGTTTAATAAAAACAAAATTTAAAACTTAATGTTTGTAAAACATGTTTCTCTGTTTTTATCTATGTTTGTAAAACTTGATGTTTTAAAAACCTGTTTGCAACAAAGCAACTTGTTTCAAAACAAACAACAAAACAAACTTGTATTTTAAAACTTGGTGATGTTTGTAAAACAAGTTTTATTTTTTACAATTTGTAAAGTTGTAAAACAATTTTATTAAAACATGTTGAGTCTTTATTTTTTACAAAATCAAAGTACAATAAATCTCGAGAAGACAAAATAAAAAATAATAGTAAGGCCATAGAAAGTTTTATGATAAAAGCAAAAATATATAAGTACTAAAGGCAAGCTATAAAAGAGGTATAAAAAATAATTAGAAATCGAATCGAAAACAACAAAAAATAAATAGGTAGAAGTGAAGAGTTTTATAGGAAAAATAAGTGTTGTCGGATGTTGTTGGGAAGTAATTCTGATTTTTTATTTGTAATTTTATACCAAACCAGAATTTTATTTGAACATAAAAATCAGAATTTTTACCCAACTGGAATGTATTTTACTTAAAAATGAGAAAAAAATTTTTAAATCCTCAAAAATATCACTCAACAAAATTATCAGACAAAAATTGTCTTAGTCTACGCAAATAACTGGCTAAATCCCTAGTTCTAATCATTTGTTGAACAATTGTTTGAAGAATTTGATCAGCATCCTAAAATATTTTTTTGGTAAAAATTTTAAAATTAAAAATTTTTACTTGAATTATATCAGCTCTTCTTGCTTCTGTCGTGTCATTTTTCATATTATTAGAAGCAGCCATAATTTTATTGTTATTATTACCAGACAATAAATTAATTAAATTGGGTGTTTGTTGCTGTTGCTGCGTTTTTAACCCAAAAATGTTTGGAGAATTTTGAAGTAAATTTTGTATTTGTAAAAGTGCCATCATATTAGCAGAATTATTATTAGAGGAAGTAGAAGGGGTGATTTGATTGTTGAAAGAAGAATGTTGTTGTTGGGGACGGTTTTGTTGCTAAATTAATTTAACAAAGTTCAGGCGAATGTTTTTATTAAATTTTGATTTTAAAAAACCAGAATTTAATTTAAACATTTATTATTTGTTTTGTTTGATGTTTAATATGTTTTTAAAATAGTGTTTTTATTAAATTCTGATTTTAAAAACATTAGAACACAAACAAACAATAAATTTTCAGAATATGAAATAAACATGTTCTGACTTTTATTCTGAAATTTCCCTTTTAATTTTAAATTCTGAAAATGTTTATTTCATATTCTGAAAATTTATTATTTGTTTGTGTTTCATATTTTTAATGTTTTGTAGAATCAGAATTAAATAAACACACACAACAAAACAATCAAAAAATGTTTTTCTTAATGTTTTCCTTACCAAAATAGAATGTTGTAAAGCAGATAATAAGGAAGCGGAGGCATTTCCAACTTGTTGTTGTGTTTGGGGTGTTTGTTGATGTTGTTGAGATAAAAGACCTAAAAGAAGTTGTTGTTGTTCTGATTGATTAACAACAGAATTTCCTTGTTTATCACCCCCATTTGAACGATTAATCAATTCTTGAATTAAAGGCAATAAATTATTGTTTTGATTTGAATTATTAAATTGTGATTGTAAAGGTGGTCGAAAACGCATAAAATCAGAAAATGAAGTTTGTCGATTTGAGCTTGTTGGAAAATTCTGAAATGATGTTGAGAGAATGTTTCGTGGTGATTCTGTTGGAAATATTGTTTGTTGTTGTTGTTGAGCGTTGTGGTGAGCCTTCTGTATTTAAATTAAAGAAAAATCAAAATTATTTTCAAAAAATTAGAATTAAAAATCAGAATAATTTTAAAATCGGAATTAGAAATCAGAATTAAATATCAGAATAATATTGTATTAAAATCATAATTATTTTAAATCAGAATTAGCTTAAAATCAGAATTATTTTAAAATCAGAATTAAAAACCTGAAACATACCAAAGCTAAATTTAAGGCAAAAGCAGTATCTAATTCTCCTTCATTTTTCATTAAAGAAGAATCACAAGCATTAGAAAATGTTGACGTTTTATGTTGTTGTTGTCCATTCATTGTTTTATTATTTCGATAAGTTGAAGATTTTCTTTCTCGTGGGGACGCTGATGGTCTTTTTTGTAGTTTTTGTTGTTGTTGAATTAATTCTGCAGCACCCTCAGAACTACTTTGACCACCAGAAGAAGGAGAATTATGTAATGGTTGTAGACTTAAAGGTGAAAATGCTGAGACAACAACGGGCGTTTTGAAAGATTCGGTGCTGTTTGGACTGTGTTCTTAAATATAATGATGTGATTTGATCGACCAGAAAAATCAGAATTCTGATTTTAAAGCACAAATTCTGATTTTTAAAAATTGTTCTGATTTTCTAAGATCAGAATTCTGATTATTAAGCACAGATTCTGATTTTTAAAAATAGTTCTGATTTTTAAAATCAGAATTCTGACTTTAAAACCAGAATATATTCAATATTTCCTTACCACAAGATCCAACATCCTCTGAAGAACTTCTTATTTTTTTACTTCCTCCATTCTCCCCATCAGAATCGAAATTAAATTCTCCTCTTTCATTAAAGTGTGGATGTTTATCGTCATGGTTATGTTCAGTCTCCAAAGTTGTAATAAGCAGATAACCACCATTTTGTGCATGATAATTTAGCCTTAATTTTGCTTTGCACCCACAAGGAAGATAATTCTGAAAAAAATTTTTTAGTAAATTAATTTAAAGAAGAAAAGAATAACTTGATGAGGTCTTCGACCAGCTCCACGCTTTCTTGGTTCTCCATAACGAGTACTTAAATAAATACAAAGGTTTAAAAATTAAACAAAAGTTTTTTTTAATATTTACAAATTGTAATTTTATTTTCCTGAATTGTAAAAACATTTTCCGGAAGTTTTTATCTTCCGGAAACAAAACAATTTTTACAAATTAGCATTTTACAAATTGTAAAACAAGTTTATTTAAAACAAGTTTTGTTTTTCTGATTTTAAATTCTGAAATCAGAAATGTTTAAATTTAATTCTGAAAATGTTTTTTTTTAATTCTGATTTTAAATTCTCACCAATGATAGACAACATATCGATATCGGAAACGTTTAAAAACTTGAGAATCCTCATCTCCTTGCTTTTCAGAACTGGCTACACGGAACTTTTGTTGAAAGAGAACCTGCCATTCTTTAAACGCTTTTTCAAATTCATCAAAACTAAAAAATAATTTTTATTAAAAATTAATTTAAAAACACCTAAAAAATATCCCTTCCTTTCTTATTGTGTCTGGCAAACTAAAATCTAATTGATTAACATCTACAGAAATTGGTCTTTGAATTGGGTTTTCAATTTGTTGTTCTAATTGGTTTTCTCCTTCATTTTTCTCTTCAATTGTTGGTTCTTCAGTTGTTGTATTTTCTGTTTCCTTGCAATTGTTTATTTCAGAATTTTCAACAAACTTTTAAAGGGAAAAAAACAAGTTTGTTTAATTTCAAATTGTAAAAACATGTTTATTTAATTTTACAATTTGTAAAACATTTTTTATTTACAGAAACATTTGTAACAAAACATTGTTTTGTAAAAACATTTGTAAAACATTTGTTTTGCAAATTGTAAAATTCAAATAAACATTTTTTTACAATTTTTAAAAATTGTAAAACATGAACATGTTTATTTAACTGTTTATAAAAACTTAAAAACATTTTAATTTACTAATTGTAAAACAAGTTTTATGTTATTACAACTTTGTTTAATAACATTTTTAGAATTGTAAAAATTTTTATATGTTTTACAATTGTAAAACAAGTTTATATTTTTAAAATTCCCACCTTTTTTTCTTCTTCTTTATTCTCTTCGGAAACAATAACATAATTATGTTGTTGTTGTTGAGATTCTTTTTCACAAACATGTTGATGACTATTAATGTTGTCAAAATTCATTTGTTTTCTGATTATCAGCTAAAGACAAAAGTTGTTGTAATGTTCCGGAAACATTCATTTTTGTTGTGAATATTCCCTTTAAATTTTAAAAGGAAATTTTAAAATTTTCGGCTGTCAATAATGACAAAATGCCAAAACATTTTAATTTTAATTTTTTAAAGAGGAAAAAAAATTCAAAAATCCTTCTACAACATCTGTTACCATTTAAATAAAATGTCTCCATTTTTCTCCCGATTACAATAAATAAATATCAAATTTGTGCCAGTCGTCTTTCCCTACATTGGCATTTTCTTCTTTTATGGATATAAAACCAGAAAATTATTTATTCAGTTTTTAATAGGGAGAAAAGAGCGCAACAAGGCAAAAATTGGTAGTAGTAAAAATGGACAGTCTCAGCCCTTTTTATTTTTTACTGTCCAGTAAAAATAGGAGGTGGTCAGTAAATATAGGGAGAGTACATATTAAATAGTAGCAGATGCCAATGTAAAGAAATGCTCGTCTTTTTTTTTTAGGCAAATTTGTGTAGACTGACTTGGATGTTTTAATGAACTATAACTCTAGAAAAATAAAATTTTTAAAATTTTCTTTTGGTATCAATAAATAGAGAATTAAATTTGCTACAAAATGAAGTGAAATTCAAAATTTTTTGAAAAATCTAGAAAATAGTTGTGGTCAAAAAACCTTCAAAAACGTCAACTTTTCACAGTTTTGAGGCCTCAACTTTTTTTGTTTTTCCTCTAAAATTCTGATTTTTTCAGATTTTGTAGTTTATTCAATTCTCTATTTAACTATACCAAAAGCTTAAAAAAAATTTTTTCCTATTGAGTTATTAAAAGCAAAAAAAAGTTGAGAATAATGTCTTGGTGTTCTCTCCCTTATAAAACAAAAAATAATAATATTCACCTCTCTTTTTTTCTATCAGAGAGACTGTCTTCCTCTATTAAACACATAAAAATGCCCAATGTCCAGTCGGGCAAGATAATAGGTCAAAAAAGAAAAAATCTGACCGGCGTTCCCTCACCAGCGGTTGCTGTCCACTACACTTCTTTTTTTCTCTTATTTTTTTCCACATCCTACTACGACCTATACCCCCAAAAAATGACGCAACCTTTGACCCCCCATCGCGAAGCTCTTCCTTCCTTTTGGGGTTGAATTTTTGTTTTTGACGAATTTATATATCTTCATCTGTAGACAAGCGTTCGCCTTTAAAGGGGTTTTTTGGAACAATTTCCCTCTCTTCTCTACTGGCAAATCTTCAAACAAAAAATTTTTTTTCTCTAATATTCTCTTCATATTTCCCTCTCATTCCTCTTTTTATTTGGAAGAAACGCCAGTTGCACAGTACTTAAAGAGAAGAAAAAAGAAGCTTGGAAAACAAGAAAAACTGACCACAACACTGCCAAGAAATATAAAAAAATAAAAAGAACTGTCCCAGATAACTGGAACCACTCTGCCATCATTCAGCAATCTCTCCTCTGTTGTGACCCAATTATAGTTCCCAGTAATGCCCTTTCCTCTCTTGGACAGGGACTACATTTTTATCTTTTTTGTAGGTTGTTGTTTTTGTTGGAAATCTAAAAAAAAGTACTTAAATACAAATTGTTAGATAAAAAATAATAAAATAAGGAGTATAGTAACTAGAAAAAACCCCAAAAAATTTTCAAAAAATTTTTTAACCGAGGACTGACGGACTGACTCAGTAAGGAGGGAAAGGTGCTTACAGAGAAACGTTTTATCGAGATTAAACTTTAAAATCAGAATATTTAATTAAAATCCTACCACTCCATTAAATAAAATGCATTATCAGTATAATTAATCTCTGACTCCTATTTAATTAATTAAACCTAACAGTTGTTTCCTTGCTAGCTTTATTTCCTTGCTAGCAAAAGGAAGAAGCATTGACAGAACGTTTTATTTGTTTTTATTTTCCAACTTTAAAGAAAAACCAGAATAAATTTAAAACAAAGTTTGTGTGTTTTTCCAACTAAATCAGAATAAGTTTAAAACATTTAGTCAATGTTTTGTGTTTTTCCAACTTTATTAAATCAGAATAAATTTAAAACATTGTTTCCAACTTTAATTTAAGAAAAATTCTGATTTTGTTTTCCTTTAAATTGTTCGTTTAAAAATCAGAATAAAATTACAACAAAGTTTTGTATGTTTTTCTGATTGTTTTTATTTAACAGAAATTCTGAAATTTTATGTTTCTCTAAAATGTTTATGTTGTTTTTATTAATTCTGATTTTTGGAAATACCTTACAAAATGGAGAAAGTGAGGAAGACAAATTGTTGCTTGTCCACACGGTTGGCTATTAAAATTATTTTTAAAATTAATTTAATTTATTTTTAATTAGATTTGGAGGCACGGAGATAGAGCACCAATTACAACATACCCAACTGATCCCAACGGGGAAAGTCGGTGGCCTTTTGGATTTGGAGAACTTACTGAAGTTTTTTTGGAGATTTTTTTTTTAATTTTTAATTTGAAAGTTGGGAATGCGGCAACAATATTCTCTCGGCCATTTACTTCGAAAACGATATATTCTAGACAATAAATTCATCAGTGAGCGTTATACCCCCAAGGAGATTTATATAAGAAGTACAGACGTAAATAGGACATTGGCTAGTGCCCAAGCAAATCTTGCTGGAATGTAAAAATAAAATTAAAAATTAAATTAATGGATATTTATTTAAAGGTTTCCGGTGGGAGTGCCAGGAATTGACATTCCCGATTTGCCAAAGAAATGGCCATCGCGTTGGACACCTATTCCGATACATACAGTGCCTATTTATACAGATAACGTGAATAGTATATTTTTAATTAAAAATCAGAATAAAATCAGAATTTTAACTCAAAACAAAAAAATCTGAAAAATCAGAATCAGAATAAAGTAAGAATTAAAAATCAGAATATACCAATTCAGAATTAAAAAATCAGAACTAAAACCAGAATTAAAAGATCAGAATTACAAAATCAAAATCTAATAATCAGAATAAAAACCAGAAAAACACAAAAACACAAATAAAACACATTATTAATTTATAGATTGGGAACTTGGACGCCTTTTGTCCCCGTGCAGAACAACTCTTTACCAAGATCAGAACAAGCCCAGCTTATTTAAATGTAAAAAAAGAAAATGAAAAATTCTTTGAATATATTAATGAAAAAACAAAAAGTTTGTATTTTTCGAATAAAATACAAAAAAATTTAATTTTAAGTGAATTTTACACTTGAAAGTATTGGTTTACTTGATGATGTTATTTATATTGAAGTAAATAAATTTCGAAAAAAATTTTAAATTATTTTTTAAAGAATTTGTATAACATGACCCAACCAGAATGGCTTACAAAAGAAATACAGCAACACATTTACAATTTGACTTTTATGTTAGTCTTAAAAGAACCCTCTTTTTTACGTACACCCTTGGGGCCAAGAAGAGTCTCTTATATTGAGGGGTACCTTAAATAGAGGGGAGGGTGTTTTATAATGAAGGGTACCTTACATAGGGAGTATATTATAATGAGGAGTATATTAAATAGAGGGTCTCTTATAATAAGAGGTCGAGAAGTGTCTTAAATATAAGGTATCGCCTCTCTCGCACCTTGAAGGGGGTCTATAAACGGGAGTATCTATTTTATAAATCTCCCCCTTTATTTTCAGAGCCTTTGATTTCTATTTTGGAATTGAACAACAAATTTATTCGCCAGAAATGATTCGACTAAGGGGAGGTGTTTTTAGAGGAGATAAAAATTGAAAAAAAATTTTTAAAAATTTTAAAGGAAATTTGCTAGGAGATATCGTAAAAAGAATTAAATTAAAATTGGAATGTTTAAATAAAAATGATAGCAAATGTAGTTGGATATCTAATTTAAAATATTTTGCATATTCTGCGCATGACACAACAGTTGCTGGATTTTTGTGTACTTTAGGGGATGAAGAAAGTGTTGCTGGAACGGGTAGAGTTTAATTAATTTCAGAACAAATAAAAAAGAAAAGGGGGAACGAAAAATACAATTATTTGTTTTCAGAATTAAAAATCAGAATAATTAGATATTGTTGTGTTTTTCGTGTTTTTGTGTTTTTATTTAAAATCAGAATTAAAAAATACAAGAAATAATTCTGAAAAATTTTAATTCTGATTTTTTGAAAATTATGATCTTTTCTGAGATAACCATTCTGATTTTTAAATAAATTCTGAAATTTTAAATTCTGATTCTGAAATATTATTATTTTTGTGTTTTCCCTTAATATTCTGGTTTAAAACACAAAAAAAAATACAAAAAAATACAACAATTTAATTTCAGAATTTAATTTTCTGTTTTATTTCTAGCTCTTCCCCACTACACCGCCTCTATTTCCATAGAATTATGGCAAACTAAAAATTATGGGCCTGCTATAAAAGTAATTTCTAAAAGGGTGTATTTTTTACTAATTAATTTATTTAAAAGATTCTCTACCACCCAGCATTTCATAAAAAATATTACCCAATAACTGGGTTGACTAAAGGGTGCCCAAAAGGGAGGGATTTGTGCCCAGCAAATATATTTACTGAAAGAAGCATTAAATTCATTCCGATTAATATTAATAAAGAATGCAAAAAGCGTGAAGAAAATTTTGAAAAAATTGTTAAAAATATTTAAAATGATTTTTTTTTCTTTTTGATGAATAATTTTTAACATTTTTAATTCAAAAAATAAAGGTTATTTTGGTGATTTTTTTCTTGTGTCCGCCAGTATAAATCGTCTGTTTTATTTAAAAATAAGAGAAAAATATTTTTTAATTATAAAATTTTTTGTGTTTCCCCAGAATAAAAAATAATACAAAAATACACAAAAAATATTAATTTTGTATTTTTCCTACCCATGATTTATTGAGAAAATGTTAGTTATAAAATTTGTCTTTATTTCTTATTTCGACTGCCCGAAGGTTGCAATATGTACCGGTGTTATCATTGCCCCTAATGTGGTGTTAACCTCTGCGCACTGCATGCGTTACCCATCTCGTTGGGAGTTGGATTACGGACTAATAACGGCACCAGAGGAACTACCCCATCGCCTCTAATACCCTACGGAAAACTCCATCATGCTGCAATAAAATTGAAGTCAAGTGCCAGCTGTAAGGGGTTTGCAGTAATTAAAAAACGATGTTCTAAATTTGTTTTTTAGATTTTACCCTGGTGGTACTAGTCTATGCGCGGGACCCCTTTACAAGGGAGTAACCACCGGAGATTCTGAAGGTGGATTATATACGAATAGAGGAGGACGGTTGTACTTGGTTGGTATTGCTACTGTTGGGACAACTGGCACAATATTAGCCGAGAGAGGTGTAAAGAAAAAGATGGATAAAAATGAGTTTAAAAAATATTTATTTGAATAAAAAAATAAAGTTTGCATAGAAAACAAAGAAAAATGCTTGACAAAAATACTGTTTTCGTAACAACCAAAAATAAATTTAAAGAAAAAGTCAAAACAAAAAATTTGTGATAAAGAATATTTTAGGTATACATATATTGTGTGTTGAATACAGGAGTTAAATAGACATAAATTTTCCGAAAGAAAAACAAATAAAAATTCTGAAAAATCCTGATAACTAAAATACAAAAAAGAAAATATATTTTTTTTGTGAGACGGTGGATTTGTGAGGAATATATGTCAACCAATTGAGACCGATTATCCTCTCATAAAATCTTAGTTTTGATAATCGTTATCTCTCCCTCCCCAAGTCTGGTCTCAGGGGCAAGGAAAGCTCGAGAAACCTGAAACCCTTCAAGCTTTTTATTTTTTCACAAGTCAACCGCCTCACGGTGGGTTAAACGGGACATTGGGGGTCGAAAAATAGTGTGTTATTTTATGAGAGACATTATACATTATTTTTTTGACTTTATTTGCGGTTGTTTCAGTACCAATAATTAATACCGTTTGAGTGCTGATTTCATCGCAGAGTTTGAGTGTCAATGAGGAAAACTCTCTCTCATTAGTTAAATCCTTATATCTTTTCACCCTCCCACCCGATTTTTTTCAAATTTGGCATTTTTGTAGGCATAAAATAGATAACAAATTCTGAAAATTTTGAGAAGCCAATATGGATTTTTGACGAAGTTATGGATTATTGAAAATTGATAAAATTTGTCCTATTTTAGGCCATAACTTTCTCCAAAGTTGTCCTTTTCCGCAAATTTTTGTTTTATACGAATCAGGGATGAAAAATGAACAAAAACAATGTAGATCTTGCACATGTTACCTTGACTTACTATTTAGGTTGACATACCGGTTAACCTACTACCTATAACTAATGAACCCCTGGCCAAAATTTCTTCAAAATTTTCTGAATTGTAGTTCTACAATTAATATAAAATCTTGCAAAATTTCAGCGGAAAATATGCATTTTTGGCAAAGTTATGAATTTTCGAAAATCGGTAAAAATCCATACATTTTTGGCCATATCTCAGCCTAAATTGGCCCTACAAACTTAAATTTGGTATCATTCGACGTATCTCGTCGAGCTGGATAGGAGAGGATCAAAATCGACTTGCTTGACATTTCCTTATGCACGATAAAACCTCTCCAATGTTTTTTTCGCGGCATCAAAAGTTGGAGAAGTTAAATTAGCTTCAAAAGAAGTTAAATTTTTCTTTTTTTTAAATTAAAGCCTAAATTTAAGTATTTTCTATAATTTGTATGCTTATTTTTTTAAAGTTTTGCTTATTAGCCGAGATATGGCCTTTAAAATTCGGCACCCTAAAATAGAAACGAGAGTAATGATAAAAACGAGAGAGTAAGAAAATGAAAGAGAGGAAAAACGAGATAGTGTGATGAGGCAATGCAAGACAGTTAGAGTCCCATTTAACCCACCGTGCCGCCTCTAGTAAACAAAATATAATATAGGGGAGAGGATATGAGTTATTTGATTTCTGCCCGTTAAAACTACAAAAAATAACCACACAAAAATTATTTTAAATTTAATTTTCCTCCTCATTTCTTTTTAATTCATTTTTAAATTTATACCAATTCCTGTAAAATATCCAAACATTCAATCATTGTTGTTGTAGGGGATGCATGATACCAAATAAGAATACCAAGTATTTGTAACCAATTAAGTCCTTCCAAACATCCATTTCCTCCTCCTCCAAAATTATTATACTCTCCACAATTTTTAAATTCTCCAGACAAAAGTTGTAAAATTTTGATATAATCTTTATCAACATTTGTTTGTTTGAAAGATATTGAAAGCTATTAAAAAAATTTTTCAGAAAAATTATTAAAAAAATTTTTTGGAAAAAATCGTATTTTTTTCCAAAAATGTCCCAGAGTTCAAAGACCCAAGTTCCAAAGAAGCAAATCAGATCAGAATTTAGGAAACAAGAATTCAGAATTCTCAAAACTCCAGAAAAACCATAACAGAAATTTCCAAAAAAAATTTCAAAAAAAAAATTCCAAACCTGTTTAGCAACCATATTTCTAACTAAACCAACAGACGGACATTTATATAAAGAAAGTAACAAAGCCAAATTAAACAAATTTTGTTCTTTTGCATATTCTGCTGCTTTTTCAATTTGTCCATTAATTAAAAATTTAAAGATTTTTAAAAAAGGTTTTTTATTATTTGTTGTTTTGTTGTTGTCTTCAATTGAAAGTTGTTCACATAACCAATCACCCATTAAAATTCTTTGAGAGATTTTATCTGTTAAAGAAATTTTTTTTGGTAAAATTTCAGAAGATTTTAAAAAATTCTGTGAAAGAGGCCTTAATAAGGAGATTTTTGAGGAAAAAATAAATTAACAAAAATTTACTTTATTCACCAAAATTTCGTTAAGACTTCACCCAAAGACCAAGACCGGAAGCCACCCCCCCCCTCCACAGAAAAAGCTTGAATCAATAAGCTATCCCTCTTTGATTTTTAAAAATTAAAAAAATAATAAAATTAATTTAATAAAAAAAACCTTCAATCGTCTTTAAATCCATTAATAATATTTTACATATTCCATCAAAACTTTTATTCAAATCTTTTCCATTTATAAAAGATTCAGTTAAATATTTATCCAAATAACTTAATATTGGTGATGGAGGATCAAATTTAACAAGTTGTGTCAATTCCAAATTTTCAAGTGATTTTTGTAGATTTAAATTGTTTTGACGAATATATTGAAGAAAGAAATTCTGAAAAAAAATTCAAATTTTTTTTTTGAATTTTTTGGAAGATATCGATTAGAAAGATTTTTAGAATTTTAAAAAATTTTCGAAAATTAAAAAAAAAATTTTTGTTAAAATCTTTAGACCTCGAAAAATTTTCAGAAAAAAAATTTAAATGATTCAAAAAAAAAAACAATTAAAAAAATTTTTTTCATTAAAAAATTAGAATACCTTAACTGTAGGAACAATAACTCTCGTCTGATAAATATTAACAACATTTAAATGTGTAGATGGTGGAATTGCAGCAAAAACCAAATCTTAAAAATTTTTTTTAATTTTTAAAAATTTCAAAAAAAAACCTTGACTAAACCCAATTTTACAGCTTGGCAAAAGAAAATTAATTCCACATTTTTTTAAAAATGATTTGGATAAATTTTGTGAATCAAGTCCAGAATAAATATATTTTGGTAAACGCTCAACCAATTTAAATTTTTGTGGACAAATTTGGCCTTGTTGTTGTTCTTTGTTTGTGACAATATTTAAAAGTTTACTAAAAAAATTTTAAATTTACAAAGAAATTTTTTGTATAGCTGAACACATCAATACAACCGGACCTTTCTTGTAAATAATGTACTAAAGGGTATTTTGTAGTGAGGTCCCTTGTATCTAGGGTATATTAGAGCGAGGTCCAATTCCTATATTGGGGAGGTATTCCTTGTAGCTTATAGGGAGAGTCGACTGTATGGAAGGTATCCTATGAGAGATGTATTAGGGGTATTTTAAAGTTAATAAAGTCCCTCCGATTCCCTCTCCTCCATTATTTTTAAAAAAATTAAATTTAACACAAAGACAAACCTGGAATCAAACAAAGTATCATCAAAACGAAGTTTCTTACAAATTATTTGGTCTTGAAAAAGTTTGGAATCGTCCTCATTATATTCAGCAAAATCTCCTCTATTGTCAACAAATCCCGTTGTTTGCTGTTGTAAGTATTCCCTTTTATTTTTATTATTTTTATTTCCATCAAATGTTTTTTGTATTTCGCGTAAAGGAACTTTTGCTTTCTGTATTAAATTTTGTAAATGGGCAGAATGAATTTTATCAACATCCATTTGTTGTTGTTCTTGTTGTTGAATAGCAATAATATCTTCGTCATCATCCTCGTCATGCTTAAAAAAATTTTCAAAAATTATTTGAAATTTCAAAAAAAAATTTTGAAACCCCCTTGAAAAAATTTTTTTCAAAAAAAAAGAAAACTTACAAATCCATATTTAGAAAAATGTTCAACTTGAAATATCCAAACCCCCCGAGATGGTTGATAATCAACAAAATGAGCATCCATACGTGCACATAAGCGTTCCAATTTGCCTTTAAAATTCATTCGTATCAATTCGTCAGTATCCTTTAAAATAAAAATTTTGAAAGAAAATTTAAAAACAAAAACCTTTATCGGCATTTTAGTTTTTGGATCAATCGGCCAGACATTTTCTAAACTAACTTCTGCAGGTTTATTTAATCCACGTCCAATTTCCGGTTTTTTAGATTCATCAGGATATACAACAACTTCTTTATTTCGAAAATGAACAATTTCATCCAAATCCAAAGGTTCTTGTAATTCTATAGGTCCTCTCCAAAAAACACTTCCATATCCCAAACGTCCAATAGTTAATCCACCTTCAATTTTACAAATTCCTTTTGAGTCAAATAAAGCTTCCAAATCTTCAATTAAAGGATTTGAATAATATTCTGGACGAGACAATTTCATTTTAAATTTTTTCTGTTGTGGTTGCTGAAATAGTTGTTGAGTATTTTGTTGTTGTTGTTTATTTTGTTGAATAGGTTCTTTGGGAGGAAGAGTCTTCTCTGGTGGTGACTTAAAAATTATAAAAAGATGTTTTAAATTTAAGGTTTACTTTAGTATTGTCCCTATAAAAACACTTAAACATATGTCTCGACCATGTAAATAAACAGGTGTATAGGTTAGCAATAGGATCTAGTTTTGTTTGCAAATCCCGATACAGCAAATTATCTACTACTAATATATATCTAAAACCCCTAATATTTCCCCTAGCAAATGGCACAAAAAATTAAAAAGACCTGAATTTCTTCAATAGTAGGACGTTCACTCTCCATAGATGGTGATAATTGTAATGGGACAAGAACAGAATTAACTTGAGAAGATTTATCGGCAATAAATGAATTGTCTTCCTTAAAAAAGCAAAAAAAAAATAATTGAAAAAATAATTGAAAAAATTCTCATACATTTGGAGAAGGCTCAAAAACCACAGACATATCCAACGATTTAATTCTTTTAGTGTCATCCTCAGCAAAACTTAAATGAAGTGATGTCGATTTTCCAGAAATGAAAGATTTTTCACTTAAAAAAAATAAATTTATCCAAAAAAATTTTTTCAAAAAACAACCTTGCAAATGATTTTGTCAATTTT
The DNA here is from genome assembly GCA_963681835.1 of Meloidogyne enterolobii. Classification (NCBI taxonomy): domain Eukaryota; kingdom Metazoa; phylum Nematoda; class Chromadorea; order Rhabditida; family Meloidogynidae; genus Meloidogyne; species Meloidogyne enterolobii. Next base: position 380,215 of record CAVMJV010000139.1, read on the forward strand.
GGCTCATGTCTCAATCCTAATGCTGTACCAAATCCAACTGACGGCAAAATAATTAAGGGTTTGTAACCTAAACTTGTATCGAAAGTTTCTGCAATTGAATTTTCCTTATCATAAGTATTAATTCCCTTTGAAATTGTTGAAATAGACAAATCAGCAAGAAAAGAATTTTGAGAGCTTGTAGTAGTAAATTTTTGTTGATCATCCTTTGTACCAAAAATTATTTGCCTTGAAAGACTAAAAAATATTTTTAGTGTTAGAAAAGAAATTTCAAACAAATAGCTGTCCTTCTGTAAGGAGTGCGCCGTAATATCAAACGCCAAAATACCAAACAGACAAAAGCTGCTTAAATAACAAACTAGAAAAACAAAAAATGTCTTCTAGAGTGTACTTTCTCTTTCTCATAATTTTCGCTCTTTTTAGCGTTTCGTTTTCCTTCTTTTTAAAATTGAAAGGTTCTGGTTAGGACGTTTTTTATAGCTTGTACATATTTTGACGTTTAATATTACGACAACGAACATTTTTTGTGTCCGACCTCAAATATAGTTCAATTTTACAAAAACTACAGAAAAATTTCAAAAAAATTTAGAAACCTGATAATATCCTGTGCAGATTTCCTTGGAGATGTAGAAACTTTTAAAAGAGGGCTATCTCCATATGGAAGTGAAGAAAGTTGTGATTCAATAATTTCTTTTTGAAATGCTGAAGTATTTAAATTTGAACCAAGTAAAGTTTGACCTTGCTGAGTATTAGCTTAAAAATAGAAATTAGTTAAACGTTCAAAAATCCCTAAAGAAATAACCCCGGCTGTGGCTATATTTGTTGATTAGGTCAGATCAAGTTTAAGGAATTCAAAATTTCACTTTGGACGAGGTTTCGAACCGAAAAAAACTAGGGGGACCGGGACAGTGTTGTATAATTTTTCCTTGACTCAAGGTCCAGAACCTAGTTATGGTCCTCAACCAAAATCAAGGTTTTTTTTTTAAATTTACGATCCCTAGTAGTACGCGACATAACCAGTAAAACTGATAAAAAAAAACCTGTGCTAAATACACCCGGTTGGTAAGAAGCTTGCCCTCCTGATCCAAAAAGAGTTAACGATGGTTTTTGCACAGAAGTATTAGTTTGTCCGAACAATCCACCAGCTGTTGCAGGTTGGGAAAAGTAAAAATTTTAAAAAATACAAAAATACCAAATGTTTGTGTCGGTTGTTGATTACCTCCAAACGAACTAAAAGAAGGTTGAACAGGTTTTGGGCTGCCAAAAAGAGATCCCCCAATCTGCGTCGGTTGTGGCTGTTGTTGTCCAAATCCACCAAATGAAGAGCCAGTATTGTTGGCCCCAAAAATGCTTGCAGTAGTCTAAAAATGATTGTAATGTAAATAAAAAGATGATTTCAAAAAATACCGTTGTAGCCCCAAAGGTAGGAGGAACAGAAGAAGCAGAATTAAAAAGACCACCACCAGGCTGTTGAGGTTGTTGCCCAAAAAGATTTGATTGTGAAACTTGACCAAAAGCCTTAAAAAATATTTTAAATTCTTAAACAATTTAGCTTACCGAAACCGCCGGTTTATTCGCTCCCAAAATACCAACACCAGCAGTCGATCCAAACCCTGTAGAAGGTTGACTTCCAAAAAGATTGCCAGTTTGTGTAGAAGGGTTTGTTCCGAATAAAGAATTTGCAGGTTTTGCTCCAAATATAGATGATGAGGTAGTTGGTTGGGCACCAAATAAAGAACTTGAAGTAGCAGGTGTTGTAGTTGTAACTGAAAAACGGAGGAATTAGAAGAATTTTAAAAAATTAAAAAGAAAAACCAGTAGAAAACAATCCTGTGCCGGGTTTCGAAAACAATACACCTCCCTGAGGTTGTGCAAAATTTGTTGGAGCAACTGATGTGTTCACTTTCCTTCCCCCAATATAATCATTACAACGAATTTCTTCCAAACTTTTGGTTTCATACTCCTTCATAGCACTTATACACATTTGTTTTGTTTGAACTTGTTGCTGTGACCCTTTCAATTGCATAGTATCAGTAGCAGATGGAGGTGTAAATTTTGCTAAAAGTAATTTTTATGGCGAGAATAAAAGATTTCACAAGTTGAGAAAAAGTAAGATCAAGTCTCTGAATTTCAAAATTTTTCTTTGGACAAGGTTTCGGACCGAAAAAAGCTGGAGGGATCCAGAGCACGCCGAGATTAACATGGATCTGAGTCCAGACCATGATTTTTATTGGCGCAGCAAAAATTTTTCCTTAACTCAAGGTCCTGAACCTTTTTATGGCTCTCAACCAAAATAAAAGTCAAAAATTTTTTACTAGTAGTACGCGACATAACCAGTAAAACTGATAAAAAAACCTGTGCTAAATACACCCGGTTGGTAAGAAGCTTGCCCTCCTGATCCAAAAAGAGTTAACGATGGTTTTTGCACAGAAGTATTAGTTTGTCCGAACAATCCACCAGCTGTTGCAGGTTGGGAAAAATAAAAGTAAAAATTTTAAAAAATACAAAAATACCAAATGTTTGTGTCGGTTGTTGATTACCTCCAAACGAACTAAAAGAAGGTTGAACAGGTTTTGGGCTGCCAAAAAGAGATCCCCCAATCTGCGTCGGTTGTGGCTGTTGTTGTCCAAATCCACCAAATGAAGAGCCAGTATTGTTGGCCCCAAAAATGCTTGCAGTAGTCTAAAAATGATTGTAATGTAAATAAAAAGATGATTTCAAAAAATACCGTTGTAGCCCCAAAGGTAGGAGGAACAGAAGAAGCAGAATTAAAAAGACCACCACCAGGCTGTTGAGGTTGTTGCCCAAAAAGATTTGATTGTGAAACTTGACCAAAAGCCTTAAAAAATATTTTAAATTCTTAAACAATTTAGCTAACCGAAACCGCCGGTTTATTCGCTCCCAAAATACCAACACCAGCAGTCGATCCAAACCCTGTAGAAGGTTGACTTCCAAAAAGATTGCCAGTTTGTGTAGAAGGGTTTGTTCCGAATAAAGAATTTGCAGGTTTTGCTCCAAATAAAGATGATGAAGTAGTTGGTTGGGCACCGAATAAAGAACTTGAAGTTGTTGTTGAAGGAAATGTATTCATCATTTTTCAATTAAATTTTTCTAAAACAACGCTAAATTAGAACAAAACAAATAAAATTTTGGGACAAAACCACGTGACTGTCTACAAATTTAAAAAGAAACCCAAGCCAAATTATTTCGAAATCAATTGTTGACATTTTTACCAAGCCAAATTATTTCGAAATCAATTGTTGACATTTTTACTTCCTGCTTTCCTTTTATATTGACCTTTTTGCAATATTTTTCTCTAACTACCATTTTTCTAATTTCTCTGCTACTCTGACTACAAGCATTTTTCTAATCTTTCTCTGTCTTTCTTATTAAAGTAGAAAAATGGAGTGCAATACATCTTTCGCCAATTCCATATTTTGCCAATAAGGATAAAAATACTCATTTTGTCAATGGGGATGAACTGGCAAAACGTGAATTTTACCCTTATTGGCGAAATGTGCATTGGCAAAAATTTTTTGTAAAGTTTTGACGTTTTGCCAAAACTTTAATAAACGCCAATTTTATTAAATTTTTTAAATATTTTAATGGTTTTTCGATATTTAGAAGTCTGTATCTCAGTCCATATTTGAGAAATCTCATTGATTTCGGTGTCATTTTACTCCTCTCGTCGAGCTCTTTTGAATGACCATAATTTGTCTATATTGATAGTAGCTATATTCTTAAATTTTACCATTTTGATCTTATTTTTGTCTTTTTTTGTTAATTCCTCTTTATTCAATTTTTTATTCATTTTTTAATATTTTTTTTCATTAAATTCATTAAATTTAAGAATAATAACACTTAAATGGATACTACTAACAATTCTGAAGATTATACACTAACCTGTGCTGACTGCGGAGCTTCTGATCCTGGATGGGCATCATTAAATCATTGTGTACTTATTTGTTCTGAATGTTGTTTTGTTCATCGAAATTTGGGTATTTTGAATTTTTTAGATGAAAAAAAATTTTTTTAGGTCGCCATATAAGCCAAATACGTTCACTAACTGGAGGGATTTGGCACACAAATCAATTAAAATTGATAAATTATTTATACAAAAATGGTTCTAATAATATATGGGAACATTCTTTAATTGATTCTCATTCTGGAAGAGTTAAGAAAAAGCCAGTATCGAAGTTTGGAAAATTTTTTAAATTTTTTCCTCTTAAAAAATTTTATTCTAGTGATCCAATAATCCCCAAAAAGGAGGCATTTATCAATGACAAATATGTCCGACTACTTTATGCAATTAGACCAGCGAAAGATGAATTTACTGTAGATGATTTGTACGAAATTTTTAGTTAAATAATAACCACGAAAAAATATTTTAGGAACAAACAGCTTTGGTCTAGTGTTAGAACTGGACATGTTATCACAGCATTAAGGTTATTTTTAGTTTTGGTTATCATGTAGTTCTATGGTTTAGTTGGTAGATGTTTGGGTTATCTTTGTGGAGGTGTCGGGTTCGAGTCCTTTACTGCGTCATTTTTTGTTTTTGTCTAGTTTTTTATTTTTTGTTATAATTTTGCAAAATGTGAAGTTGAAATTCTAATTATTTTTTATTCTATGGAAAACTTAAATCATTACTTTATTTTAAATATTTTTATAGACTGTTAGCGCTTGGTGCATCTCCAGATTTTGTTGATCAAGGAAACACTCCTTTGGTTTTTTGTAAAATTTTTTCTTTAAAATAAACTTAATTTAGCATATTGCTGCAAAAAATGGTCAAGATCTTCAAGTTGAATTATTGTGGATTTATGGGGCCGATTTTTCTTGTAAAAATTCTTGTGGGCAAACACCTGCCGAAGTTGCTAAAAAGGAAGGACATGTAAATAGATTTGAATTTTTTAAGTAAGGGGTTGGACGAGATCTCATGCATTGTTTTTACAGGTTAATAGTAAGGGGTTAGACTAAACCCCCTCCCCCCCCCCGAAATCTAAGGGTGTAAACGACAACCTGGTTTGCCTTAATCACGAGATTAATCCCGTGGGATCCAGTGCAGAGTTGTTTCGGAATTTCGACCTTCGAGGTTTTTTTTTTGATTTCCGATTTTTGAAGATTATTTTGTTTATCCAGTCCCCAACTAAATTTTGAAAGAAATCCCGTCCAGAGAATACGATTTTGTTGTAAAAATATTTCTTTTTTTCAAGTTGGAACTATCCGAAAGAATAATTGAACTTTCATTTGAAGTTTCTGATCATTTTTCTCTTTTTCTGTGTGGTTTGTTTTTGAATTTTTTATGGAATAATTTTTTTTTCAAGGTCGAAAACCTTCACACAAAGACAATCAACACTTTTTAATCCCCGATTTAGTCGATCCTTTCATCTCCGAAAGAATGCACAATCTTGGAAAACAAGTACATTTAATTTCTGATTTACTTTTTGAAAGGCTTGTACAGGATGTTTATGATGAGGTTTTTTTAATTTTGTTAGAAAATTTATTTTTGTTCTTTTAAAAATAGGTTGATAGACGTGAAATTGAATTGCAATGGTCTGCCTTAAATAATTCTCAAATTAGAATGCATAAACATGTGGCTATATTTTTACCGGTAAAAAATTTTTTTTCTTTGTTTAAGAGAATTTTTTCAAGTAAGAGGGAGATCTTTGCAATTATGGGACCGACTTATTTGTTAATTGGATAAAGCAAGGAAGTTGATACTTTCATCTTCGGTTTTTAATGATTATCCATGGAACCCTTTTTAAGTGTTTTTTGTGGATTTATTTGGGATAGGTTAGTTATGTTGATTCTTCCTTCTTGCGTTTTATTTTGTTTTACCTGTTTTCCTGATTTCTAAAATTCGGTCTGAACAATCCTCGTATACAATTAACAATAAGCTTGACGGTTCCGAATATCTGTAACGGAAAAATATAGATTGACTCAGAATCACTGAAGGGTTTTCTTTATAGGTAAAGTAGTTTTTGTAGACTATTTTTAAGAAAAAAATTTCTTTTTCTAAAGCCAAATCCTCAACTTTCTGCTACACGTAACCAAATGCGTCAAAAATTGGCAAAATTTAGTTCATCAGATTTTTTCTTTTTGGTAATTGATTTACTTAAAGAAATTAGAAGACGTTATTTTGGAATACAAATTCCTGTTGAGGATGTGAAAAATAATGAGTTTTGTTTGGAGTTATTTTTTACTTTTTAAAAAAATATTTTTTAGAATTTCTTTTTTGAGTGATGAACAATTGGATGGTGTTTATTCTGATAATAGAGGGAAATTGTGTCTTTCTGAAAGTTCAACTGAAAATAGGTTTTTTTTAATTTTTTCCTTCTGTGCTTCTAAAAAGTCCGCAAAAGGGATGTCAAGGATTACTCGAAACCCGGACTTTTTTTGGCCCAAACCCAACCCGAGAAATTTTCGAAAACGCGACCCAATTTCCTCTTCTGATGCCCTTTCTATTCCTTGGAGTTTGGTGTTTTTTTAATTCGGCGTTTTGGCATTACAACGTGTTTCGTCATTAGAGCATGTAATGCTGATAAAATTTGCGAACTCTTATAATATTTGCGGACTTTTTTAAGGGCTTACAATTAGAGAGAAAATCGTTTTTTCCTTTATTTTTAGAAGTCAAAATCATAAAACTTTACATTCTGACCAAGAACATCACTTTTCTTCATTAGATAATTATTTGGAATTAAAAGAAAAATTGAGAGATACAAATGAGAAACTGGAAAGGATGGAAATGTCAAATTCTGAAATTTTGGGGTTTTTTGAATTTTTTTTTGAAATTAAAAAAAATTTTTTTCTAGAACTCTTAAACAAATGCAACGAGCATTGGAAAGATTAGAATATGACCAAACAAATATTCGACAGGAAATGAATGAAAAATTGTGGAAACAATATAATCAATATAATAGATCAGCATCGCCAACACAAGGTTTCTGGAAGTTAAAAATTTTTCTGAAAATATTTTTGTCCGCAAAAATGTTTGCGGATAAAAATTTTATCCGCAAATTTTTTGCGGACAAGAAAGTTTTAAGAATAATTTAAAAAAATTTTTTTGAAGGACAGCAAACTTCAACTAAAACCCCACCTTTACAAAATTCCTTGTCTGTGTCCTTAAATAATGCTACAGCTCAAATTGGTGCAGTAATGATGTCAGCATCTACTTTAATGAGACCTACTCATCAGCAACAACAAAAATATGTTCATAATTATTCTACAGGTTTTTTTGAGATTTTATATAAAAATGAAAACCATGCGGTAATGTCTAGATCCAAGATATTGAAATAGGAGATATAAATGTGAGTTGGATTCGGCACTTATGGTTAGTTAGAAGCTTGGACCTTATGCTGCGTCTAAGGGAAATTCTTTAAAAATTGTTTTGGTTGTCCACAAAAAATTTGTTTTCATAAAAGCTTGGAAGGGGGTGGGCATGTCCATGTTATTGTCTGAAACATTACTTAAAATTCGGGTTGGATTTGGTACCTAGAAGCCTGTTCCTTATGTTTTCTTATTGCGGGTAATCCCCTCGACATGTTTTTAATTGTCCGCGAATATTGTCTGAAAGAAAAAATTTTTGTTATAATTTTTTTAAAATTTATTTTTTTTCAAGATACTTATCCATCAACAAAAATTAGTGGTCGTCATTCATCTACTAACAACAATACAAATAATTTAATACCAACAACAATCCCGTCAATTCCTCTACATTCAGCCCATTCTTCCAGTTCAATGAAAATTCAAAATAATTTACTTGGACATGAAGAAAGACTAAATTCTTTTGCTGGTTCAAGTAAAATTGATGGTGGAATAAATTGTTTTAATAATAATGAAAAGAAGCATTCTTTGGGAAGTAATAATATAAATAATATTTCAAATGAGACAAGAAGTTATAGAAAAAATTCGAGTCATTCAATTTCGGTAAGAAAATTGTGAATTTTTTTAATGTTTTTTGGGATACTTCTTTGATTTTCTTCCTTAAATGGTTTTTGCGGACCAAAAAAATATTTGCGGACAAATATTTTGCCCCTATCCCAAAAGAAGGGCGGAATCGTTTTTTTCCACTACTTGCAAGGAAAGGAAAAATTGAGAAAAATGAAAGGAAAAATGGAAACGGATGGACACGGACAAACAAAACACGAACGGACTCGGACAGTCATAACACAGACGAAGACGTACAGACATAACATGGACGGTGTGTGTGTGTTTTGTCGGACCGAGTTCGCCCGTGTTTTGTTTGTTCGTGTCCATCCGTTTCCATTTTTCCTTTCCTTGCAAGTAATGAAAAAAAACGATTCCGCCCTTCTTTTGGGATAGGGCCAATAATTTTTTGCTTAATATAGGCTATTTTGTGGTCCTTTTTTCGGACAATTTTTGGTGTTATCTAAAAAGTAACGAAGTTTCAAAAATATTTTTTATAGCATCTAAAAATAGTTCAACAAAAAGATGTTGAACATTCAACAACAACTAGAAATGAAACAAATGAACAATTAATAAATACAACAAATAAACAAGGAAATGATATGAATAAAATATTTAATGAAGAAGGTTTCTAATATTTTATTTTTAAAATTTCTGCGGACATTTTTTATTTTTTGCGGACAAATATTTGCGGACTTTTATTCTTTTGCGGACATTTAATTTTTTTGCGGACAATATTTGTGAACATTAATTTTTTAATTTTTTTTCAGTATTCCCTGACAATTTAATATTGGAAACGGAATTGTTAACTAGTGCAATCAAGGTTTGCTTTTTTTTAAATTTTTTTAATAAAATTTATTTTTTGAAGGCATTATTGGCCGATTTACAACCAACTATAGAAATAAATAGTAGAGAAACAAATGCAATGTATCATGCTGATACGGTTTGTTTTTTAAAGGGATTTTTTCTGAATATTTTGAAGGATTGAGGTATTTGCGGATAAAAAACTTGTCCGTAAAAATGTGCGGATTTTATGCAATATTTTTGCGGACAAATCCGCAAAAAAATTTTTTGTTAGAAATGTTTTTGCGGACGAGTCCGCAATAATTTTTGCGGATTGTCCGTAAAATATTTGCGGATTGTCCGCAAAATTGTTGCGGATTGTCCGCAACAATTTTTTCACAAACTTTTTCTTATCTCTGATTAAAATTTTCCTTTTCTAGATCAATCACCACATTATTCGAATACTTAATGTAATCCCAGACTCGTATATCCGTATCGAATCAATTCAACAATGTGCCTTTAAAATGGAAGCAGCAATGAAACAATTATCGAGAAAATGTATTTCGAGGCCTTTAAATATTGATGAAGCTTGTCAAGCAGCTTATGATGTTGCTAAAGCAGCTAAAGAATTGCTAGTTATTGTTCATAAACAAGCTGAAAAAAATGTGGAAATTTAAAAAAATAAATTATAACTTTTTTAGTAAATAATTATTTATTTTGATAAGACGTTATAACCGTCGATATTTTGTCATATTTTCACCTTTTCGATCTTTTAATTTTTTGCTCAAGTCGATGTTTTGACCCTTTTTGCCCTTGTTGATCTTTTAACCATTTTAGCCATATCGATGTTTTGAACAATTTTGCTTTGTTCGATCTTTTACAATTTTTTGTCGTGTCGACCTTTTGTCTGATTTTGCCTTTGCCGGTCTATTATCATTTTCTGGCCGTGACGACATTTTGACTCATTATGGCTTTGTCGATCTTTTGTCAAATTTTTTCCTTATAGACGCTCTCCCCAAAATAAATACACGTTTACTCATTTTTCGAAATTTTCCTTAAACTTTTTTAACTAAAATTTGTTTATTTAAGGTTTTAAAACAATAAATATATTCGATTTTATTAAAAAAATGCGACGAGACAAGAAAGACGATGAAGCTGGAGCCGGCAATCCTTACGATCATTTAGACAAAGCAACTGTTGTTCAAGAAGTTTGTTTTTTTTTATTTTTGATAAATTCTGTGGGTTAGAAACAGACCTGATATAGACAGGGTCCACAAATGTTTGGCGGCAAATGTTTACTTTGCCTTCTACCTCCATTAAGTTTTAAGAATGTTCAAGGATTAAAGGTCAGGCAAATACAATGTCAGACGCTTAGATTTCCCCACATCTCCATTTGCGGACGCATGGAGGTATAATGAGATAGTACCAGAAACCAACAAATCTGTGTCTATACACAAGTCTGAGTAAACCTGCCATAGGAAAAAAGAGTGGAATTGAGGAAAGTTTGTAACCATTAAGCAGCTTTTGAAGAAGAATAACAGGGGGAAACGAAACTTGGAGTGACCCAATTTAAAAAATTTTTACTTTTTAAAGACTCGAGCATTCAACGAAACTCCAATAAATGCAAGAAAATGCCGCCCAATTTTGTGTAAATTACTTTATTTAATTCAACATGGAGAGACTATTGGAAAGACTGAGGCTACCGATACTTTTTTTGCTATAACGAAATTGTGGCAGGCAAAGGATGTTACTTTAAGAATGTTGGTGTATTTGGCTATTAAAGAATTGTGTACAATTTCTAGTGATGTTATTATTGTTACTAGCAGGTTTTTTTTGCCTATGAATTTGGGGGTTTATTGAACTAGGGGAGATCCTGGGAGTAGAGTACGGAGTCTAGGGGAACTGATGTGAGCATTCTCCAAGCTTGATCGAGCTTCTGGACATTGAGTTCGAGTTCTTTAAGTGTTTTAAGTTCATTTTTAATTTCACGCCCAAGATCCTGGTCAGTCTTGGAGTTCTTCTGGATCTTGTCAATCTTAGATCATAAACCAAAACAATAGACAAATCCCAAATTTTTTAAAGGCACTCGCTACCTATTCCCTGTACTCGATTTCTTTTGGTTTCTTTTGTTTTGGGTCCTTTTTCTTGTGACCTTTTTTTCAATAAAACCTCCCTCTTTTTAGTTTAACAAAAGACATGACTGGCCGTGAAGATGTCTATCGTCCATCTGCAATTCGTGCCCTATGCCGTATTTTAACCGATACAGGAATGCTGCAAGCAATAGAACGTTATATGAAGCAAGCTATAGTCGACAAAGTCCCTTCAGTCTCTTCAGCGGCATTAGTTTCTTCACTTCATTTAATGAAACGAAGCCCAGACGTTGTTCGCCGTTGGGCAAATGAAGTACAAGAAGCCGTTTCTTCTGACAACCATATGGTCCAATTTCACGCTCTAAGTCTTCTCTACCAAATTCGTTCAAGTGATCGACTTGCTATCCTCAAAATGGTTCAAAAATTTAGCAAATCTGGACTGCGTTCGCCGTTGGCTATTTGCTATTTAATTCGAATTGCGGCAAAATTGGTGGAAGAAGATGATGGAAGGTTTTTGATTTTTGTTAAATTTTAAAGATTATTTTTATTTAGTGACCGCATTGCATTCCAATTTATTGAAAGTTGTTTGCGAAATAAACACGAAATGGTGGTTTATGAAGCTGCTTCTGCTATTGTTAGGATGCCTTCGATTTCTAGGTTAGTTTTAGTTTGATTTATGGGAAGGTTGGTAAGCGAGTGTGTTGGTGTAATGGTTAGTGTGTTTGATTCGAATGGTGTTGGGTCGCCGGTTCGGATCCGCCTGAATTCCAAGAATTTTTACATGATTCAATTTCATTTTTAACCTTTCTTCACCGTTTTTTTTAATTTCCAAATATCTAAAAAATTATTTTTTTTGCAGTGGAGAATTAGCTTCAGCAATAAGTGTTCTTCAAATTTTTTTGTCTTCTCCAAAATCCGCTCTTCGTTTTGCTGCTGTACGTACATTAAATCGAATTTCCATCAATTATCCCCAAGCAGTAATTTCTTGTAATGTTGATTTGGAACAACTTATAACGGATCAAAATCGCTCTATCGCAACTTTAGCAATAACTACACTTTTAAAAACCGGTGCTGAAGCTTCTGTTGAACGTTTAATGAAACAAATTGGGACTTTTGTTAGTGAAATAAGTGATGAATTTAAAGTCAGTTTTTTCATTTTAAACATGTTTAGAAGGGTTTGGGTTTTCTATTTATGCTTCTTAAGGTCAGTATGTTAAGAAAATGTTCCTATAAATTTTAACAATAACCCCTTCTATAAAAATCAGAATAGTAATTTGTAATAATAATTGGTCTTTTGGGGAAACTTACGAACTTTTAGTCTAAAAATTTTTTCCTGTTAGCTAGAATAATCCTAACATCCACGGCTTTCGATTGATATAATTATTATTCAATTTGGTTACGAATCAAACGAGTTATGGTCCAAATATAGCTTCAGGAAAGAGTCAAACTTAAATGCTTGTACCGCTTCTCAAAGTTATGGGAAGTCTAAAAATTTTTTGAATTTCATATGTCCTTTACCTGAATCTTTATGTTTTAATAAAAATTGAGGGATAGATTGTCTCACTAATTTTTTCTTTTTTTTTTAAGATTGTTGTAATCGAAGCAATTCGTTCTCTCTGTGTTCGCTATCCACGTAAACATGCAACTTTAATGAATTTCTTGGCTTCAATGTTGCGCGATGAGGGTGGATTTGAATATAAAAAAGCTATTGTTGATACAATGATTGCAATTGTTGAAGATAATTCGAATGCTAAAGATTTGGGTCTTTCACATTTGTGTGAATTTATTGAAGATTGTGAACATGCTGCTTTGGCAACTAAAGTTTTACATTTATTGGGAAGAGAAGGGCCGACAACAAATCATCCAGCAAGATATATTAGATTTATTTATAATCGTGTTATTTTGGAGACTACACAGGTTTTTTCTTTTGTTGTTAAAATTTGGAGGGGATGGGGAATTTAGTTTTCTAATGATGATAGTGGGATTCTTGAGGGTTTCTAACATGAGAAGGAAAAATTTGAGGGAAATTTTTTGAGGAACTGGGACTTGGGGATTTTGGACTGGGACTTGAGGATTTTATTTTAAATTGTGACACTTGTAAAGAGTAGGAAAAAATCCATTAGTTATTTTCTGTCCACCCAAAAGTCTGCAAGATTTCCATTTCAATCCATGCCCTCAAGTCCCGATTTTCTCCAGAATTTTTTCTAAATTGTGCCGGTCAATGATGATAACTAAAAGGCCTAAAATATGTTTTTAATTCATAAATGATTATAAACAAAAATGAAGCGATTATTTTGAATGATTGAGACTAGGCATTCCCCCAATTTTCTAAATTTTTTGTGGGTTCTGGGTGATTATCAAAACGTGAGAGACTTGTTTCTTTAAAGGATTCACACCCTCTCCTTTTATTATTTTTTCTGAGGGTTTGGGAGACTATAAGTTTGAGAGACTTATTTTTCAGGAAATTTTCTAGGGAAATTAAAAATTTTCATTTTAAAGGTTCGTGCAGCGGCAGTAACAGCTTTAGCAAAATTTGGTGCAGAATGTCCAAAATTACGTCCAAATATTATAATTTTATTAAAACGTTGTTTATTGGATACTGATGATGAAGTTAGAGATAGAGCTACTTTGTATTTGTCTATTTTGAAGAGTGAAGATCAAACAGCTATTGTTACATATATTTTGGATACACTCAAAGTTTGTTTTTAATTAATTTTTATTGGTAATAGTCTTTTATGGACCTCTCTCTTTTAATTTAAATCCCTCCAAACCAAAACTGCTGTCGAAATTTTGATTTTCGAATTTTTTCATAAAATTTCGATTTCCGATTTTCGAAGATTTTCTTGTTTCGAGGCAGCTCTGCTCCCAACCCCCTATATTTGACACCTAAGAAAAGAGTAGTTCACTGTTATAGTAAACTTAACAGAATGAGTCACTGTCTTCAGTAGCAATTAGAACCTATATGCCAATTTTAGAGGTGTATTTACCAAGGATGTGTCACGGGTTACCAGAAGCCCAGATTTTTTTTGATCCGAAATTCGATCTGACTTTATTCTTAATCCACTCCAAAATCTGATGGACTATATGTTCTAACCCAATTTTTTAAAGGTTTCAATTGCCGGTCTTCAACATTCATTAGAAAAATATGTCCAAAATGAACATTTTGAAGAACCTTTTGATATTAAACAAGTCCCACTGTCTTTGGAACCGTTAACTAATAATGCTAAAAAAGAGAAGAAATCAACAATGTTAATTGAAGAACCAATTAAAAAAGAAAGTAAAGCTTCGAGAATGGAAATATTTGCAGGTTTTTTTGGATTTTTTAGGAGTGGGATGAATTGTCTTTTTTATTTTTAAGCTCAAATTTCGGCAATTCCTCAATTTGAAAAACTTGGCCCTCTTTTCAAATCTTCACCAACATTTGAATTGACAGAAAGTGTTACTGAATATAACGTTTCTTGTGTTAAACACGTTTTTAATGATTATGTGCTTTTACAGGTTTTTTTAAAATAAAAGTTGGGGGATCCCGGCTCTACCACAAAATTAAAGCTGGATTTTGGCTCGTTTCGATGAGAGATAGGTCATGCAAGAGTTTTCAAAGGTCGAAGCCTTTCCCAGGATTCAGGAATTGACCCCAAGACCGAAAACCCCCATGAGAAAAATCTCGATTCAAGTTTGAAAAGACTACGAAAACGAGTAAACAATAGACCATCTTACAGTTAGATAGCTCTATAAAAGTCGGGTGACCAGAAGACCGAAAACTCGCAAGAAAACCGCTTTTTTATATTTTTTCTTTAAAGTTTGATTGTCGAAATACAGTGAATGATCAACTTTTGGAGGATGTTTATGTTCATTTAGAACCTCAAGACGAACCAGATGATGAGTCTGATAATTGGCAAATTGAATTGAATTTACCAATAAAATCTTTGCCAGTTTCCAAAACTGATGTAAATTATGTTTTGTTAAAAATGCCAGAAGATGGAAGATTAACTGGGACATTTAATGCAACTTTAAAATTTAAAGTTAGAGATGTTGATCCAGCAACTGGTGAACCTGAATCTGAAGAATTTTATGCTGATGTTTATGCGGTATGAGAATTTTTGGGGATTTAGGGGGGGTTATATTCTGTTAGAAGGGAAGACATACATTAAAAGAAGCATTGGCTGGTTCTTTTTGACAGGAAAAAAGGGTTGATGTGAGGAGGAAACCTTTCCAGGAACAATCTTTCCCAGAAAGCAGGTCCTAGGAAAATCCATACACCTGGACCAAGTCCATTCTAGTCAGGCGTTTTTTCAGCTTCCGTGTCTAAACCTAGATTTTCCCTGGACTAACAGCTTCGAAGGACAGGTTCGGTTCTTTTCTGCTTTGTTGAGTTATAGCATTGAAAATTTCCTTATTCCTTCAATCCATAAATTTAAAAATTAATTTTTTTTCTTCCAGCTCGAATCAATTGAAGTAACCATTGCCGATTATTTATTACCAATACTACCAAAAGGATCATTCTCTACTGCTTGGGAAGCATTGACAGATAAATATGAAGTTGATGAAACTTATGCTTTGTCTACAGTTAATACTCTTGAAGGTTTTTTTAATTTTGTTTTTTGGGGGATTTTCCTTGGGGTTCTCCAATAGATTTTTTCTTAAAAGGACCTTGAATAATTTGACTAGGAAAGGAGAATGGAGTGGTGAAGGGAATTTTATATAAAAATTTTGTTTTTGAAGAACCCTTCCTCCAATAGATTTCTTAAACAAATTCTCTTTCTCTTTTTAGATGCAGTAAAGAATTTATTAAAATGTATTGGCCTTTTGCCTGTTGAACATTCAGAACGTGTACCTGAAGGAAAGTCTTCCCACACTTTGCTACTTTCTGGAATATTTAGAGGAGGAATTAATGTTTTGTGTCGTATAAGAATGGCTTTGGATCCTTCTGATCAAACTGTGACAATTAATTTGGCTGTTAGGTAAAGGAGAAAATTTTTGAAGATTTTTTCAAAAAAAATTGTTTTTTTTAGATCAACAGATGAAACAGTCAGTTTGATGATTGGAAACATTATAGAATAAAAAGGGAAGGAGGTTTAAAAAGGTGTTGTGATAAATATTTGAATAATTTAAAAATGTTGTATTTTTTCTTTTAATTTTTAATAATGGAGATTGGTGTTTTTCTTTATCAGAATATTTAATTAACATCATGACTTAACTGGACGTTCAGTAATAAACAAACTAATAAATGATTCCCTGTTGTTTAAAGAAATTATAAAAAAGAAATAGTGTAGTTAGAGAAAAAAAATAATATTTGTTTATGGCCAGTTCGGTGCTTATTTTGAGAGCGGAATGGCAAAAGTTAAAAACCGATTTTTGGGAAAACTAAGAATTCCTTCAAACAAATTATCGATCAGTATTGATTTTATCGATCTTTTTGGAGAATAATAATCTTTTAAAAAATAGTTATCGATCATTATCGATTTTTGGAAATTTAACTTTATTAAAATTAAATTATGAATTTGTATTGATTGATATCGATTTTTTGAAAATATAAATATTTAAAAATTATTTTTAAAATTAATCATCGATTGATATCGATTTCATTGATTAGTATCGATTTACTTCGAAAATATAAAATTTTTTAAAATTTCCCTTATCGCACTCAACTGCCGCGCCCATCCGTCCAATTTAATTTCTATTTTTCAGTCGCCAGACTCAACTGTCCAATACTCAACAGAATTAATTATTGGGATAAACTGTCATTTATTTGGCGCATGAAACATTACGCCAAATTTTGGCGAATTTTTAAATTGAATAAAATTCTAAATTTCCCACGAAAAAAAAACTGTTTTTGTGAAATTTTTTTGTGATTAAACCAAACAATTTTTTGGATGTTTACCATGACTTTGAATAGTAAAATTTTATAAACAAAAAAACAATAAAATATTTATCGCTAATGAATTTCTTTTACCACGATGGAAATGCATTGAAGATCGATATTCTGTACTGACTTAAAAACAGAATATATTTATTAAAAAGTTCATTCTGGTTTATTAATTCTGATTTTAAATTATTCTGATTTGTTAATTCTGATTTTTAAATCCTGATAATTGAGTTTCCCCCCTCTATTACAGTAACCATTTAGCTCTGAACTGAGGCACTGAAACGGCTGCAAACGAGTGCATTTAGTTATGTTCTCTAACCACTATTTTTCTATTTAATTTTGTCGTCTAACTCACTATTTTTTTCCATTTTTTTCTCTACCTTTGTAGCTCTCATTTACTTTAAAATCCATAATACTGGTTGAGGGGACGTTTGAGTATCGTCAACGGAATAGCGTTTTATGGCCATAACCTTCTCTAATATCAATACTGGAAAGAAATTTATATATCTTTCGAAAGGTCTCGAAATGCCGCATCTTTTTTATAATTAGACTAATCCGATCTGAACATCCTACAAAAAGTTATAGGTTTTTAACTCAAAAAATTTCAAAAAAATCAAAATTCAATTTTTTTAATTTAATAAACCTATCAAAAAAAATTCATCCAAATAAATCAACGACAACAAAAAAATAATTTAAATTTATCGCCCCTTTCTAGTAAATTTTTCTTGTCTCATCCACCACTCATCCCTTTAAAAAAATAAATTTTTTAAACAAAAAATTAAAAAAAATTCAAACCATTTTGTATTAACATCTCTATTATGTATAGGAAATACAATATCCGGATTTTGATAAACATCGTCTACAGAAACATTTCTTTTTGGAAGTTCTTCATCTCCGACAAGCTTTGTTGTTTCATCTTCTCTATTTTTCCATAATTCTGGATACCACTCTTTGTAATCAAAATAACGAAATTCAACATTGAATGGAAGTGTTCCTTTAAAGAATTTTAAGTAAATTATTTGGACAGCGAGATTGGGTATGGACCAGAGTCGAAAAAAAGATTGGGATTTCGGTTGCAAAAAGTACAGGGTTTGGGTAAACACCCGTGATATTTTGGTATAAACCTTAACTAAAAAATAGGAGGAAAAACCCCGTACAAAATCGAGACGAAAAGGTCTGGAAAAATTCAGTTATTGAAAAAACCCCACAAGTCTAGAAGGGAAACATGCCCACACAAAATTAGAAACGAATTTTTGAAATCACACGAAAATTATCGTTCATGATTGCCTTAGAGAGGGGAACATTCTTACTTAAAAGTAGAAAAGTGAGTCTCAAGACAAGGCCTTTCTAAAAAATCCCTAAAATAATCCAAAGTGGGGGAAAAATTATAATTAAAAAAAAATTAAAAAAAAAAACCATTTTCCTTTGCTTTCAACACTTGAGCTTGTAAATTGATTGTCTGTTCAATACACAAACCAGTTTTTAAATTAGATATGGGCAAGTCAGTTCCAGGTTGTAAAAAATGTTGCATTAATTTTGGATTCTAAAATGGCAAAAATTCAAAGTAATTCAAAAAATTCCAAAACAAACCCTGTAATCAAAGAAAAAATATTCGTCTCGACAAACAGGGCAAGCATTATTTACATTAAAACGTCCATTTCGGTCAATACAAAAAAGTCTGGTTGGTGGTTGCCATTTTAATTGTGTACGTAAATTACGTTTCCAAGAAGTTTCCCAAATTGGTCTATCTTTGTAGACATTCCAATAAGCTTGAAAAAAGATTTTTAAAGAATTTTTGAAAGGATTTAACAGAGCTGGGAGTATCAAGCGTTGTGTGACTTCAGCTCCGAGAATTTAAAAAATTCTTATTAGCTATGGCTCTGACTAGAACTTCGGAGATAGCCCCCGGAGTTTTTAAATCCCGCGATAACGTAAATTACGTTTCCAAGAAGTTAGAAAATCCAAGAAGTCCTCATACCTTAAACCCGCCATGCAATATTCAGATTTATCACCCGGAGCCAACATTGAGCGGCTCTGAAAATCACCGGCTCGCAAGCCGACATTAAGCCCAGCCAGTGCCTAGACTTGAAAATGGTCAGAGCCGGAGCCACAAAACGCCCAATACCCAGACTACCCAAAATTAGTTTAAAAAAACCTTCACTAGCCATATATTCAATTTGTTCTTCCACGGTATGCACTGGCTTCAACATTCCAGCCCTCCTTTCCAAATCTTAAGAACTAAAATTATTCCAAAAAATAAAAAAAAACAAACAATTAAAAGCCTGATCATCTTCACTAAAAGGTACCAAACCTTGCCTTTCCATCAACTTTTTTAATCCTCTAAAAGATCTTTCATAACGAACAGGAATTATGTTTTGGTTGCAAGCTGCTATAAATTGTTTGAAGAACATTTTTCTGAAAGGGAAAAATTTTTTTGAAAGATAAATTGAATAAAAGAAAAAATGGCTATACTTTAGGACACGCGAAGCATCAAAGAATATGCGTCCCAGACTTCCAATGGGACGGATATACTTATGGGACGCATAAACAACATGGGACGCATAAAAAATCATGGAACGCATATCCTAAAGAAGAGCCAAAAAAAATTTCGTTATTAAACGAATCATCGAAAATTGAAAATCTTTTTTTAAAATTTCCTTTAATCCAAAATAAAAATATACTTTCTGACAAAATGGAAGGGGGAGATCAAAAAATAAATATATAATTTATGTAGGTATTTCCAACTTAACAACAATTATTTCTAAAAGTTCCCCTGTTCTTTTACGCCAATTTTTAACATCTTTTGATGCTGCTTGCCAAAGTTCTCCATGGCGTGGCTCTGCTTGTAAACAACGCTTCTTTACTTCATCTTTTTGTTCCTAAAAAGAGAATAATTAACTCTATTGTGTAGACCAGGGATGGGCCGGGTTGAAAAAGTAAAGGTCGGGGTTCAAATCGGATTTAAAATCTTTTTCAGACGGATCTGGCTCGAAAAAAGTCCGGGTCTTGGATAACACAACCCATCTAATTTAATATGCTTTTTTTAATTTGATAGCCCAAGGGTTGGGGAAGCTGTCTTACATGGGAAAATCGAGAGAGGTTCCATTGTTAGTAATATCCTCATTTGAAAATCTCATTATAGGATAAAATTCCAATCCCGGAGGTCCATCTTATAGTGAGGTCGAACTTCAATTTAAAAAATACAAAACCTGAGTTCCATGAATTTGTTCAAATTTATAAAAATATGCCCAAGCATCGCCAAAATCAGGTTCAACTTTAACTGTTCGCATAAACCATTCCCTCGCTTTTTTATATTTTCTTTCAGCCCAAATAAGCTTAGAACCAGCCAAAAGTACATGAGGATCATGCTCACATTTCTTTAATGCATCCACAATTTTTGTTTTTCTAGCATGGCGTAATTCAATGAATATAGCTTCTGCCCAAAGTCTTCCTAAAAAAGTCAAATTTTTTTTTAAATTTAACCATGGTCAAGTATCAAAATAATAAAAGGTTGACCTTACTTGTAGGTATCAAGGGCGTAGCTATGGAATCGATTTGGAAGAGGGGCCCTCTTCTTAAGAAGCTCTAATACACAGTGGTCAACCAATTAAAAAAATTCCACCTTAAAGCGAGTTTCCAAAATATTCACAAAAATATTCCTTTCCCTCAAAATTCCCCAAAAAAAAATTTAAAAAAATCTACACAAACCAGAATGTTCACATTCTTGCAAAGCTCTAGCCAACATTGATTGTGCCAATTCTCTCTGTCCAGCTCTCATTTCAATTCTAACACCTTCCAACCACAATTCATCACATTTTGGATTCTTAGTTTTTGCAATATCTAATTCACTTCTCGCTTTTATATGTCTTCCTCTAAATTCTTCTAGTCTAACCAACAATAACCATAGAGGAATACAATGAACATTTCTTTTAGTTCCTTCAATATAAAATTTTCTTGCTTCATCAAAATTGCCTTCTTGTGTAAATATTTGTCCAAAAATCATATAAAATTTTTCAAAATTTGGATATAATTTAATTCCTTCATTTAACAATTCTTTTGCTCTAACCAAATCATTTAAACACCATTCTAAACGTGCAGATTTCATCCAAAAACGGGGGGAAGGTGCAGAATTTCGAGCACGTTCAAGTAATTTTCGTGCACGATCAAATTCCTAATTGAAAAATAAAAATTTTAAAAAATCAGAAATTTTTTTTTAAAAATCTATAGAAGTCAAAAACAAGAATATTCCTCTCATCAACAATTCTCCCCCCAAGAAATTCTTTGGTGTAGTGGGTAAACAACTAGACTTGAAAAAAATAGGTCGAAGGTTCGATACCCATTGAGGGTATTTATTTTTTATTTATAGAAAATTAACGAAATTAGAAATAAAAAATATTTTTTGGATTTTTTCAGACCCCCTACATTTTTTAAACCCCTTATAAATTTTAAAAAATCCAAAAAAAACCTCATTTTCCGATTCAAGTTTAACCGCAGCCATCCAAATCTCTTCAGAATTAGGATTATGTCTAAAAGCTTGGGCTAAAATTTGACGAGCACCTTCAACATCCCCTCCCTGCCATCTCGATTTTGCTTGCATTAACCACAAATTTTCAGCATCTGGACAATTTTCTGTTGCCTTCTTCAAAATTTCTTCATAATTTTCAACAGAACCAAATTCTCTTTCAAAAAATGCTGCTCGAGTCCAAATACTTTTCTTCTTTGAAAATATATTTAAAATGTAGGAATATACTGCTCGAGCTGATTGTATTGCATGTTGTGTTATAAACCATTCTGCATCTTCCATCCATGTGTGTTTTCTATCTTCGTCTTCAACACCAATTGCTATGACATTTTGTCTGTTAAAAAAAAATGGTTCGGGTATATATAATTCACAATTAGTAGTTGTGTTAGAATTCTAATCAGGGAAGTCACGGGTTAAGAAAAAAGCCGGAACGAGTTTAGTGTCGAAAAAAGCCATGGTTCCGGGTAATCCGTGACATCACTAATTCTAATCAGCATAACTCATGAACGGATGACAACCTCTTAACGTTCATGGTACCAAGAAAATGAAGCATAGGCCGACACTTCTTAAGTTATAGGAGCCTGGAACACAACAGAACCGCTCCTAAGTTTTTAAGTAAAAAATAAACCTTACATAATAGCTCTACTAGTCAATGGGCAATTAGCAGCCTCACATTCAACAGCATCTTCCAACCATTGTTTTCTGTTTATTTCAACTTGTGCAGAACGAAGAGAAATTAAAGCACGTTCAATTAAAATTGGGACTCTTTTAGCTTGTCCACGAGTTTCTTCTAGTCTTGCAGCTGCAATCCAAATCATTCTTTCTGTTGGAATATTTTCTCTAGCTTTGTTTAATACCTTTAAAAAGAAATTTTTTAATCAAAAAACGAGCGTTAAAAAACAGGGTTTGTCCGCGACCCGTCGGAGAACACAGTGGAATAGCAGGCAGGAGAACGGGGAAATCATTGCCGGTGGGGGCAGCTCTAATTTGATAATATCGGTAACTGCGTTAAAATGAGAATGGTTTTTTTATTTTTTCACATATTGAAAGTACCTTTACGGGGAGCGCATGACGGAATTTGGGCCATGGAATGATCTAAAAATTATCCATCGAGGACAGGGAGTCGAGCCAACCCTAATTTAAAAAGAAAACCTTTTGAGCATTTTCATAAGTCTCCAATTTCGCCAAAGCCAGCCACAATTCAGTACTTAAAGGGCAACATTCAACAGCCCTAGACAAAAGCATTCGAGCATCTTCAGGATCTTCCAAATCTATCGCGGCTTTCCATAAACGAACTGAGCTTGGATTACTTTCCAAAGCTCTACGCAAAACTTTTCTTTTGCCTTTAACATCAATTTCAAGGTCAGCAGCTTTTAACCAAATTTTGACTGAATGGGGAAGAGCACGAACCGAATTGGCAACTTAAAAAAATAAAAATTTTAGGTGAATTTTAAAAGGAAAAATATCACAATAAAAATCAAATTAATGACAGCCAACAGCAATTAAACTCATGTCAGTCTATTCAGAGAAGGGATGGGTTGGGTTGAAAGAAAAGTCAGGGGCTGGACTGTGAACTAATGTCGAAAGTTTTCAGCCTTCAGGTAACTTCCCACTCCCCTAAATCACCATCAAATACCCCACAAACTCTTTCATTAACCTAATGTGTTTCTAACCAAAATATATTTCTAAATAAAATACCAATATTCTTTCCAACATTAGGAGGGTGTAATCGAATTGCTTCAAGCCACAAATCTTCAGATTTATCAATCCTTTCAAGTCCTTCCATAATTAAATTCCTCGCTGCTTGTAATTTACCACTAGCTTCTTCTAAACGTGCAGAGGCTACCCAACCTTTAAAAATATTTTTTTAAACTTTCAAAATAAGTTTGAACCTTGAGGTTTTTCTGGGTTTGTTTCACGCAAGGATTTCAAAAGCATTCGACCCTTTTTAATATCCTGCATGTCCGCTCCGAATTGAGGTATCATTGATTGAAGATCAGTTAAATAACCTTTTGGGTCTACCACAGTTTGGCCAGAAACAGAATCCGAAACCTTAAGAAAGGAGAAATTAATAAGGAGAGAAAAATAAATAAGAGGGACAAAAGTTTAGCCCAGAGCACATCCTGTGAGTTACTGACATGAGCAGTAATTGCAAGGTGCTTTCGCTTACCATGTCCAGGTGAGTGGTCCCCCTACTGACGAGTTACCGGGGCATTGCTTTCACCTTCTCTTTTAATAAATCTTAAACCCATGCCTAGTAAGTGTTTTATAAATGCTAGCCTGTTGAATCTCTACCTTTTTCCTTATAATAAAATTTAATTTTATTGAGAGAAAATTGCCATCAGATTGAAAACTTAAAAGTGATCATACGCCTATCAGTAAATTACAAACACATTTTTTAATCAAAAATTTTTCGAGATGGAATTTAAATAAAAATGAGTTTTGTCCAAAATTACTCATCAATGCCCAAACATTTTTAACATTTACAAATGCTGGACAATGAGAAAAAATTAAGAATGATTTCTCCATCCCAAAAATATGCAAATAAGCAAAACCATTTAAGCCTACTTGCGATTAAAAAATGTGTTAGTTTTTACTGAGCGTCAAATCTTTTACAATCTCTTCATTTGGCAATTTATTTTGATTTAAAAAATATTTTTTAGGGAGAGAAAATAACAGGGCTAGGGAAGGCTACTACTATTTAACTCGTTAAGAGCTTCATTAAAAGAAAAGCCTGGCGGTAAGAGAATGACTTTATGTGGCATTTAGTAGTAAGATCAAGATACTCTAGCTAATTCCCTCATAAATTAAAAAAGCTTTACTAACCTGGTTAAGTCTAATATCCATAATCCGATTTTTTGCTTGTCCAATTTTGCGCAAATCCAAGTCCGAAGACGTTCCTGACCCAGTCTTCCAACCTGGAGTGACCAATCCAGGATTTAAAATTGATTGGAATCCGCCAAAGGTTGATTGAAAGCCGCCACCCAAAGAAGATTGAAAACCAGAATAAGGAGTAGAAATTCCATTTTGGATACTTGAATCCATTACTGTGTTCATTTGTCCATAGCCCATTGCTGAAGCTATAACAGAGTCAGGTACAGGCGTGAAACTAAAAAAGAAAAGATTTCTTGTGCTAGAAAGGAGAATGGAACAAAACCGGTTAACCGTCCGGTTAATTTTCCCTGTGGCGGGTTAAAGAGAGAAGAGAAACCGTCACAGGGAAAAATTAACCGGGCGGTTATTAAAAAAGAAATGCCTATATTCATGACCATTGAGTAGGATGGCAATTACAAACCGAAACTAAAAGCAGAAGATTTTTGATGGACCAAGAATCTGGTGAAACTAATAACTCTATTATGTATTAAGAAGGTTGTCACGGTTTGAGAAGTCGGGTCGGGCTTCACAAATCAGTGGCTTAGGTCGATAAAAGTACAAAATTTCGAGTAACCAGTGACAGTGCTATTGTGGGATGGGGAGTTTAAAAGGTCGAAAAAGGACCCTTAAATCCCCTCCAAAAATTACAAAAAACAAACGTTTCCATTCTTGGATTCCTCTTTGCTCTATTTCTGCTATCACCAACTTCAGGAATTGATGCCCATTCCTCCTCCTTGACTGTTGCCAATTGTCTTCTCAAATCGCTAAATTGTTGTTGAATTTTGGGCCTTTCTTTTCTGTAGTTTTCGACTGCTTCTTTATACTTTCTTTCTCGATAATCCCTTCGACGTTCATCTTGCCTCATATCAACAGCGTGATAAATTTCGTCAGCTTCTTGGTCATCTTTATCATAAGGGTCTTTTGCGAATAAACTTCCTCCATAACCTTCGAACTAAAAATTGGAAAGTTTAGAAGGTAATGTTTATGGAACGAGAATGTCGGGGAGTCAAAAAAAGGAATCTTAAACAAAAAAACACATTAAATAAAAAATAATGTCACCCAAGCGGATGCGAACCCATGACCTATCACAAGCATCAAAACAACAAAATGACACAAACGAATAATTCCCTTATCAAGAAAAAATCTGGAACACGATGAGAATAATAAAAACCAATCAGAAACCTATTTCCTAAAAGTAAAAAAATACTGGGCGCCGAGCGGACTCGAACCCGCGACCTATCCCTTATGCGGCCTAAAACCTTTCACACTAAACCAAACTAACAGACATTAAAACAAAACTCAAACCTCATCGTAGTTAGCGTCATTTAAATCTTCAGGCTCATCATTATCGTCATCTTTAGGCTTTTTAGCTGGAGTTGCCCCTGCAGCTGCCCCAGCCATCCCAGGATCAGCGGGCAAATCAACGCCAGGTCCAATATCAGATCTTGTAGTAAATCCAGTAGCGCCTCTTCCAACACCAGCAACATAGCCAGCTGGGGCGGACATTCCCATAAAGTGCTTTTTGGTCTTATTAACCAACGAACCAGGAATTGTTGTGGTCATCTTTGATGTGTTTTCAACGTAAAAATGGAAAGTCAAGTCAATAAACTGAGGTTACAAAAACTAAAGATTCTTAAAATATTGGAGGTCAACCAAACTTAAAAGACAACAATCCAAGTTTAACGATTTTTATTTAAAACAAAAGCAGTTTTTAAATCAATGGATAGGCAAAGAAAAACAAAATGAAAATTTTCTGATAACATTAAAAGCCAAAATCCAAAAAAAGTCTCCACAAATCGTTAAAATTCTTCTGACATCTCCCAAACCTTCAAGTCTTCTCACTTGTTGTTGGCATAACTAACGCGTAACGGACGGCCATTCATCTCAGTTCCATTCATTTTGGCAACAGCGTCATCCGCCCCCTGTTGGTCCTGAAACTCGCAAAAGCCGAAGCCTTTTGGACGATTGGTGTTACGGTCGATGACAATGCTAAAAAATAAAATTATAATTTTGTTTAGAAGCTATTAATCCCAATTTTAATTTCATCGGATTCAGAACGACGAGACGCGTCGAACGATATATTATACGCCCAGGAAAAAGCAAATTAAAAAATGTTTGCCCCAACAGGGTTCGAACCCACGACCTCTAGAAGCCATGGAGATAACAACTAACCCACTACACCACAACCATATTTTTAACAAAAAGTTGAAAACAAACCGAACGTTAGTCACAACGCCACAAGACGAGAACATATTTCCAAGATCAGTCTCCGTGGTGTTATACGGAATGTTACCAACTGGAAAATATAAAAATTAGTTTTAGACAAAACTTTTTTAAAGTTTAAACGTTTATCAAGTCAAAAAGGCACAGAAACTCTCAAAAAAGTAAAAAAAGAATGCATGTAAGTCATACTAAAACAACAAACACACAAACCTTTTAAAGCTTTTCAGCATTTATACCCACGGAGATCAGAAAATTGATGATTCCACACAAGCTTTGATGCCTTTTTAAAGCAAAAAATGTGTTGTCTTGCATGATTTTTTGGATTATTTAATTCATTTCCCCCAAAATTTCACCCAAATTTCCCCATTTCTTTAATTTTTTATACCATAAACGCTAAAACCAGAAGAAGCCATAATTAAATGTCAGTCAAGTTTTTTTGTTTAAAAAATTTTAAAAGCAAACGAACACAACTAAAAAAAGTAAAGAAATTAAACTAAAACAAGCCAAAAAAGAAAAATAAACAGGAAAAATAACCGTCACTACAAGCAGAAATCAATTTAAGAAAATTACTCTATTTCTCTCTCACTCTCTTGTTTTTACATGCTCTTTTCTTATAAAAAGCAGCCATTAATTAATGACCAATAGAGTCATAAGGGTGTTTTTTAAAGAGAGAGTGAGAGAAATGAGACTCAAAAATCATTTCAGTAGAATGTCGTTTCAGTGCGAATAAATTCAGTGCACAAATAAAACGGCCATTTCAGTGCCATAATTAATTATTTGAAAGAAAGTTTGGCGAAAAGTTTTTACTCTCTTTCTTTAACGTCACTCTCATCGTTTTACATACTATTTTCAAAATTTTAGTCTCGAAATCTTTCAAAATCCGATATCCTGTTTTTATTTGGCAAGTTTGTTTAGCAAAAAGGATGGGGAGTTTGACGACTTTTACACGTTTTTGAGTTAAATTTAAATAAAAAATGTATGACTCACAATTGTTTAGTCATTCACTTTTACTCTCTCTTTGATTTTTTAAAATTAAAATTTTTATTTTTCAGATTAAATTTGCTTCTGTAATTTAATTGAAATATTAAAATGACGCTAAAATCAATTGTTGGACAAAGTAAGTTTTTCTTTTTAAATTACCGTAGAGGCTCTATTTAAAGCCCCGGGGCTTCTATTTTTCACTATATCCCTTTACTGGGCTTATTTTTCATTGGTGGGCTTCTATTAGAGAGTGGGCTTTTATTAGAGCAATTATGATATCTTTCTTGAAATTTTATAATTTTCTTCTAAGAATTAATCAACGAAGTGCTTGCCCCTCTACACAAACCCGAAAAGGGAGGGGCTTGGAATGCTTTAATAGTTGATCGACTTGCAATGAGAATGTTAAGTGCTTGTTGCAAAATGCATGATGTAATGGATCAAGGAGTTACTATTGTTGAGGATCTGAATAAACGAAGAGAACCTCTGCCTACTATTGATGCTATTTATTTGATTTCTCCAACAAAGGTTTTTTTGCTTTTTTAGTAATAGTTAAGTTTGCGGTCCCCCCTTTATTTTTCAAAATTCCATTTTTATTCAAAAAGGATTGAAAGTGAAACTTTTATTTTTGTACATCGTGGTTTCAGGTGGTCATAAGTTTGTCCAGAATCAGTAGACCTAACCTTTTCAACCACTTTGAACCCTTATGTAATTCCTGACAGTTTAAACTTGTATCCCATCTTTTTTATCTCAGCCTCATGGCTGTGGGACCGCACTTTGCTTTTGGTGTCACTCATATTTAAGTGACTGACTTTTCCAAATTTAAATAATAATAATAATTTGACTTTTTCCAAATTTAAATAAAATTTCTTTTAAAGGAATCTGTCGATAAATTGACGCAAGACTTTTCTGGTTCTCACAATTTATACAAATGTGCACACGTGTTTTTTACTGAAGCTTGTCCAGATCAACTCTTTTCTACTCTTTCGCGTAGTCCAGCTGCTCGTCATATAAAGACTTTGAAGGAAATAAATATTGCTTTTACTCCTTATGAATCGCAAGTAATTTTTTTGAAGATTTTTTTTGAATTTTCTACCAATTTTTGAGGTTTATACTCTCGATTCGCCATCGACTTTTTTTCTGTATTACAACCCTCAAAAGCCAGGCAGCCTGACGGAGAACTTGGACCGTATAGCGGAGCAAATAGCAACGATTTGTGCTACTCTTGGAGAGTATCCGTCTATTCGGTATTTTTTGGAATTTATTTTCTTTAGGCTAGGAAGCAAGAAGGGGACGTAAACTTTCTCGATTTTTCTTACTTAAACAAGAGTGTAAAAATTAATTTGGGGTTCACCCCAGAAATTCAAATCCATAGAGGTCAGCGTCCAAGTCTTTTTTAATTTTTTAGTGTTGATATTTTTGACGCTTATCTTCAGGGTCATTTGCCCACTAGGACGTTATCTTTAGGGAGTGGGATAAATCTTCTGGGATGATTTTTTCTTTTGGATTTT
This sequence comes from Meloidogyne enterolobii, assembly GCA_963681835.1. Classification (NCBI taxonomy): domain Eukaryota; kingdom Metazoa; phylum Nematoda; class Chromadorea; order Rhabditida; family Meloidogynidae; genus Meloidogyne; species Meloidogyne enterolobii. The sequence goes on from CAVMJV010000139.1 coordinate 408,982, forward strand.
TTTCTTCTGGGTTGATTTCTTAATTTCTCTTCCTAATTAAAAAATATCCTAGTTATCGTGCTGATGTTGAACGTAACGTTGATTTGGGACATTTGGTTGAAGCAAAATTGGATGCTTACAAAGCTGATGAGCCTTCTATGGGTGAAGGAACAGAAAAAGCTCGTTCTCAACTAATAATAATTGATCGAGGATTTGATGCGGTTTCTCCTTTATTGCACGAATTAACTTTACAAGCAATGACTCAAGACTTGTTAAATATCGAAAATGATGTTTATCGTTATGAAACTGGAGGGGCAGAATCTGTGGATAAAGAAGTTTTGTTGGATGAAAGTGATGATTTGTGGATAGAGAATAGACATAAACATATTGCTGTGGTTTCTCAAGAGGTTTTTTTGTTATTTAAAATTTTTTTGGAGGGGGGGGGGGGAATTTTTGGAGACGGATAGCTCTCGACCTCTTCTGGTCCTCCAACCACTAGCCACCTTTGCCTTCCTATTAACCTTCTTTTTGGGATAAGCTGTAATTCTTGTGAAGGATGGATTCTCTTGAAGGATGGATTTAATTTTGGAGAGGGAACACCTCTAGCATTTTTTTTTAATTTTGTGGGGGAGACTTGCTCGAAGGGTATCTTAATTTTCGATATCTTAATTTTAAAAATTTATTGAAAATTTTTCAAATATTTTCAAAGGTAACTCGTGGATTGAAAAAATTCTCAGAAAATAAGAAAATGCCAAGCGATGCAAAATCTATCAAAGATTTGTCTTTGCTAATTAAAAAGGCTCCACAATACCAAAAAGAATTGAATAAATTTAGGTTTAATTTGAATTTATTTTTTGTTTTAAATTGTTTTTTTTGAAGTACACATTTTCATTTGGCTGAAGAATGTATGAATAAATACAAAAATGGAATTGATAAGCTTTGTAAAGTTGAACAGGTTTTGTGGGAGGAAAAATTTTTTTTCTAAGAAAATTTTTTTGAAATTTTTGGGGGTTTTCCAAAAAATTTTTTTTTGGAAATTTTCAAAAATTTCAAGAAATTTCTTGAATTTTCAAGTTTTTTTCGAAAAAAAATTTTTCTCTTAAAGGATTTGGCTTTGGGAATGGATGCAGAAGGTGAACGTATTAAGGACCCAATGAAATTAATGGTGCCTCTATTAATTGATCCAGCTGTGAAAATGGAGGATAGATTGCGTCTTATTCTTCTTTATATTCTTCATAGAAATGGTTTTATTTTATTTTTTTTATTTTCAAAAAATATTTTTTTCTCAAGGTATAACCGATGAAAATTTAAATAAATTGTTGCAACATGCAAACATTCCACATATGGAAAAGGAAACGCTTGTAAATGCTTCTTTGTTAAGCTTGAATATTACTATTGATGTAAGTGAATATTTTGTAGGGAATTTTCAGGAGGACAAAAAAAAGTGGACATTTTGTCCCAAAATTTTTTTTCGGATTTTTTAAAATTTTTTAAATGATTTGGCGTTGGGATTTTATTTTCTGAAATGAAATAATTAAAATTATATTTTTGATTTTTCTTTTAATTAAAAAATTTTTCCCTAAATTTTTAAGCAAGGCAGAAAGCGTGTTTGGACCCCAACTCGTCGTGAACGTGGAAATGAACAAGTTTACCGTGAATCTCGCTGGGTCCCTATAATTAAAGATATAATGGAGGATGCAATAGAAGACAAATTGGACATTAAACATTTTCCTTTTTTGGCTGGACGTCAAATTAGCCAGCCATATCGGTAGGGGATTTTGTTTTATTTTAGAACTTTTTCTCTTTAAAGCGCCCCAACAAGTGCCCGTTATGGCCAATGGCACAAAGACCAACGTTATTCACAAATGCGTTCAGGCCCTCGTCTAATAATTTTTATTGTTGGAGGTGTAACCTTTTCTGAAATGCGTTCGGCATATGAAGTAACACGTTCACAAAAAGCTTGGGAAGTTGTTATTGGTTCTGATCAAATAATTACACCAGAACGATTTTTGAATAATTTGCGAGATTTGAGTAAAAAACAGCATGAATAAAAATTGAAAAGAGGTTTCTTTTTTGAAAGAGAGAAGTTTTGGATAAGACCCCGTAAATTCTTTAATAGTATCACCCCTCTCTAAATGGAAGCTCTCTAAATCTAATATAAGCACACCTTACGAGAGGATTGAAAATAGTAGAAGACATAGAGAATTTATGAGAGAATCTATTGGAGAATTTATGGGATGATTTTAGAAAAAATATTTTTGCTTTTTGCAATACAAAAAAATCCTTATAAAATTTTCTCTTCTAAAAATTTTTTCCCTCTTAAAAAATATTTTTTCTAACATAAATTTAATTTCTCCTTATTTTAAAAATTATCTAAAAAATATTTCTGTCTTGTCCTATCACTTTTTTTCTATTAATGTAAAAGTTATATACCCAAAAATTTAATATGTAATTCCAAAAACTATCTATACCTAGAAAAACATTCCACTAGTCAAAAACAATCCTTACTAAAATGTTTTGTTTAAATAGAGATTGAGAGCAATATTAAAATGTTTTTGTAAAATGTTTATTTTAAAACTTGATTAGACAAAATTTAAAAATTACAGAGAGCTTGTTTATTGCTCAATCTCTATTTTGTAAAATTTTTTATCTTTATTTTATGTTTTGTGAAAAAAATTCTTGAATTGTATCTAAAAAGTCAAATTAAAGCAAATTTTTTAAAATAAACGAGAAAAATAAATTAAACTACCGCAAATGCTGAAATAATGTCCCTCTCTCAAATAATTACCCCCGCCCTATTAATTACGCCTTACAGCCAGAGATAGAAGAAATAATTGCCCCTCCTAAAAATAGTTATAAATAGCTTTTTAAAAAAAGCTCGAATAATTACCCCCTCCAGCGAGAGGTTGAAACAATAATTACCCTGGGTTATTATTTTAGCAAATACGGTATAAACCTAACAATAAGTCTATAAATAAATTTATCAATTTTTTCTCTTAATTTCAACGCTAGCGGTATCCGGGTAACCATAATCCTGGAACATAGTATTTTCTTTAATGCATACAAAAAATTTAATTTTTGGATTGTGTTTATTGGAAAGTTGAAATATTGTTGTTTTATCAAAGCCGTCAGTCAAGATTAGAGTATCTTCTGCTTCTTCTGCTCTTTTAGTAATTCGAGGTCCACGCATACAATGAAATCCAATTTCCTTCACCATTTTAGAAAGATCTTGTGATGTTTCTACTATTTGCTAAAATGGAATTTATTAAATTTTTAAAACAAAGCTCAGTTTTTAAAATTTTTCAGTCATTCCATTGACCGATTTTAATGTCTGAAATAGAGCTCTGAAAATAAATTTTGAGCCTTGACAATTTTTATTGAAAACAGAATAAAATTTTTCCCGGACCCATAATCGATATAACTAGCCCTATTTTATCTTTATAATAATGTACAAACCTCTATAATGAAATTGTAAAATTTAGAATCAATACATGGAAAATTAATCATGGAAAATTTACTTCCTCCATTTGCCAAAACTTTGAATAAAACGTCCAAATTTTTTTCTATATCAAATTCTGTAGAATCAATATAGAATTCAAGTTCATTAGAAACCAAATGATTCAAAACAAAGTCAAAAACATGATTCCCGCAAAGAAGTAGTTCGATTTGTTGTGAATGTATTTGTAAAGGCATATTTGTTTTATCTTCATCAAACAATAATTGGATCATTTGTGGATTAATTATAGTAGAACCAATCTCAAAAATTGTGAAAGCACAGTTAAAAAGTAGTTGGAATAAAGATCGAGCAATTTTCATATCCTTTATACTTTTTGGAATCCATGGCAATTTTAAACAGTATGCATCTAAATAAAATTTTAACAATTAAAAAATAATTTATTGTTAATGATTGAAGGTCCAAAGAACAAAAAGAATGCAAAGTGAACATTTTCTTTTACTTAAACTTGAAATTTTATTCCTTTCAATTTGTATAAGAGAATACCTAACCGAAAATTCTCAAATTATGAAATCTATTAAAAAACAATCCTGAAAATAGAAATAGTTTGCAAAAGTTTAGCCATCGGGCAGGATTCGAACCTGCGACAACCTGATACTTGTTGCTAGGTGATTTCGGTAAACATATACAGGAGCTCTCCCAATGAGCTACCTAGGCATCGACTAATGCTTTCTCTTTTTCCTTTTTAGATCGTTTAACCCCCGCCTAAGCGTTTTAAATGCTGCTAGATAAATCATCCTTACAAAAGTTACATTAAAAAGGCTCACTAGGCTTAATAGTTTGGCCCATCTCGTGAAACTCGTTGAAATAATCTTGTCCCAAATCACAAACAACGGTTTCTAGTTCCTCCATTTCAGGCCATGTTAAAAACATTGGAATTGACTCTTCTATTGCACGTTTCCACTAAAATTTAAGATTATTTAAAAAAACGTCAAGTTCTTAAAACCTTTTCCTCAAGTTGTTCACTCAATTGAAAATCATTAGGTTGATGTTCTAGTCGAACAAATATACTATGTCCGTCAAAACGAAAGTCGAAATCAAGCACCTAAAAAATTATCATTATTAAAAAAATTTATAAAAAAAATACAAAATAAAGATATTTGAATTTCTTTCTTGCCAATTCTTTTCCATATTTGTCAATAAAATTTTTGAAATAAAAATTTGTTTGTTGAACAGCCAATAATTGAACAAAGTTGAGAAGTTTAAATATATCAATTAGAATTTCTGGTTGAAGGTTTAATTTGGATTTTTTGGTTTTAATGTCAGCAGGCACTTTGTCTTCTCCAATTGGAACCAAACGACTTTCCTAAAAGATTTATTTTTTGTCTTTTGATCTAAAATTAAATTAAAACCTTTTTATAATATTTAACACCTTCATGTTTAATAATTTTTCGATCCTCGCTCATTATTGTAAAATAATTTAATTAAAGTAAATTGAAATTTTGATCTAAAAATTAGAAGAAATGGTAAAATAATTAAAAGAAAACATTAAGTAGGTATAAAAAAATTATAGCATAAAATTATAGTACACAAATAAAAATTAAAAAAAATTTTTTTATAAAAAATTTGTTTAAAGCTTGAAAGGGGAAAATATACAAGCATATAAAATGAATTTAAAGAAATTAGAACAAATAATTTGAACGAATAAAAATTAAAAAAAATTTTTTTTTATAAAAAATTTGTTTAAAGCTTGAAAGGGAAAAAATATACAACCATATACAAAATGAATTTAAAGAGATCAGAACGAATAATTTGAACGAGTTATTCCCAGCTTAAATTTAATCCAAGTTGGAATGTCGATGGAATTTGAAATACTTAAAAATTCCCCAGCAAACAAATGCTTCTCTCTTGACAAAAAAATCCATCATGACCAACACGTTCTGATCCGTTTCTTATTTATAAATAAAATAAAAATAAACCAACAACTTCTCCAATCCCAGGCATTAACAAATCTACAGATTCTGTCAAATCCTTCTTCTTTTCTTCTTCATCTTCACAACAAGAAATGTAAAAAGCTTTGATTGCAGCTGGAAAACGATTCAGCAAGATCGGCTTTAAAAAAATAAGCCGGTTCCCCAAAAAAAAGTCCAAAGAAAAAAGTGTAGAGCTTCCTTCAACCTTAAATTTAGCAGTTAAACTCAAAAAGTAATCTTTAATAAACCTGAGTTTGAACAAGTGTTGGAGGAAAAATTAAAAGAAAATTTTAGAAAAATTTTCCATAGGGTTTACTTTTGTTATCCACTGTTGTTGTTGCTGCCGGATCATCTCCTTCGGGTGACATACAAAATTTAACCTCTTTAGTTTTTCCAACATTAATTGTCTGCACCACAGTTTTGAGTATGCCTGCACCACAGTTTTGAGTATATCATTTTGACCTGCCATAGGTGTTGAAGCAACATATTGCTGTTGTGGAGGTTGTTGGTGTTGAAGTAGGGGTGGTAGAATTTGAGGAGAAGCAACACGAGGTGTTGTTGTTGTAAGCGGTACAAGTAGTGGTGGTGTAGTAAAAACAAGAGGAACTGTTGCTGCTGCCCAATCATCTCTTTCGGGTGACATACAACATTTAACCTCTTTAGTTTTTCCAGCATTAATTGCCTGCACCACAGTTTTGAGTATATAATTTTGACTTGGCATAGGTGTTGGAGCAACATATTGATATTGTGGAGGTTGTTGAAGTAGGAATTTGAAGAGAAGCAACACGAGGTGTTGGGTACAAGTGGTGGTGTAGTAAAGACAAGAGGAAATTGTTGTGGGAAAGGTAGAGGTGGCGGCGGTAATCTTTGCTGTTGGGGAGCAATCGTTTCGCAGTCGTCGTTTCTAAAATAAATTTTGGTTATAACCTTTCAAAAATGTGATTTTCTGTTGCATCTCTAGAAGATAAATTAGAAGAATGATGAAGTTGTTGTTGTAGGTTCAATGGAAGCTGGAGAGGTTGTGTTGTTGTTAATGATGTAAGTATGAGAGAGGGTGGCCTAGGAAAAACATGTTGACATTGAAAGAAGAGCGAAGGCAGCTTTTTATGTTTTTATGTCGAGGAGAAATTATTGAATCTTAAAAAATGGATTGGAATTAAAAAAAGGCAAAAAAATATTTAAAAAAAACCTGGAGTTAAATTTGGACTTTCAGCATCTTTAAAAGTTAATGGGAGACGTGGAGGATGTAGAAATTGTTGTTGTAATTGTGATGATGGTGATGAAAAACTGGAGCTGAAAAATGAAAGTTCTAGTGTTGAATAAAAATTAGCACTATCGTCTTTCCCTCCGACATATCCTCCTTCCCCTCCCACATATGATCTCTTTCAATAGGTTCCTATATTCCCAAAATAACCTTTTAATGGAATGGAGAGAGCTCTAGTAACCTAAAGTTCTGATACAAGTCCCAAATACAGGCCCATTCGTTGGATACGAGTTTTGGGTACTCAACAACATAGATAAGCCTATCTACTCCTAATTCCCATGAGGGGACGTATCAAAAAATTTTTTTTAAAAAAACCTTGAAATCGATTTAATAGTTTTGAAGCATCCATAATTCCAATAGGCCATCCAGTCTCTTCTTTTGAATAATACTTTTCTGTTTCTTCCTCTAACAATTTAATTTCTTCCTCGGTTCGAATAAATTCAACATTTAAAAAATGCTTGGTCAGAAAAGATATATCCAATTCAGAAAGTAATGGAGAAATAGTTAACGATTTATTGAAAAGAGGAGAGAGAGCAAGACGTTCAAATTGATCTAAAAAATCATGGGGGCTTTTGAAAATTTTTTCAAATAACTAGTGATTGGGCGCTCGTAGCACAAGGACGAGTACAAGCAAAAAATGAAATGTTGCGAAGAGGTAAGAGACAAAATTTCCCCTACCCCCTGTAAGCCAGGATTCCTTGTCTCATCCCCTCCTCCCCCTTGAAATTTGTTATGGACCAATAGAGTTGGTACGAGAAAATCCGAAAGTTCCAATCACTTGAAGTAAAAATAACAAACAAACCATGTATAGACGGAGAAAGGCTTTGTTGATCATCAGAAGAAATCCTCCACCAACGATGCTCATATCCTTGAAATGTTGAAACACAAATGAGATTGGCTGCTAGACGAATACACGTTTCCAAAGCAAAATTCTTTAAAAAAATTTTTAAAAATTTAAAAAAAAATTAAAAAAAACCTCTCCATTCCCCTCCATCTTCTTCATTTAAGTCTTTATTTTTTATTTTATTAATATTCCATCCAAAAGCGACGGGGGAATTCCATAAAAGTGAATTTACAAGTTTTTCTAATTCATAAATATTGACAAATGTTGAATCTGGTAAAAGTAAGTACCAATTTGCTGGGTTGTTGAGAGACTAGAAAAGATGAAAATGAATCTTTTTGGACTAAAAAGGAAGGGGTTTCCTTTAACGAGCCCAACTCGTGCACAGAAGCCTCTCCTCCACTCCCAGGCACGTAGCCAGTATTTCTCCTCTATGAACTGGCCAGGAGTGTCGCGGGCCACCAGAAACCTTTACTTTTTTAGATTCGAACCCTTTTACCCTCTTAATCACCCTTACTGAGCCGAACTTCTTTCGACCCGGAACCTGATCCGAAGAAAAGTTTAAAAGGTTTGACTTGACGTTGATTAAAAAAAAGAAAAAGTTCCAAACCTCATAGCTTTTCAAAAAACGTAACGACCAAATATTTCTCTAACTTCTTCATTATTCAAAAAATCTTTAGTTGTTGCAAATCCTCTTCTTTTTGTCTTTAATAGTAAACGATCAAAAATCTTTTTAAAAACTGCTTGTTCTTCCAGTGTAAAAGGTTCGACTTTGAATAATTTGTCATAAAGGTAATGTAGCCAATAATGATTTGTTTTGCAATGGAAGGTTGACCAATCATCCCTAGAAAATTGACAAATTGAAAAAAAATTTTTTGAAATGAAAATTTTGTTATACAGCCAAATCTCATTCCAGGATACCCAAAATATTGATAAACCTCTATTTTAGAGACGCTTTTAAAATCTTAAATGACTATTAAATCGAGGAGCTGCAAAGCTACTAGGCCCTCATTTAAAGTGATCTCACAATAACACAGGGGCATAGCCAGGAGGCCAACGATTTCAAGAAGGCTAAAATGGGGTGTGCGCCAAAATTTTGGCGTATACTCTGGCGTTTCCCCGCCTAAAATTTTCTCATTTTCTCCATTTCAGGAAGGGGGTTGAAAATGTATTAATTTTTAATAAAAAATTAACAAACTCATTTAGTTCTTTCATCATCGGGTAAATTTTAAATTGATAATCAGCTCCTTTTTTATATGATTTAACAGCAAATTTAACATAAACAGACTGTCTTGTAACATCATCTGTCATCCGAGAATTGTTGAAATCAATTAATGAAGCATGCACGCCATGAGAACGGACTTCAATTTTTTCACCATTGTAGTAATAACTGGAAAAATAAAATTTAAAAATTTCCAAAAAAATTTCAAAAAAAACCAAATTTTATCTCGACGTTCTCTTTCTCTAGAAGTAACTTTGCTGATTAATATATTGCTGTAATGTAGATCCCGATGCTCAAAACTATATCTTTCTTCAGCTATAGCAAGGGATAGGGCAACTTGGTAAAAAATTGAAACACGTTGTGATTTGGTGGCCTGGAATTTAAAAAAATATTCATGCTACTAGAAATCATCTCTCAATTTTTTGTACTACATCCTTATACGAACATTCTTATCTTAGAGCGGATTAGGAGATATTTAAATAAATTTTAAAAATTGATTAAAGACTGGAAAAGTGTGGGTGGCAAAAAAACTATATGTGCATTTACTTAAATCCAAAGGGTTTCTCCCCGACTCTATTTTTCTCAGTCCAATAAAAAGAAAAAATAAAGTTAAAAAATTAAACCTCTTGCAAATATAGTTCTAGATCGACTCCACCATTTGCCATAACTAGGACAACATAGGTGTTGTCTATGTGCTCATTGTTAGTATAATGTTTATTTTCTGCAATCTCCGGGTTTTCTTCCTTGTATTTGTTCCACGCAGCTTTAAGAATATCCGGATAGATACCTGTTAAAAGCAAAAAAATTAGAAAAAAGAATTTTTCTTAAAATTTAAACCTTTGACTACATTAGCACGGACAAGAGGTATATATGAAGGAGTTGAGAAATCACCGGCATTGTTGAGTTCTGATAAATGCCGTGTGATGAAAACTTCAGAAAAGACGGCTGGTATCGGATTTTCCTCGGTAACTTGAATGACCTGGCGAAAAAATTTTTTTAATTAAAAATTTTCAAAGAAAATTCGAAAGTTGATAAATTTTTTGACAAACTTAAAAAAAGAGAAAAAATACCTTCATAGCATAAGTCCCTTTAGAATCAAACATTTTGTAGACCTCTCCATAAGATCCTTCACCGAGTTTACAACGACATTCAAAATCAGTGTGGGCAAGGAACTCATCCCAGGTCATAATATAGCCATCGGTACAGTGCTGCAAAACATGTGAAAATTCTTGTGGCTGCACTGCAAAATTATAAAATAAATAAATTTTTGTCCTTTTGCATTATTCAAGAAAAGTAAATTAACTGTTTTGAGGAATATTTCCAGAAAACACTAAAAAGGATTAGATAAAATTATAGAACTTTCCGAAAAAAAATTCAATAAAACGATAAATTCTGGAAAAGATTATAGAACTATAAAATTTTTCCAGAAAAAAAGATGTCGACCTTCCGAAAATAAAGACCTTCCGAAAGACACCAAAAATTAGAAAAAATACATAATGGAAAACTATAACATTTCCGGAAAATACAACCTTAAGAAAGGTATAAAGACGATTAAACAAAATTTTGATTAAAAAAAATAAAATTTACTCGATGGTGATAAAGACAATCGTCGAGAATTTCGAATTGAAGCATCTCTATTTAAATTTTGAACTGCTTGTTGTCGAGGTTGATGTTGCTGACTTGTTGATGGTGGTGGAGTATTTTCTAATTCTTCCAAATTCCTTGTAGACAAATCTTTTGAATGGCTCTGGACTTGGCTTCTTGTAGAAATTTCTAGAAATAAAAAAATTCTTATTTGAAAAACTTAAAAAATTCCAGAATTAAAAATTTAAAAAAACAAGCTATACAATTCAGAATAAAGGGAAAAAATTTTCTTTCTCAAAAAAATTAAGACTTTAAAATTAAATAATCCTAAGAAAAAGCAAAAAAATTCCGACTTGTCAACCACAAATAATTTTCGAAAATAAACCAAGTATGAAATTTGGAGGAAAGAGGACCTTCTAATACCAATATTATTTTAATTAAAAAACCTTTGGCTGTTGAGAATGATTTTTCACCAGATTTGGATGTTCCTTCAATTCCTTCAAAAATTTCAACAGATTTTTGTGTTCGAGAAGCATCACAAATTGGTTGTGACTTTTGCAAAGTTTTCGGAGAAAAAAGATAAGGCACTGTCGATGAAGAAAGCTTATTTGAGGAACGTTGGCCACGAGATTTTGAAGTCGCTTCTTTTTCAATAGGTTGAGAAGCCATGTTCTTGGCAGTGTTTAATGCTGATTTTTGGTGAAATGAAGAAGCTTCTATAATGGAAAAAAATGAAAAAAAATAAAAAAAAATTTTTGAAAGGAATGAGTGGTATAAGACGTCACCCTTCGGGCTGAATTTTTTCACAAAAAAATCAAAAAATAATTTCAAAAAAAGGTCTGACCAAAAAACTTTTTTTAAAGAAAAGTTCCCCAAGAAAAATTTTATTTCTTAAGTCTTTTTTTTAAATTTATTAAAAATTTTTTGCAAACCTTTGGCTGTTGAAAGAGATTGCTGAATTCTTGAACAAGATTGTTGTTGAATAAAAGAAGCACTATCCAATTTAATAACATTCTGTCCTTCTTCCACTTCCTCACATACTGATGAAAAAATTCTTTTAGGTGGCAAATTGGAAGAAAGTTTCGAAGATTTTCGTGACAAATTTTTTGAAAATTCTAAAAAAAAATATTTTTCATTTTACAAAAAGATTTATCAAAAAAAACCTTTGGCTGTTGACACTAATTGAATTTCAACAGATTTTGATGGTTCTTGACATTCTACTTCTATTTCTTCGTCTTCCAGTTCAGCTTCTTCATTCTCTTCCATCTCCACCCCTTGCTCTTCCACATCTCCTTCTTCCTCTTCATCATTCACTTCATCTTCTTCATCCTCCCTTTCCTCTTCATTCTCTTCCATCTCCACCTCTTGCTCTTCCATTTCTTCTTCATCTTTCACCTCATCTTCCCCCTCCTCCAATTCCTCTTCATTCTCCTCCATTTCCTCTTCTTCCTTTTCCTCTTCATTTTCTTCCTCATCCGAAACATATTCTCGTTCTTCCACTACTTCCACTTCCAAATTAAATGATGAAGACTTTTCTGACGATTTGCGTTCCTGTTGGACTCGAGAAGTTGAGAAAATCTTTTGAGATAAATTCTTCTTTGGAGCAAAAGAGTGTGGGACAGTTTCATCTCTTGGAATATTCTCCTCTATATTTGAAGGACTTTTAGCTGTATTTAATGACAAAGATGTTTGATGATGAGAATCCCTCATAGAATCAAACACATTAAATTTTGATTGAACAATAGAAGTATCTTCCAATTGAATAACTTCCCTGGATTCTTCTTCTTCCTCATTAATAAAAGAAAAAATTGTTCTTGAAGGTAATAAATTAGTAATTGATGAAATTTCTGAAGATTCTTGTGCCACATTTTTTGAAGATTCTATTTTAAAAGAAAAATTAAAAAAAATTTTTAAGAAAAAATTTTTCAAGAAGAATTTTTTTTGTTAACCCGAGAACCCCAGAGATTTGAAAAAAATTTTTTTTGTTAATCCTAGGAAACCCCAAAAGATTTTAAAAAAAAATTAATTTTGTGGCAAATGTTTTTTCATTCAAAAAAATTTTTTTTATTAGAAGAAAAAACCTTTAGCTGTTGAAAGAGATTGATGGATACTTGAAGGTTGCCGTTTACTAGAAGAATCCAGTTGAATAACCTCCTCTTCTTTGTCTTGTACTCTACCAGAAATAGACGAAAAAATTCGTTTAGGCAACAAATTGGATGATGAACAGATTTTTGAAGATGCTTCAAAAAAAATTTTTTTTGTTAAAAAATAGGGTAGGACGAGACAGTTTAATTCGAGGTTTATTTTTCCCTGTGGTGGACTTTTCCCTTCTCTCTTCTCTTTTTGACCCGCCACAGGGAACAATAATCGAAGAATTAAAAGGTCTCGTCCAACCTTATTAAAAAATATTTATTAAAAAACCTTTAGCCATTGATCGCGTTTGAATTTTTGACGAAGTTTGTTGAAAAGAAGCACTATCCAATTGAATAACATCAACAACAGCATTTCCCTTTTCTTCACAAATTGAAGAAAAAATTCTTTTTGGAGTCAATAAATTGGATGATGAACAAATAATGGAAGACTTTTCAGTCAAATTTTGTGAAGCTTTAAAAAGAAAGGAATTTTTCGTTGAAAAATTTTAAAAAAATTTTAAAAATAAAAAAATTTTTTTCGAAAAATATTTTTTGGAAAAAATCTTCAAAAAAATTTTCGAAAAATTCTTTGAAAAAATAAAATTTCCATGAAAAACCTTTAGCAGTAGATAATGACTGAACATCAACATTTTGTACAATTCCAGCAGATTCAGTTGAGTCCAAAGTAAAGACTTGTGGAGGAATAGACTTCTGAGTAGTTTCTTCCAACAATGTTGGAGATTTTGAAGAAGTTGAAGCAAATTGTTGTTGTCCTTGGATATTGTTGAAAATTGGTGAATTGTTTAAAATAGGTGTTTCTGGCACAATTACAACTTCTGAAATATTTAAAGACAAATTTTGTTGTTGTGGTGGTGGAAGAGGTATGTTGTTTGGAGGTGGAAGAGGTTGGTTGGCAGCATAATCTAAATAGAATAATTTTATAAATTAAAGATGATAAAAAGGCTAGCACCACGGAATCATATTTTTGAAAAACTTCAAAAATAGCACCAAAAATATTATCAAAAAACCCCCAAAAATCAAAACAAATAAAAAATTATTTACCACAAGTGTGTATGGGTGAATTGATGACAAAACCCCAGTATAACTTCAATTGTGCTCTACATCTTTTCTTGTTATTCTTACATCTCCACTGTCCGCTTCGCCAGAGTGTCCCAACATAATCGCAATTTTGAAAAATTAATTTTTTATTTCCATATGGTGTTTTTCCTTCTGTCGGGCGGAAATTTTTGAGAATTTTTGAGAATTCAGTTTCTGATGCACCATGATCGAGCAATAACTTTAAAAATTTTTAATCATTAAATAAGTTTGCCACTTTTGCCATGTATATTCCTGAACTATACACCAGTAAACCCCTCACACCCGAAATTAAATACTCATCAGTTTAGGATAAACTTCACAAATTAGAAAAGCTAATGGGGACTGCCCACTATTTAGGATTCCCCTATTTATAAGATACAATTTTTACTTTCAAGAAATTTAAAAAAATTTGGCCCTATCTGAATAAGAGGGCGCTTTGATTTTTTTTCATCATTTTTTTCCTACCTTAATAAATAAATAATGGTCAGTCTTTTCTTCAGCGTTCAATTCCACTTTTTTTACCTGTGGCATATTCAAATGAGAGGATAGACAAAGCACGCATTATACAGACAAGTTTTGTCTGTCCATGCTCTTCCGTGTTCGTCTGTGCTCGTCCGTGGACGCATTCAAAGAGGAAGAAAAGACTGACCACGAACGGACTCGGACAGACAAAACACGGACGGACACAAACAGACAAAACACGGACGAACACTGAGGAACATGACAAACAAAACACGGATGCACACGGTGACACAAAACACAGACGGGATCGGACAGACAAAACACGGACGAACACAGACGGAAACAGACAGACAAAACACGGGCGGACTCGGACAGAAAACACTCGTGTTTTGTCAGTCCGTGTGTGTGTGCTTTGTCTGTCCTCTCATTTGAATATGCCACAGGAAAAAGAGTGGAATTTAAAGCGGAAGAAAAGACTGACCATTATTTATTAATTAATGTAGGAAAAAAATGATGAAAAAAATCAAAGCGCCCTCTTATTCAGATAGGGTCAAAAATTTAAACAAACCTTTTCAATCTTAAAAATACTACAAGCAGCATTTGTTGCCAATTTTAATGCCCACAATTTTCCATCAGAAATTCCAGCTTCGTTTGCATTAACCAATTTTGAATTTAAAACATCAATTCCTTCATTGGTTGATCCATCTTGATGAGCAGCATACAAATTAGCCAATGCTGTAGCAAATTCTCTAATTGAATATTGTTCAGGACCATCTTGAGTTTCTCCAAAAAGTTTAATTTTACGGGACAATTCAGGGAGTAACTAGAAAAACATTATTTAATGGACACAAGATTTTACATGTTTGAGATCAGTTGGACCTCACTAAGGGTAACCCCAGAATTGAATACTCTTGATTAAAATATTCTAAATTTGGTTCACACTAGATATGGAATGCCTCAGTGACACTTCACATTTACGTTAAACCTGATTATAAAATATAATTATTTCAGTCCTAAGGGTGACCTCCATGGTGAGATATCCTATCCTATTATTTTTTTCTAAAAAATTCAAACAATCAAACCTGAGGTGTGTTTGTCTTTCCACCAATTAATTCAGGAAGAATTTCTTCAGCTTTAGCCAACGCTTGTTCATAGCCAGAAACAATTTCAATCGGTTTAGGTCCCTTTTTCTAAAAAATTGAAAAATTAGAAATGGACAGAAATCCCACCCCCAACCCTCATTTTAGTCATGGAAAAGAACCGACCCAGCTACCGGCTAGCAGTTATTGAAAAAACAAAGGCTTTGCTAACCACGATCCGATGCTTAACCGATTGACCGAATCCCTTCCCTACAAGCTTTATGAGAATAAAACAAACCATAGAAAGCAACTGCGAAGCCTGTTCCAACAAAGAAGCAGCAAAAATCACAACCATGTTTGTGCAATCACCAATTTGTTTTTCTTGCATTTGAGCGGCCAGGACTATAATACGAGCAGCAGGATGTTGGACCTCTAATTCGTTAAGAATTGAAGCAGCGTTATTTGAGACAAATAAATTTTCCAAACGATTAATTGCCATTCTCGAATATATTTTAATTTAAATTGCCCTTAAATAATCAATTTAGGCGACCGTAAAGATTAAGAATCTGTGAATTTCCTATGCAGATTTTTTTTCATCGTTTATCCCCCTGGAATCTTCATAGAATTCTGACCCAAACGGAATTGTTTGGGGAGAATGGATATAAAAAAAGAAGGGGAAATCCGCAAAAAATCTTTACGGTTGCCTAGAATCCTTAAAAAATATTAAAATTTGGAAAGAAACAAAAACAATGCGTCATCAAGAAATAATTTTTTGTATCTATCTCTGTACACACTATTTCCTTTACCAATCAATATTTCGTTTTGGAAAAAACAAAAATGTAACTAGACAAAATGGTATGCGACAAAATGGTAATCGGTTTTTACCATTTTCTCTCCTCTTCTCATCAGGGCTCGTCGGGGTTAGGCTACACGAGTAACTTTTCCCCCACAAAACGAAAAAAAAAGAGTAAAATCCTTGCGCGAAATATTGAGAAAAAAAGGGAAAAATTTTAAGCCAAAAAATTGCAATTATTTATTTTGGCATAATGTCTTTTAATTGAAATTAGAGAAAAAGGCACAGATAAGACTTTGTTTAGAGAAAGAGAAAAGTATTGATTCTCTGATGTGTCTGGCTTTAATTAAGAGAAAATGGGACAGCCCAAATAGGCGCGCGGCCACGTAGGCGCAAAGCCATAATTAGCTCGTTGAGTGGAATCGTTTAATACTAAAATTGTTAAGATTCGGAAATCTTGAAGCAAGTTATGGCTTTGCGCCTACTTGGCCGCGCGCCTACTTGGGCTTTACGCAGAGAAAATAAAGACAAATTTCAAAAGCAGCGGCTTTGATTAATCTCGGGAGAAATTCTTTCACTAAATGATCAACGACGTCGAAGAGGAATGTTCTTATTCATCATCAGACGAATCATCACAAGTTGTTTCTTTAGAAAATCGGTTACATTAGAATCTGAATGGTTTCAAAAAGCTAGGGCTTCGTCTACTATTGAACAGGTTTTTTTTAATTTGAATTAGGGTTCGACCCCCGTACCCAAGAAGGGATTACCCGGGGGAAGCCCCATCTTAAGTGATTCCCCGAAGGAAGCCACATAACTTGAATTCTCCGCAACTCTTCTCTGTAGGGTCGTTCCCAGGCCAGTAGGGCCGTACCCTTTTATTCTTCGGTAATTTCTAAAAAAATTTCTTTTAAGCTCCGTTATTTGCTAGCTGATTGTTGTCGTCGTTTAAATGCTCAGCACAAATGTTCAGACCCAACATTAGCTTCAGAGCCTCGGGCAAAACCTTCAACTGAACGTTTTCAATTATCTTCAAAAGTTGTTCCTCCACAGGAAAGTAATTTAACTGCTTTGGTTATTTTAGCTGGAGATAGTGTTGTACAAGCTGAGGTTTTTTAAATTTATTTTTGGCCTAAAAACTTAAAAAAAATTTTCTCAGGTTTCTCTAAAGTATGCAAAAAGTGCCTCTGGATTTTATCGAGCAACAGCCCAGCCAGATGTCCACTGGAAAATAGTAAGTGATTAAAAATTGGTAAAATAGAAATCGGCTTATTGTTAGATCTGGATTCTTCAGATCTTTATTTTTCCTTGACTCTTATTTTTCTAAGAAAAGGTAAAAAATCTGGGCAAGGTTTTTAACCAGAAGCAAGTCAAAGCTTTTAAAATTTCTGGTTTTTAGGGTAGACTTGACTTTTTTTACTTCCCTCCTCCGCTTTTTCTTTCCTCAAAGTATCAAAAATGGTCAAACTTCTAGTGGCATAGGAAAATAGTAGTGAAGGAAGGTAAAAGTCTGATTGTGTGTATTTCTAACACTTTGAGGAAAGAGAAAAAGTGGGATTTAATTGTTTTCATTTTTTAGTTGAAAAATAATATGATTGGATATCTCACCATGGAGTGCTGAGGCACTCTCCACATCTAGTGTGAACCAAATTTAAAATATTTTAATCAAGAGTATTCAATACCGGGGTTACCCTTAGTGAGGTCCAACTGATCTCAAACATGTAAAATCTTGTGTCCATTAAATAAAGTTTTTTAGTTACTCCCTGAATTGTCCCGTAAAATTAAACTTTTTGGAGAAACTCAAGCTGGTCCTGAACGATATTCAATTAGAGAATTTGCTACAGCATTGGCTAATTTGTATGCTGCTCATCAAAATGGATCAACCAATGAAGGAATTGATGTTTTAAATTCAAAATTGGTTAATGCAAACGAAGCTGGAATTTCTGATGGAAAATTGTGGGCATTAAAATTGGCAACAAATGTTGCTTGTAGTATTTTTAAGATTGAAAAGGTTTATTTAAATTCTTTTAAATTTCTTGGAATTGAAAATTGTATCTTATAAATAGGGGAATCCTAAATAGTGGGCAGTCCCCATCTCCAGTAGCTTTTCAAATTTGTGAAGTTTATCCTAAACTGATGAGTATTTAATTTTGGGTGTGAGGGGTTTACTGGTGTATAGTTCAGGAATATACATGGCAAAAGTAGCAAACTTATTTAATGATTAAAAATTTTTAAAGTTATTGCTCGATCATGGTGCATCAGAAAATGAATTCTCAAAAATTCTCAAAAATTTCCGCCCGACAGAAGGAAAAACACCATATGGAAATAAAAAATTAATTTTTCAAAATTGCGATTATGTTGGGACACTCGGGCGAAGCGAACAGTGGAGATGTAAGAATAACAAGAAAAGATGTAGAGCACAATTGAAGTTATACTGGGGTTTTGTCATCAATTCACCCATACACACTTGTGGTAAATAATTTTTTATTTGTTTTGATTTTTGGGGTTTTTTGATAATATTTTTGGTGCTATTTTCGAAATTTTTCAAAAATATGATTCCGTGGTGCTAGCCTTTTAATCATCTGAAATTTATAAAATTATTCTGTCTAGTTTATGCTGCCAACCAACCTCTTCCACCTCCAAACAACATACCTCTTCCACCACCACAACAACAAAATTTGTCTTTAAATATTTCAGAAGAAGTTGTATTTGTGCCAGAAACACCTATTTTAAACAATTCACCAATTTTCAACAATATCCAAGAACAACAACAATTTGCTTCAATTTCTTTAAAATCTCCAACTACTCAAAAATCTATTCCTCCACAGCTCTCTTACAAATCTTCAAAAGAATTTTCTTTCAAATTGAATTATGTTTCTGGCAAATGTTTAAATGCTGTAGGCATTAATGGTTTAAGGTTTATTTTTAAAATAAAATTTAATTTGGAATCCCCTTAAGCCCTTGTTTTTATCAATTTTGGTCTCCTTCCTTAAACCAAAAAATGACATTTCATCCCAAATTTTGCTAAATTTTCATTTTTACAAATTTTGTTAAATTTAATTCGCCTTTTAAAGGCCTATGCAACAATGGTCTCTCACTACTTTTTTGAATTGGTAGAAATTTTAATTTTTATGGGACATTAGGTCCCCTCTTAAAATTTTTTCAAAATTTTTTCAATTTTTTCTAGGCCTGGCCTATTTATTATTGGAGGCGTTTTAACTTTAACTGAGCAACTTCGTTGGATGGAAAACTGTCTGTTAGAATACCCAGAGCCTCCAAACATTACAAATTTATTTGTTCAAAACAACAATCCTTACAGAGGATCAAATGTCTTCAAAAATTGTTCAAAAAAACTTCGATGGGTAACCTTGTGGAATGATTACAATTGGGATACAAAAGAATATTTAAATAATGCGAGGCAATCTTTGCCTGATGAAATGGCTAAATTGAGTCGTTTGGATGTTTGTAGTGAGTTGCAAAAAATTTATTTAAATTAAATACTGAATTTTTCCCTTAGGTCTAGGCTTGGGCGATTTCCTTCCTGATGCTGCTATTGTCAATTTTTATCCAGAAAAGTCTCATCTTTCGCCACATGTTGACAGGTTTTTACATTTTAAATTGAATCTGATTTAAATCTAGGAATTATCTCTTTTCCCTTCTATTTTTAAAATATTGTAAATTGTGGTGTAGTGGGAAAATTTTTGGTTCACCCCCAAAAATGAGCAAGGTTCGAATCCTTTTGTTGGAAAATAATTTTTAATCAATACTCAATTGGTTTGAAATAAATTTTAAAAATTTTTTTAACTTAAAAAATTTCTTTTTAATTTTTTAACAGATCTGAACGTGACTTGTCTCGTCCCCTCGTCTCAATTTCTCTTGGCCAACCAGCCATTTATCTTACTGGGGGTACTCTTAATTATCCTGTTGATGCAATAATTTTGCGTTCTGGAGATATTTTAATTATGAGTGGAGAGCAACGGTTAGTTTATCATGGAGTTCTCAGAATTTTGTAAGAACAACCAAGAATCTTTGGAGACGAATTTATTCAAATGGTTAAAGAAAAAGAAGTTTTGGAATATGCAAATAATTGTCGAATAAATATTACTGTTAGACAAGTCGTTAAATATATCTTCTCCAATTTTAGAATTTTTTGTTGAGTATTTCTAAAATTGTGAACAAAAGTGTGAAAGAAGCCCCTAAATTCGCCTATTTTTTTGTTATAATATTTCTATTAGCCAACCTAAAATTTTAAAAATTTTAGAATCTTTTTTTATTTTTTAAAATATCGATCAAGGCGGGATTCGAGCCCATATCCCGCCTTGTTTGCATTAAAAAATTATTTTAAGTCGTGGTTAAGTGGTTTAACTTGTCGGTTTTAGACCGAACTGAACCGATGATTTTTCTGTTCGGTTCTTCGGTTCCGTATATCCGAGATTTTCCACGACCGACAACCCTATTCCTATACCCGACTCGATTTTTCGGTTCGAGTCAGTCCATTTTGGCAACCCTAAATATTATATTATCTTGTCTTTTAAATCCCTTATTGTTATATTTATCCTTTCTATTTAAATAATAAGATTTCTGTTAAAAATTTTTTCGATGTTATTGAATAAATAAATGTTTATTAATTTTATTAATTAAAATGTCGTTGATTTTTTTAATCATTAAAATTATTTTTTATAATAAAATCTTTTCTATTTTAATCCTCAATTTGCAGACCAAATTTTCTATTTTAAATTAGATTTTTTATAATAATGAGCAACCTGGATCGAAAAATCATTGAACACGAAGGAGTTAAATATTATAAAAAGGTTTCTTATTAACTTTAT
Source organism: Meloidogyne enterolobii (assembly GCA_963681835.1). Classification (NCBI taxonomy): domain Eukaryota; kingdom Metazoa; phylum Nematoda; class Chromadorea; order Rhabditida; family Meloidogynidae; genus Meloidogyne; species Meloidogyne enterolobii. Next base: position 429,689 of record CAVMJV010000139.1, read on the forward strand.
GTGTAAAATCAAAAAAAATCATATTTTTTAGGGAGGTCAATGGTACCAAATATTTCCAATTGACAACGACAAAGTACCCGATGAAATTAAAACTACTGAAAGACTTGCAAAAATAGACATTCCGGATAAAATTCAACTCGATGTGCTTAAATGTCTGACCTTCAATCAATTATTATCTTTTCAAGAAACAAGTTTTTATTTAAAAAAATTTATTGACAAATATGAAAAGGAATTGGCAAGGAAGAAATACGAAAGACTTGAATTTGTAGGTTTTTTTATAAATTGATTCCCTAATAATGCACGGCGCCGGGCCTGATCCGGCCGGATTTTTCAGAACCTCTGCCCCAGTTCAGACCTCCCCATTTTTTCAGAGCCTCTGCACTTGCTCTCCCAAATACCGCGTTTCTTTCCCAATCTCAGGATATTTTCGGACCGTATTAATTTAGAAAAATTAGAGCTTAGAAACTGCTAGTGATCCACGGAAAATGATTTTGCTTACTCTCTAATAATTATTTTTCAGATTATTACTTATCAATTACATTACGAACATAATAGGTATAAAGATTATGAGCCATATCCTAAACTTTATCGCTTGAAATTGGATGAACATGGGTATTATGGATTTTGTGAACGTAATTATGAATTCATGAAACTAGAACCTCAACTTTATGATTTCAATTTGAGTAAACAACTTGAAGAAAAGGTTTTCTTAAATTAACGTTTACATATTAAACATTGATTTTAGTGGAAGGCCGGAATAAAAAACTCAATTCCTATGTTTATAAAAGCGGAAGAAGATTGGGAATATTCCGACAACGAGGACGATGATTACCCACCCATTGATACTATTTTCTGCGAATTGCAACATGATTACAAAGTGGATAAAGGTTATTTATTATTTGAGGTTATGGAATATGTAATTATGGGGCATTTTTTGATTATAAAAATGATGGTTGTTCATTATATTAACTATTACCCCCGGTTTTCGGTTTTTGACTTATTCCTGGTTTTCGGTAACCTAAGCCAGTTTTTGGCTAAATTTCTCATACAGAATATCCAATTCAAACTTTATCTATTTAAAATCCTGTAATGAAATATTCCTACATCACAAATATTTACTGATAAACCTCAAAAATACCAAAAGATCACGTTACTAATTTTTTCTAGTTTAACCCGAAACCGTTCGATCTAGGCCGGTTCTCGGTTTTCGCCTGTTTTGACCCCTGGTTTTCGGTTTATGGCCAAAAACACCGGGTTTCGGGGCGGCTAATCGACCGTGAACAAACTTAATAAAAATCAACAACTATTCAGAAAATAAAATTTTATGTTAGGCCGAAAAAAACTGGGCATTTGTCAAACCTTTCAAAAAAATTATTCTCTAATTAAAAAATTTTATTTAGCAATATACTTATTACAATTGACAAAGTTTCCAAAAAGCATTGTGGAAATGAAAATTGCTCGCTATTTATTACAGCTATTTTTCAACTGTGCCTTCGAACTTTTTCGAATTTTTTATATTACAATTAATCCAGAAATGATTGATTTATTATTTGATGAAGACACAACAACAATTAAACCTTTACAAATCCATTCTCAATTGGGAGAAGTATTTCTTGAAGCTGATCATGCTTTAAATTTTGCTGTCAATCATCTGATTTGTAATCAATTTAGAGTTCTTGTTTATGATAGTTCCGTCGACGGCGAACCCGACACAATTGCTCTTGGACGCTATATCGACGTGGAAAATTGTATAGACATCTTGATTAAAATTTTGAAAAATGAAGGAAATAAATTTTTTGCTATTACGTATGAGATTCTTGATTCAAGAATTTACAATTCTATTATAAAGGTTTGTGCAAGTTTATTATAAAAATGGGGCTGGTACACCGAAATGAAAGCTTTTTAATTATGTATACTCCACAGCCATTTTCACACCTATAGAAAGTGGGTACCAATGATTCAGCTTACCGAGACGAATCGAATGTCATATGTTTTGACCTATTTAGAGTTGGCACTCGACTAAACTACATCCAAAAATTTTTTAGACCCCTTATTACAGGCCCGTAACCAGGGGGGGGTAGGGAGGGAAAAAAACCCCCGAAAAAATCCTGGCTACGGGCCTGCTTTTTATATTGAATATACTGCAAGATTTTTAGAAAAATTTTATTTAAATAAATTAATTCACGTTTAGCATATTGAAACATCACAAGATCTTTCTGAAATGGCGAAATATATTGAATTTGATGTTATGTATGGATCTCTTATTTCGAGTAAAAATGCAACAAACATCAAAACCAAACTTAAAGAAGATATTAAAACAACAAAATTTCTACTTTCCAATGACCACAATCCAAAAATTAAATTTTCTGTATGCATTGAAGACAAATATAAGCGTATTGATGTGTCAAGTTATGAAGATAACGTAAAGTATATGCCGGGAGTTAAAATTGTGATTAAGAGAATTAAATGATAAATTTATTTATTGTTACTTGGTGCCAAGTTTATTTAATTTATTTTTTTTTCATTTATCGTATTGAGCTTTAATGTGACTTTTTTGATAGACATATTTTTAATGTTTAAATTTTTTAAATAAAACAAATCGAAAATTTAATGATTTTAGGAAGACTAAGGAGCCAGAATTTAAGGAAAATTTTGTTTTTTATTTTAAGAAGGAATGGGAATAATCAACCCTTGTTTGCCCCCCCCCCCCTTGTTGGCTACCCGACACTTGAGGATATGACTTTTGAGGACCAGACACTTGAGGACCGACTTTTGAGGACGCGACCTTTGAGGACGCGACCTTTGAGGATGCGACTTTTGAGGACGCGACTTTTGAGGATGCGACCTTTGAGGACGCGACTTTTGAGGATCAGACATTTGAGGATACTCTAATGTCAAAAAAATAAATGATGTTAATTTTATGTTTAAAAAATTTAAATTTTATAATTTCATGATTTTCTCAAAGCCTTCGAGTAAATATTAGTGCTTCTCCGGAACCACAAATTTGGCCGGAACGGAACCGGAACTGAAACTTTGACCGGCTCCGAAACAGGATTTATTACGTCTCGTTCTTTTTGGTTTATAAACTAGAGGCGTGTGAACCGAAAACTTGGATGGATTAAGGAGGATATCACAGGATTTGGGAGGATGACGGAGGATTTAGGGGAGGGATCAGGATCATCATCAGTAAACGAAGTGCCTCTGAGCCGCTCCTATCCAGCAGAAATCGATATTTTCTACAAAAAACAGTCTCCATAATCACCGACATTTTTTTTTGAAATACAGAAATTCCAGCTAAATACCCCAGATACAGAAACTCCTAAATCCCATGATGATATTCCTTCTATTCTTCTGCTCATATTTTTTCTATTTACCTGAACCGCAGGAGGATCCTTAAGATCTTTGGAAGATCCTTTATAGCTTAATTCACATCCTTAGGGGTGTTAAAAAGTTCCGTTTTAACCGGAACTGAAGGGCCAGAACCGGAACCAAAAAATCCCGGAACTTCCGGCCTACCGGAACCAGAACCTCCGGTGACCCTAACAATAGTTTCAGTTTTTTTATTCCAGTTTTCAAAGTCATTTCTCATTAATAATTATTTACTCGAAGGCTTTGAGAAAATCATAAAATTATAACATTTAAATTTTTAAACATAAAATTAACATTATTTATTTTTTTTGACATTAGAGTATCCTCAAATGTCTGATCCTCAATAGTCGCGTCCTCAAAGGTCGCATCCTCAAACGTCGCGTCCTCAAAAGTCGCATCCTCAAAGGTCGCGTCCTCAAAGGTCGCGTCCTCAAACGTCGGTCCTCAAGTGTCTGGTCCTCAAATATCATATCCTCATGTGTCGCGCCACGCCCTTGTTTGCATTAAAAGATTATTTGAAATCGTGGTTAAGTGGTTTGACTTTTTTTTTATTCACATACTAGGTTTTAGAGAAAGTCTTTGATGCTCTTTTAAAAGAGCTATTGGTTATCCATATCCGTTATGGAAACAAGGGTAATGATTTTAGGAAGACAAAGGAGCAAGAATTCTTCCAATTTTTACTCTATGTTGGGTGTATTTTTGTGTGTTTGCGTTAACTTCGTTAAAAAATAACGCAAAACATGCAAGACTAAAATTTACAGCAATGTGCTTGCCCCTGGCTCACATATAAATATTAATTTTTACTCGATTCTTTTTTAAAATTATTTTTACTCTCTTTTTCATTAAAAAGTTTTTGGTTTCTTTTTTAGTTTTTTTAATATATCGATCAAGGCGGGGTTCGAGCCCATATCCCGTCTTGTTTGCATTAAAAAATTATTTTAAGTCGTGGTTAAGGGTTAGCCGACTTTTGCGGACCCGCACTTGCGGACCGACATTTGCGGATTCGCACTTGCGGACCCGCACTTGCGGACCGACACTTACGGACCGACTTTTGCGGACCGACACTTGCGGACCGACATTTGCGGACCCGAAATTAATTTTTAAAAAAGACCGGCCCACTGACTGACGGACCCAAAATCGAGTCCGCCAGTGGGAGAAGAGGTACGCTATTCTTCGAAATCCCTACGCTATTCTTCGGATTACCGTTAATACTACCAGATAACTGATCCGACCCCTTTTTTCGACACGAAACACGATCAGAAGAAAATTTTGAAAACCCGACCTGAAACCCGACCCGACTTTTTTTCCAACCCGTGACATCCTTGCTCTAAAATAAAACCAACTTTTTATAAGTGTCTGCCGGCCTATTTTATTGAAAATTTTTTATTTCCTTTCGGGTCCGCAAATGTCGGGTCCGCAAGTGTCGGTCCGCATATGTTGGTCCGCAAGAGTCGGTCGCAAAAGTCGGTCCGCAAGTGCGAATCCGCAAAAGTCGGTCCGCAAGTGTCGGTCCGCAAGTGCGGGTCCGCAAATGTCGTTTAGCCGTGGTTAAGTGGTTTAACTTTTTTTATTTACATACGAGATTTTAGAGAAACATTTATGTTTACTTTTATTAATTTGATAAATTTTTGTCTCATCCCCTCTATTTTAAAAATATTCGTTAATTATGGTGTAGTTGGAAAATTTTTGGTTTACCCCCAAAAATGGGCAGGGTTAGAATCCTTTTGTTGGGAAATAATATTAAATTGATACTTAATAGGTTTAAAATTAGTTTTAAAAATTTTTAACGTTAGAAAAATATTTAAAAATTTTTTTAAATCCAATTTTGTGTCCAACAAAAATATTTTTCTTCTCCTAAAATCAATCACGTTGTTCATATAGTACTTTGTCTTATCATTTTTTTGTTTTCTTGACGACACAAATTTACTAAATAATTTTTTTCTTTTTTAATAACACACCATAAAGTCACCATGCGTTTTATGTAATTAACAAAAAATAATTTATCTTTTTACATGTTCAATTAAAATATTTTTTCTCACGTTGTTCGACCTTTAATAAGTAAAAATATTCAGCCATGTGCTTTTTTTAAATATTTTTTGATAAAAATTATTTTTTGCAAAATATGATTGATTAGTATACTCAAAAGTGTATTTTTTATAAAGAACAAAAAATTGAAAAAAATTTAATCATTTTTAGATTGCATCAAACAGTTTAAATTTAATAAATTGAACCCCCTTTTTTTAAATAGAGACACATACTTTAAATTTTACCTTTTTGTTTTTTATTTTGATTTAAAAAGTAGAAAATTAAATTATATTTTTTATCTAAAAAAAGAAATTTTAAAGAATAAAAAAAGACGAGCTTTTTGAGCGCAACTGTTCAAGAAGACCTTAGCCAAGCTCAAAGAAACTTAAAATGTAACCTCTATACCCTTAAACTTCTTTTAAAATCAAAATTTATTTTACGAATTATTCGAAATTTTCATTCCTTTAGCCCTTCTACACCTCGACCAGGGGTGAGCGCAAGAGACAATCTCAAAAAACGCAAGACGCAAAACGCAACGCAAGGCCAAAATTTAACGCAAATAACGCAAGACGCAAAACGCAAGAACGCAAAATTGGGAAAAAAATTTTTAAATTAAGTATTAGCCATTTTTAAGTTAAAAATTGCTGCATTACTATAAGTCAGGGAGTCCTAATTGATTTTGTGATATTTGTAAGTTAAATGGGTAATGTTTTGGAGAGATATAGAGGATTTAGATCGATTATGGCGGATATCAGAGGATTTATAGGGATTAAGGGGTTTAACGAAGTAGCGGGGGTTTGCTGAGATTATCATGTAATTTGGAGATCAAGGAGATTTAAAACTGATACCATGGAATTAATGGCGGATGTCGGGTGAGTTAGGGAGATAGCGGAGGATATTGGCTATCTGTACTTATGAATTGATGTTGGGATATCATGGGATATCATGGTTTTCTGAGCCGTTCCATTATGGAAAATTGGTATTTAAATACCATACTTTTAGCGCCGCAGGCGCAAATTTTAAGAATTTTGGAAAGCCAGAAGCTAGTTTCTTCCAAATTTTGCCCTCAGATTAGAACGATTCAAAATTTTGGAAGGCCAAGAAGCCAGATTTCTCCAATTTTATCCTCTGATTGGGTATATTTTTGCGTTAATTTCATCAAAATAAACGCAAGACGCAAAACGCAACGCAAGGCCAAAATTTAACGCAAATAACGCAAAACGCAATGCGCTCACCCCTGACCTCGACCACAAAATTATTCCTCCTATTGGGGAGGGGAGTACTGACTGTTGGGATTCGAAGGGAAACGATTAATGCTTGGAATTTTTGAGTTAAATTTAAAGAAATTAATTAATTAAAGAGAAGAGTTCCTTTAACACCGAATCATGTAAAAGTTTTGACAAAGAAGGGAGTTCGAGTAATTATGTATTCTATGTATTCAACCGTCAAATAGAAGGGCCATTCCAACACCTACTTCGTTGATCAATTCAACGAATTGAAGTTTGTTTCGTCATTGGAATAACCTTTGTTGTGAAATAAATTAAAAAAAATCTAGGTTGATCCTATGTTTTCGATATTTTGGGTTAAAATACTAAAATTTTTAAAAAGCTCTTAATACAGTACAATTGTCCCAATACAATTGTCATGGAGCCAAAATTAAAGGCCCAATGCTTGTAGTCATTAGATTCAAGGCTATTTCATAACCACAAATGCGAACGGCATTTATGGCCATGTGACTGGAATTTAAGGGGGAAAATTAATTTTTAAAAATATTTTCATACCTGTCACTATAATGACAAGTCTAAAAAGTCAAAAAAATACCCCAAAATCTCTAATTTATCTCCTTCATCGAGATCTGAAAACCCGGAAATCAACGGAAAACAGGGGGTAAAAGTCTTTAAAAAATATTTTCGACTCCTTATAGACTAAATTAAATTTTTATTTTATACTTTTCTAAAAGCACTTTAAATTTGCTATAAGAAAATCTTATTGTTAATAAATCGAAAAATTCTTTTTGAGAGATATTGAGGTTTAAATTAAATGGACATGAGATTCCTTAAATCTACTGCATGAATGCACCATAAAAATTTAATGAAGTATAACATAATGAAAAAAAATTATAAAAAAATTCAGGAAAAAAATTTTCTCGCGCGGTTTAGCTTATCTGTATTCTTTACATGAAAACTATTTACAAAAAATTTTCAACCGAAATGGACCCTTTTCCATTGAGTTATGTCGAAAAATCTTTTTGTTACGCAGTGTCTTTTTGTTACGCAGTGTATTGATTGGGTACAATTCTTCTTCGTATTTTAGATACTGTATTTAGTCTGATTCGAATGGTATATAGAATCCTCTAGTCGCACATATGTAGAGAAAAAAATGGGATTATTTTTCTCTAATTAGGGTAGGTCTTAAAAAGGGTAGTCTGAATCCAGCGACTTTGAGAGATTGGGATATCTTCTCTCAGGTTAAAACAAATAAAAGACTTTTCCAGTCAAAGTTTATTTCTTCCACAAATAAAATATATTAAAAAGGTATGTAGGCTAAAAATTGCTAATGTGAAGCAAAGGAAGGAATAGGAAACTGAACATATAAAACTGATCGAAAAATAGGAAAAGGGAATAAGCATATATACAAAGAAAATGTGTACATAAAAAGAATAAAGGCTAAAGATGAAGCGTTTAGAAAAGGCTGGGAAACATTCTTTAGATCTACATATTTAGATAAGGAGTACAAAATAAATTAATTTTATGGGAAATGAATAAAATTATGGAAAAAATAAAAAGTTGTATTTCCGACTTCGCGAGACCCGTCGCGACACTCCAGGCCAGGCTTTCAGTGAAGGTAATGGTGGTGGCTGCAACAAGGGGAGTCGTTGTTGTTACGGTTGAAGGGGAGCATATTCAAAGGCGTTGGTATGTTCACAGGCATCACAAAGTTTATTCGGGAGAGTGGTAGAGGTCCAAGTCGTTGATGCACTGGCAAATAAGGGTGTATGGTCCACGGATGAGCAGGCATGTTCGGGTGAGTTGACATGCGTGAAATTAGAAAGGGATTATTAGTAAATTTTGGTTCGACATTTACCTTCATCAGCAGAGGAGTAAATTTGATTTTGGCTGGCATATTCGGTAGACACTCCCGCAAGGCTTTTGGTTTTGTTGTAATTGGGCGTTGTTTCAATTTAACATTTATTTTGTTATTTATAGGTAATAGGCATAATTTAACGTTGTTGCAGCTTTTCTTCTTTAGGGTAAGGTTTCCGGGCAGGTTTTTAACTGGATGTGCTACCAGTTGTGAACAAAATGTCTGTTGTTGAGGCTCTGAATTGTGTAGAGCAGGTTGTAGGGTTTCAATAAATCTAGGATCAGGTGTGGACTGGGAAAAATGACAATCGGGCGTTGGCTTGGGCGGGGAAAAATTTGGCATTCTTGTAGGATATTGGAATGGACGAGGATTTTCGTTGGCAGTATTATTATGGTAAGATAGGAAAGGCCGTCGGGAAGGCCTCGGAGTAAATTGATGGTCTTCTAGTATATTGATTGGGTACAATTCGTCTTCGTATTTTAGATACAGTATTTAGTACTGATTCGAATGGTATATAGAATTCTCTAGTCGCACATATCACCGTCCAGAAAATCAAGTTTGAAAATATTCAATTAAAAAAAATATTAAAAAATTATATATTGTAATATATCTTCTAGTATATTGATTGGGTACAATTCGTCTTCGTATTTTAGATACTGTATTTAGTACTGATTCGAATGGTATATAGAATTCTCTAGTCGCACATATCACCGTCCAGAAAATCAAGTTTGAAAATATTCAATTAAAAAAAATATTAAAAAATTATATATTGTATTATATCTTCTAGTATATTGATTGGGTACAATTCGTCTTCGTATTTTAGATACTGTATTTAGTACTGATTCGAATGGTATATAGAATTCTCTAGTCGCACATATCACCGTCCAGAAAATCAAGTTTGAAAATATTCAATAAAAAAAAATATTAAAAAATTATATATTGTATTATATCTTCTAGTATATTGATTGGGTACAATTCGTCTTCGTATTTTAGATACTGTATTTAGTACTGATTCGAATGGTATATAGAATTCTCTATTCGCACATATCACCGTCCAGAAAATCAAGTTTGAAAATATTCAATTAAAAAAAATATTAAAAAATTATATATTGTATTATATCTTCTAGTATATTGATTGGGTACAATTCGTCTTCGTATTTTAGATACTGTATTTAGTACTGATTCGAATGGTATATAGAATTCTCTATTCGCAAATATCACCGTCCAGAAAATCAAGTTTGAAAATATTCAATTAAAAAAAATATTAAAAAATTATATATTGTATTATATCTTCTAGTATATTGATTGGGTACAATTCGTCTTCGTATTTTAGATACTGTATTTAGTACTGATTCGAATGGTATATAGAATTCTCTAGTCGCACGTATCACCGTCCAGAAAATCAAGTTTGAAAATATTCAATAAAAAAAAATATTAAAAAATTATATATTGTATTATATCTTCTAGTATATTGATTGGGTACAATTCGTCTTCGTATTTTAGATACTGTATTTAGTACTGATTCGAATGGTATATAGAATTCTCTATTCGCACATATCACCGTCCAGAAAATCAAGTTTGAAAATATTCAATTAAAAAAAATATTAAAAAATTATATATTGTATTATATCTTCTTTCGTCTTCGTATTTTAGATACTGTATTTAGTACTGATTCGAATGGTATATAGAATTCTCTAGTCGCACATATCACCGTCCAGAAAATCAAGTTTGAAAATATTCAATAAAAAAAAATATTAAAAAATTATATATTGTATTATATCTTCTAGTATATTGATTGGGTACAATTCGTCTTCGTATTTTAGATACTGTATTTAGTACTGATTCGAATGGTATATAGAATTCTCTATTCGCACATATCACCGTCCAGAAAATCAAGTTTGAAAATATTCAATTAAAAAAAATATTAAAAAATTATATATTGTAATATATCTTCTAGTATATTGATTGGGTACAATTCGTCTTCGTATTTTAGATACTGTATTTAGTACTGATTCGAATGGTATATAGAATTCTCTAGTCGCACATATCACCGTCCAGAAAATCAAGTTTGAAAATATTCAATTAAAAAAAATATTAAAAAATTATATATTGTAATATATCTTCTAGTATATTGATTGGGTACAATTCGTCTTCGTATTTTAGATACTGTATTTAGTACTGATTCGAATGGTATATAGAATTCTCTAGTCGCACATATCACCGTCCAGAAAATCAAGTTTGAAAATATTCAATTAAAAAAAATATTAAAAAATTATATATTGTAATATATCTTCTAGTATATTGATTGGGTACAATTCGTCTTCGTATTTTAGATACTGTATTTAGTACTGATTCGAATGGTATATAGAATTCTCTAGTCGCACATATCACCGTCCAGAAAATCAAGTTTAAAAATATTCAATTAAAAAAAATATTAAAAAATTATATATTGTAATATATCTTCTAGTATATTGATTGGGTACAATTAGTCTTCGTATTTTAGATACTGTATTTAGTACTGATTCGAATGGTATATAGAATTCTCTAGTCGCACATATCACCGTCCAGAAAATCAAGTTTGAAAATATTCAATTAAAAAAAATATTAAAAAATTATATATTGTAATATATCTTCTAGTATATTGATTGGGTACAATTCGTCTTCGTATTTTAGATACTGTATTTAGTACTGATTCGAATGGTATATAGAATTCTCTAGTCGCACATATCACCGTCCAGAAAATCAAGTTTGAAAATATTCAATTAAAAAAAATATTAAAAAATTATATATTGTAATATATCTTCTAGTATATTGATTGGGTACAATTCGTCTTCGTATTTTAGATACTGTTTTAGTACTGATTCGAATGGTATATAGAATTCTCTAGTCGCACATATCACCGTCCAGAAAATCAAGTTTGAAAATATTCAATTAAAAAAAATATTAAAAAATTATATATTGTAATATATCTTCTAGTATATTGATTGGGTACAATTCGTCTTCGTATTTTAGATACTGAATTTAGTACTAATTCGAATGGTATATAGAATTCTCTAGTCGCACATATCACCGTCCAGAAAATCAAGTTTGAAAATATTCAATTAAAAAAAATATTAAAAAATTATATATTGTATTATATCTTCTAGTATATTGATTGGGTACAATTCGTCTTTGTATTTTAGATACTGTATTTAGTACTGATTCGAATGGTATATAGAATTCTCTAGTCGCACATATCACCGTCCAGAAAATCAAGTTTGAAAATATTCAATTAAAAAAAATATTAAAAAATTATATATTGTATTATATCTTCTAGTATATTGATTGGGTACAATTCGTCTTCGTATTTTAGATACTGTATTTAGTACTGATTCGAATGGTATATAGAATTCTCTAGTCGCACATATCACCGTCCAGAAAATCAAGTTTGAAAATATTCAATTAAAAAAAATATTAAAAAATTATATATTGTAATATATCTTCTAGTATATTGATTGGGTACAATTCGTCTTCGTATTTTAGATACTGTATTTAGTACTGATTCGAATGGTATATAGAATTCTCTAGTCGCACATATCACCGTCCAGAAAATCAAGTTTGAAAATATTCAATTAAAAAAAATATTAAAAAATTATATATTGTAATATATCTTCTAGTATATTGATTGGGTACAATTCGTCTTCGTATTTTAGATACTGTATTTAGTACTGATTCGAATGGTATATAGAATTCTCTAGTCGCACATATCACCGTCCAGAAAATCAAGTTTGAAAATATTCAATTAAAAAAAATATTAAAAAATTATATATTGTAATATATCTTCTAGTATATTGATTGGGTACAATTCGTCTTCGTATTTTAGATACTGTATTTAGTACTGATTCGAATGGTATATAGAATTCTCTAGTCGCACATATCACCGTCCAGAAAATCAAGTTTGAAAATATTCAATTAAAAAAAATATTAAAAAATTATATATTGTAATATATCTTCTAGTATATTGATTGGGTACAATTCGTCTTCGTATTTTAGATACTGTATTTAGTACTGATTCGAATGGTATATAGAATTCTCTAGTCGCACATATCACCGTCCAGAAAATCAAGTTTGAAAATATTCAATTAAAAAAATATTAAAAAATTATATATTGTAATATATCTTCTAGTATATTGATTGGGTACAATTCGTCTTCGTATTTTAGATACTGTATTTAGTACTGATTCGAATGGTATATAGAATTCTCTAGTCGCACATATCACCGTCCAGAAAATCAAGTTTGAAAATATTCAATTAAAAAAAATATTAAAAAATTATATATTGTAATATATCTTCTAGTATATTGATTGGGTACAATTCGTCTTCGTATTTTAGATACTGTATTTAGTACTGATTCGAATGGTATATAGAATTCTCTAGTCGCACATATCACCGTCCAGAAAATCAAGTTTGAAAATATTCAATTAAAAAAAATATTAAAAAATTATATATTGTAATATATCTTCTAGTATATTGATTGGGTACAATTCGTCTTCGTATTTTAGATACTGTATTTAGTACTGATTCGAATGGTATATAGAATTCTCTAGTCGCACATATCACCGTCCAGAAAATCAAGTTTGAAAATATTCAATTAAAAAAAATATTAAAAAATTATATATTGTAATATATCTTCTAGTATATTGATTGGGTACAATTCGTCTTCGTATTTTAGATACTGTATTTAGTACTGATTCGAATGGTATATAGAATTCTCTAGTCGCACATATCACCGTCCAGAAAATCAAGTTTGAAAATATTCAATTAAAAAAAATATTAAAAAATTATATATTGTAATATATCTTCTAGTATATTGATTGGGTACAATTCGTCTTCGTATTTTAGATACTGTATTTAGTACTGATTCGAATGGTATATAGAATTCTCTAGTCGCACATATCACCGTCCAGAAAATCAAGTTTGAAAATATTCAATTAAAAAAAATATTAAAAAATTATATATTGTAATATATCTTCTAGTATATTGATTGGGTACAATTCGTCTTCGTATTTTAGATACTGTATTTAGTACTGATTCGAATGGTATATAGAATTCTCTAGTCGCACATATCACCGTCCAGAAAATCAAGTTTGAAAATATTCAATTAAAAAAAATATTAAAAAATTATATATTGTAATATATCTTCTAGTATATTGATTGGGTACAATTCGTCTTCGTATTTTAGATACTGTATTTAGTACTGATTCGAATGGTATATAGAATTCTCTAGTCGCACATATCACCGTCCAGAAAATCAAGTTTGAAAATATTCAATTAAAAAAAATATTAAAAAATTATATATTGTAATATATCTTCTAGTATATTGATTGGGTACAATTCGTCTTCGTATTTTAGATACTGTATTTAGTACTGATTCGAATGGTATATAGAATTCTCTAGTCGCACATATCACCGTCCAGAAAATCAAGTTTGAAAATATTCAATTAAAAAAAATATTAAAAAATTATATATTGTAATATATCTTCTAGTATATTGATTGGGTACAATTCGTCTTCGTATTTTAGATACTGTATTTAGTACTGATTCGAATGGTATATAGAATTCTCTAGTCGCACATATCACCGTCCAGAAAATCAAGTTTGAAAATATTCAATTAAAAAAAATATTAAAAAATTATATATTGTAATATATCTTCTAGTATATTGATTGGGTACAATTCGTCTTCGTATTTTAGATACTGTATTTAGTACTGATTCGAATGGTATATAGAATTCTCTAGTCGCACATATCACCGTCCAGAAAATCAAGTTTGAAAATATTCAATTAAAAAAAATATTAAAAAATTATATATTGTAATATATCTTCTAGTATATTGATTGGGTACAATTCGTCTTCGTATTTTAGATACTGTATTTAGTACTGATTCGAATGGTATATAGAATTCTCTAGTCGCACATATCACCGTCCAGAAAATCAAGTTTGAAAATATTCAATTAAAAAAAATATTAAAAAATTATATATTGTAATATATCTTCTAGTATATTGATTGGGTACAATTCGTCTTCGTATTTTAGATACTGTATTTAGTACTGATTCGAATGGTATATAGAATTCTCTAGTCGCACATATCACCGTCCAGAAAATCAAGTTTGAAAATATTCAATTAAAAAAAATATTAAAAAATTATATATTGTAATATATCTTCTAGTATATTGATTGGGTACAATTCGTCTTCGTATTTTAGATACTGTATTTAGTACTGATTCGAATGGTATATAGAATTCTCTAGTCGCACATATCACCGTCCAGAAAATCAAGTTTGAAAATATTCAATTAAAAAAAATATTAAAAAATTATATATTGTAATATATCTTCTAGTATATTGATTGGGTACAATTCGTCTTCGTATTTTAGATACTGTATTTAGTACTGATTCGAATGGTATATAGAATTCTCTAGTCGCACATATCACCGTCCAGAAAATCAAGTTTGAAAATATTCAATTAAAAAAAATATTAAAAAATTATATATTGTAATATATCTTCTAGTATATTGATTGGGTACAATTCGTCTTCGTATTTTAGATACTGTATTTAGTACTGATTCGAATGGTATATAGAATTCTCTAGTCGCACATATCACCGTCCAGAAAATCAAGTTTGAAAATATTCAATTAAAAAAAATATTAAAAAATTATATATTGTAATATATCTTCTAGTATATTGATTGGGTACAATTCGTCTTCGTATTTTAGATACTGTATTTAGTACTGATTCGAATGGTATATAGAATTCTCTAGTCGCACATATCACCGTCCAGAAAATCAAGTTTGAAAATATTCAATTAAAAAAAATATTAAAAAATTATATATTGTAATATATCTTCTAGTATATTGATTGGGTACAATTCGTCTTCGTATTTTAGATACTGTATTTAGTACTGATTCGAATGGTATATAGAATTCTCTAGTCGCACATATCACCGTCCAGAAAATCAAGTTTGAAAATATTCAATTAAAAAAAATATTAAAAAATTATATATTGTAATATATCTTCTAGTATATTGATTGGGTACAATTCGTCTTCGTATTTTAGATACTGTATTTAGTACTGATTCGAATGGTATATAGAATTCTCTAGTCGCACATATCACCGTCCAGAAAATCAAGTTTGAAAATATTCAATTAAAAAAAATATTAAAAAATTATATATTGTAATATATCTTCTAGTATATTGATTGGGTACAATTCGTCTTCGTATTTTAGATACTGTATTTAGTACTGATTCGAATGGTATATAGAATTCTCTAGTCGCACATATCACCGTCCAGAAAATCAAGTTTGAAAATATTCAATTAAAAAAAATATTAAAAAATTATATATTGTAATATATCTTCTAGTATATTGATTGGGTACAATTCGTCTTCGTATTTTAGATACTGTATTTAGTACTGATTCGAATGGTATATAGAATTCTCTAGTCGCACATATCACCGTCCAGAAAATCAAGTTTGAAAATATTCAATTAAAAAAAATATTAAAAAATTATATATTGTAATATATCTTCTAGTATATTGATTGGGTACAATTCGTCTTCGTATTTTAGATACTGTATTTAGTACTGATTCGAATGGTATATAGAATTCTCTAGTCGCACATATCACCGTCCAGAAAATCAAGTTTGAAAATATTCAATTAAAAAAAATATTAAAAAATTATATATTGTAATATATCTTCTAGTATATTGATTGGGTACAATTCGTCTTCGTATTTTAGATACTGTATTTAGTACTGATTCGAATGGTATATAGAATTCTCTAGTCGCACATATCACCGTCCAGAAAATCAAGTTTGAAAATATTCAATTAAAAAAAATATTAAAAAATTATATATTGTAATATATCTTCTAGTATATTGATTGGGTACAATTCGTCTTCGTATTTTAGATACTGTATTTAGTACTGATTCGAATGGTATATAGAATTCTCTAGTCGCACATATCACCGTCCAGAAAATCAAGTTTGAAAATATTCAATTAAAAAAAATATTAAAAAATTATATATTGTAATATATCTTCTAGTATATTGATTGGGTACAATTCGTCTTCGTATTTTAGATACTGTATTTAGTACTGATTCGAATGGTATATAGAATTCTCTAGTCGCACATATCACCGTCCAGAAAATCAAGTTTGAAAATATTCAATTAAAAAAAATATTAAAAAATTATATATTGTAATATATCTTCTAGTATATTGATTGGGTACAATTCGTCTTCGTATTTTAGATACTGTATTTAGTACTGATTCGAATGGTATATAGAATTCTCTAGTCGCACATATCACCGTCCAGAAAATCAAGTTTGAAAATATTCAATTAAAAAAAATATTAAAAAATTATATATTGTAATATATCTTCTAGTATATTGATTGGGTACAATTCGTCTTCGTATTTTAGATACTGTATTTAGTACTGATTCGAATGGTATATAGAATTCTCTAGTCGCACATATCACCGTCCAGAAAATCAAGTTTGAAAATATTCAATTAAAAAAAATATTAAAAAATTATATATTGTAATATATCTTCTAGTATATTGATTGGGTACAATTCGTCTTCGTATTTTAGATACTGTATTTAGTACTGATTCGAATGGTATATAGAATTCTCTAGTCGCACATATCACCGTCCAGAAAATCAAGTTTGAAAATATTCAATTAAAAAAAATATTAAAAAATTATATATTGTAATATATCTTCTAGTATATTGATTGGGTACAATTCGTCTTCGTATTTTAGATACTGTATTTAGTACTGATTCGAATGGTATATAGAATTCTCTAGTCGCACATATCACCGTCCAGAAAATCAAGTTTGAAAATATTCAATTAAAAAAAATATTAAAAAATTATATATTGTAATATATCTTCTAGTATATTGATTGGGTACAATTCGTCTTCGTATTTTAGATACTGTATTTAGTACTGATTCGAATGGTATATAGAATTCTCTAGTCGCACATATCACCGTCCAGAAAATCAAGTTTGAAAATATTCAATTAAAAAAAATATTAAAAAATTATATATTGTAATATATCTTCTAGTATATTGATTGGGTACAATTCGTCTTCGTATTTTAGATACTGTATTTAGTACTGATTCGAATGGTATATAGAATTCTCTAGTCGCACATATCACCGTCCAGAAAATCAAGTTTGAAAATATTCAATTAAAAAAAATATTAAAAAATTATATATTGTAATATATCTTCTAGTATATTGATTGGGTACAATTCGTCTTCGTATTTTAGATACTGTATTTAGTACTGATTCGAATGGTATATAGAATTCTCTAGTCGCACATATCACCGTCCAGAAAATCAAGTTTGAAAATATTCAATTAAAAAAAATATTAAAAAATTATATATTGTAATATATCTTCTAGTATATTGATTGGGTACAATTCGTCTTCGTATTTTAGATACTGTATTTAGTACTGATTCGAATGGTATATAGAATTCTCTAGTCGCACATATCACCGTCCAGAAAATCAAGTTTGAAAATATTCAATTAAAAAAAATATTAAAAAATTATATATTGTAATATATCTTCTAGTATATTGATTGGGTACAATTCGTCTTCGTATTTTAGATACTGTATTTAGTACTGATTCGAATGGTATATAGAATTCTCTAGTCGCACATATCACCGTCCAGAAAATCAAGTTTGAAAATATTCAATTAAAAAAAATATTAAAAAATTATATATTGTAATATATCTTCTAGTATATTGATTGGGTACAATTCGTCTTCGTATTTTAGATACTGTATTTAGTACTGATTCGAATGGTATATAGAATTCTCTAGTCGCACATATCACCGTCCAGAAAATCAAGTTTGAAAATATTCAATTAAAAAAAATATTAAAAAATTATATATTGTAATATATCTTCTAGTATATTGATTGGGTACAATTCGTCTTCGTATTTTAGATACTGTATTTAGTACTGATTCGAATGGTATATAGAATTCTCTAGTCGCACATATCACCGTCCAGAAAATCAAGTTTGAAAATATTCAATTAAAAAAAATATTAAAAAATTATATATTGTAATATATCTTCTAGTATATTGATTGGGTACAATTCGTCTTCGTATTTTAGATACTGTATTTAGTACTGATTCGAATGGTATATAGAATTCTCTAGTCGCACATATCACCGTCCAGAAAATCAAGTTTGAAAATATTCAATTAAAAAAAATATTAAAAAATTATATATTGTAATATATCTTCTAGTATATTGATTGGGTACAATTCGTCTTCGTATTTTAGATACTGTATTTAGTACTGATTCGAATGGTATATAGAATTCTCTAGTCGCACATATCACCGTCCAGAAAATCAAGTTTGAAAATATTCAATTAAAAAAAATATTAAAAAATTATATATTGTAATATATCTTCTAGTATATTGATTGGGTACAATTCGTCTTCGTATTTTAGATACTGTATTTAGTACTGATTCGAATGGTATATAGAATTC